>CM026268.1:4602500-5155000 GCA_014851425.1 Senna tora
TTTAGTGATTCAGTCAAAAACTAGAAAATCACACGAATAAACAATAAAACTAACCACTAATGGATGGTGCTAAGCCATTCCAAATAAAGCTTGAGGCATAACAGGGAGAAATAGATTTGGGAAGGGGGATTTGAAACGAGAAGAAACTGTACCATCAAGCCAAACGAGAAACGACATCACATCTCTACTCTCCAATAATTGATGAGAAGACACTAGAAGGAATGGGTTAGGTTGGGGTGGAGAGAGACTCTCTAATTTCTTCTCTTTATTTGTTTAATTCTTTTGCTGGTTAATGACGGGTGATAAGTGAAGGGCAAACTAAAAATTTAGGAGGGAATAAACTTTATGAAAAAGTTGAATGTATACAATATATTTTGCCTCCAAAAGGAACTAAAGTGAAAGAGAATTAAGTTCACAACAAATTTGTCCTCAATATGTTTGTTGGCTTTGAGTGTTGTGTTGAAAAGCATAATAATTTAAATGAATTCAAAGATATAGAAGGATCAAATTGTACAACGGAGCAATCTTTCAGGGACCAAATTGTGTATATGCTATTGTTTTCTGCCATGTAAGCAAGTCCACGTCAGCACTTAACGGCCCACGTGTGCATTTAACATGCCACGTCAGCAATTCCGTTAGGTGCATTTAACTGGGTATGACGGAAGGACTAAATTGTGTAACGGCCCAATCTTTCATGGACCAAGTTGGGTACGCCAGATCTTTCAGGGACGAAAATGTCAATTTTTGTATCTTTCAGGGACTAAATTGTGTATATAGTCAATTCCTTAATTCAAGACAATCAGAATATGAAATTGATAAGCAATGCATGTGTGAGGTGATAAGGAAATTAATATCATGATCATAAACGGGTTTGACGAAATCAGCGAATATAGTGGAATAATTGATTACATGATCACTGAAAATTGAATGGAGGGTTATAGCCATTAGTAAATCACAGCCGTTCAATTGCAAGGTTGCTAGATTTGTTAGAAATCCACGTGGCAAGGTTGTCAAAGATGACAAAATCAGTGATTGTCTAGTTTTTGTTTTTGTAGTTTCTCTTAGTATATTATAAAGGAGTAGATGTTCAGTGGTACGGTAGTACTGAACTTCAGTACATCCCTCCAATCAGTTGGTCTCTAAACCATTCAAGGTGGGCCCTAATTAATGTGAGTTTTTATTAATATTAACAAATGACACTACATGATTGGAGGTTCCTATTTCCATATCCCATCTTTTTTGTAATGTAAAATTGCTGTATTTGGTTAGTGTTTTTAAGGCTTTTGAGACATAATTTTTTTAATAAACAGCAATTTTACATTGCAAAATTAAAAAAAGCAAAGCAAAGTTGAAATTTTGTTTTGATTTACACTTTCATCCAATGTTGTAAGAACTGAATCGGACAAAGACTCAGACAAGTGTTCGGTTCACAGTTTGATCGATTTAATCGGTCGAACCGAATGACGCAATAAATAATAAATAATAAATATTCTTAATATATAAAATGACATCACTCAAATTTTAGGTTTTAATATACATAATTTTGAAGTTTTAAATTACATGACTTCTCAAAGTTTTAATTTTTAAGACTTGTCAAGCTTTGAAAGAACTTAATCAAACCAAATATGAAATTATTGATAATCATGACTTTTAAATTTTAATTTTCAAGACTTTTTTAATTTTAATTTTTAAGATTTCTCTAATTTCTTTTTTTTTATGCTATTTTTCCTTTTTATTTTTTAATTTTTTAATTTTTTAATTTTTTTAAAAAGATAAAATTGGACTGGTTGGACCACCGGTTGACCGGTCCAACCGACTCACCTTTGTATTCGGTTTACAGTTGAACCGATCGGACCGTCCGGTCCGATTCCTACAACATTGCTTTCATCTTCAACTACCTCTTTCATTATTTTATTATCTCTACTCCTTTTTTATTTTTTAATATTGTATCATTGTTTATTAATTTTCTGGCACGTATGTCTTCTTGAATTGATTAATACATAAAGTTAGTCGTCATCATTAAAGTCGATTAGACCTTGGGTTAGAGTCAGTAGTGATGGAAATAGGTGGTTGTGGAGGAGTTATTAGGGACTACAATGGCAGTGGGTTTGCATTGATTCTAGAGTCTGAGTTGTGGGCATCCTATGTGGTTTAAAAATTGCTTGGGGGATGGTGGGTTGATTAGTTGAAAATAGGTATGAAAAAAAATGAAAATAAAAAAATAAGTGGAGTTTATTGGGATAAAAGTTCAATGGTACCGTACTACTGAACTTCAGTGCATCCCTTCAATTATATAGTGTCATTTGTTAATATTAATAAAAACTCACATTAATTAGGGCCCACCTTGAATGGTTTAGAGACCAACTGAATAGAGGGATGTACTGAAGTTCAGTACTACCGTACCACTGAACATCTACTCAGTTTATTGGGTTTTATTTATTTTTTTATTTTCATCAATTTAAAAAATATATATATATATATATAAAATATCTATTATATCTTTTTGATTTGATATGATTTGACACAATTATAACTTTTTTTCTTTTTATTATTTTAATATAAAGGATAAAATAATCATTTTAATACATTTAACATTCTCATTCAATTTTTATTACTAAATACATAAATACATTTTTTTCGGTTATTTTTTCATTCTTATTTCTGCCTGCATTTGATAAAGTTGAAGTTGAGAGTGACTCCTTTGATTGGGTGTCCTTCGGTCCAAAGCATGGTGTATCCTATTATTCATGGGATAAAAGAAGGAAAAACTGAGATAAAAAGGTGATCAATGGTAAATATTATTTATATTCTCTCTTATTTGATTGGTTATATAATTTATTGCTTTTCATTTTCTTTGTCTACCATGATTGGTCATACAAAAAAATTTTGCCACATATTTTAATTATATTGATGAACTTTATAACAAACTGTTGAAGTCCCACATTGCTTAGTTAAATGGCTAATAAGCTGTATATATATGCCTAAGGTAATCCTCTCTCCTTGAGAGCTCTTTTGGGGTGAGTTAGGCCTCTTAAGATAGTATTAGAGCCAGATTGTGTATGTGTGGATGGATGAGCCTTACTATGGGCTGCCTTGGGAATAACCCGTTGGCTTCACGCTCCTATGTTGGCCGTGAGGGGGCATGTTGAAGTCCCATATTGCTTAGTTAAATGGCTAATAAGCTGTATATATATGCCTAAGGTAATCCTCTCTCCTTGAGAGCTCTTTTGGAGTGAGTTAGGCCTCTTAAGATCGAACAGGATCCTCTAAATTTTGTTCTCTCAAGTTGATGTGCATTTCTCTTATACGGTGCCGTTTTGACACTTTACTCTTTTTTTTCACTCAGCAATAGGAAGGCTCCATTCTCTCTCTCTCTTCACACTTTTCACATCTGACTTTGATCTTCCCATTTCTCATCATCTCCTTTTGTCACACTTGATCAATATCTCCCTCCATTTTCCTTTTCCTTTTCATTTCTCTCTTAGCAAATATCAAAACCACCTCAATTCTTTTCAAATTTCTGCTAATTTTTTTTAATAACACATCCACGGATGTGTATATATATATATATATATATGATTATATGGATGATTAAAATACTTGTATCCGATGGATACTCATAAATTTTACTTATTAGGTCTGGACTTGGGTCCGAGTAATAAGTGAATAGGTTCAAATATGGAGATTATCATTCAAAACTATGTGTATAGGTTCGGGTCCCGGGATAGGGGTACCCACCCCGGACCCTACCCCGTTATAGTAACATACACACACACACACACACATATATATATATATATATATATATATATATATATATATATATATATATATATGAATGATAATTGATATACTAAAATTCTAAAATATTAGAATTGTGTTCATACAAACTAAAAATGCTATTAATTCAGGTTAATATAACTATTAATCAAGTTTTAATGGGAGAGATGGTGAATATAAATTTCATAAACAATAGAAAATAATTTAGTACAAATGAAGCGTAGAGGATGTAAGTGAATGTATGCAACTAATTTAGTTTATTATTTATAATTATATGATAAATTTTTTTAAGATGAGAGATGAAAAATGCTATGGTTTAGATATAACCATCTCGGCATGGTGTAGACCGTAGTAGTATCTCACTAAGTACAAAAAATGATGATTAAGAAAAACTAAAATGATGGATTCAGAGTATCATTGCAATATTATATTCAGTGTATTTCGTTCAATGATTGATCATGCAACTTGTTTGTTAATTTGTTAAAGTGTTGAATTGCAATTTGCATGTTGTAAATAAATTAAGTATGAGGGGTGAAATTTATAACTTTAAGAAAACTAAATCAGATATAATTCTAATAATCTTTTATTTGGGGAATTCTTGAATGAAAATTTTTAGAAGCCCAAACATAAAAATTTGGATAAAGAAATGCTTTATTTTTTTGACAATAGACAAAGAAGTATTTGTAAGATTTGAAATTGCACATTTTTTATTTATTTTAAATGAATATAATTGTTGAAGATAAATTATATTTAAATTTTTTTGGGTTTGGGTTCGAGTATAAGGGTACTCATAGGGTATGGGGATTGATATTTATATCCACACGGGTATGAGTTCGGGGATGGAGATCAAGGTGTCTTACCCATACCCTATTCATGAGGATCCCTATATATATATATATATTTTAATTTCTCCCTTTCTTATTTATATTTTTTAAAATGAGAGTATGATTACAATTGTGTTTAATTCGTGAGATATTTAATTATTTATATATATGTGGATGTGTTATTAAAAATAATTACCAGAAAATTGAAAAGAATTGAGATGATTTTGATATTTGCTTTGAGAGAAATGAAAAGTTAAAGAAAAAAGGGAGGGAGATATTGATCAGGTGTGGCAAAAGGAGATGGTGAAAAATGGGAACATCAAGTCACGTGCGATGAGAGAGCAATATCTATTGTGAGTTCAGAAAGCAAAACAACGTCGTTTAAGAGAAATGCAGAACAACTTGAGAGAAAAACAAATTTAGAGGATCCTGTTCCTCTTAAGATGAACTTAAATAACTCTACTTAGTTTTGCCCTAAAAGAGTTGCTTTTAAAGGATTGGGATGTCAAAATTAATTACGTACCAACATTTGTGCTGACAAGATTGCAAAAAGTAGCTTAGGTTGTCCTATAGCTTTGGTAAGGTGTGAAACTGTAAGTGACTGTATTAGAGAGCACTTATTAAAAGACTCTCTTGAGCTATGCAGGCCTTGTGATACGGGTGATTAGGTGAAATTAACTCATTTTTACTCTAAATAATTTTTATATAATTATGTTATGAAATAAAGTGACTGTTTGAAATTATAATATTTTAAATAATTGTGTACTTGAGATTTTTTGTTCTTGTTCAGGGTAAATTATAAAATCAATTTATCATAAAAATTATAATATCTCATATTATAACATAATCTAAGAGCACCTTTGCTATAAATGTACAGATGTAAAGTACTGTAAAAAAAGTACTGTAGAAAAAAGTGAGAAGAGAGATAGAGAGAAAAATTAGAAGAGATAAAAAGTGTGTTTGGTATATATAAAATATAATGTATAGTTTTTTTTTTTTTGAAATTGTGAGGTTACATGTAATACACTGTTTGGTACGTATATCAAACGTACCCTAAATGTAGAGTCATTTACATTTTCAAATTTGTGAATGAAAAATAAATTATCCTAATTTAATCCTTAAAAACTCCATTTCATAATTCAACAATTTGTATTCATTTTAATTAATTGAATTAATAAAAACGAAAATGGAAATAATATTATGAACGGAATCCTATATTGCAAAAGGAAAATGGAAACAATGAATTTTCAGATTGAAAACTTGTTTATTTTATATCAGTTTGTATTATATAGCAGTTGTAGTAGTTTATTTTTTTTATGTAATTTGTTTTTCTTTCTTTTATATTATAGTATTTTCATTATTAATTAGAACACATGAATCTCAAGTGTTCCCTAACTGGTTTGTTAGGATTTTAGGATCAAACTTAGGTCACGTTGCTTATCTAAAAAAAATTATAGAAAGGAAAAAAAAAAGTGATAGGGCCTATGGAAACAATCGTGCCAAAACTTTTTTAAAAAGATATAAAATATTTATTATACCTTTTGATTAGACACAATCATAACATTAATTTTTTTTTTTATATTTTAATATAAGGGATACAATGATAATTTTAATACATTCTCATTCTATTTTCATTCCCAAATTTTTACAATAAAATACCATAAACTCATTCTATTTCCTTTTTCTTTCTCCTGTGTGCGTGAACATCTGAGGTAAGTAAGTTAGGATTTTTTTTTTTTGGTGGCCTTTTAATAAGTTAGGATTAAACTTTCTATTCTAGGCTTTTGTTGGTGTTAGCTTTTCCTTCTCCATACTGCAACTCATGTATTTAAATAGATTCTGATGAATAACAATAGCTGTTGAGGTATTACACACTTCAGAATTATATTTGCTCACAGATGCATTTATAAGATATAATCTTTTCTTTCGTTTCACAGATATAATGTACAGCATTTTCTTACTCTACGTTAGGGTTCGTTTGAGATTATTTTTGAAGACTATTTTTTTTAAATGAATTCTTTTTAGATAGAGTTTGAGAAAAAAAAAGTTTTTCGAGAAGCATTTTATATTTGGCAAACTGAGTTGAATTCTTTTTAGATAGAGTTTGAGAAAAAAAAAGTTTTTCGAAAAGCATTTTGTGTTTGGCAAACTGAGTTGAAACAAAACAATAGATTAATTGAATGGTTGGGATTGAGAGGAATTGAAACATTGGAGGAACATTTTGAGGATTTGTTTCCCTAAACAGCAAAGGCAGCAAGCAAGCAGGTTACTTTAATGTCAAAAAGCAAAAGCAAGAAGGATACATATTTGCGAGAGCAAAATAAAACAATATGTAGATCAAACCATGCCATAAGAGAGAGACAAAATAATAAAAATCATATAAATATTTGCCAAATTTTCAGAAAATAAACACAATTATGCTTGGGTGAGAGAAAATCTCATTGCCTATAAATTGTGAGTGACAACAAAGTAAAAACATATGTTTTGATTTTGAGTGTGAGAAAAAAAGACGAGTCACATACTTCTCTTCATACTTTTTTTCATTAATTCTCAGATAACAGTATTCCAATGGAAGCTCACATTCCCAAGAATATCGCTTGTGGAAGGATTTCTGATGAGCATAAAAATATTAGCCTGTACACATGGCTAAGGATCATTGCTATAATGATCGCCACGATAGAAGCCGGGGTGATTGTTTTTCTAATAGAAGAACAGGAAAAAGTTCTTGGTGATGGTGATGATATATGGATTTATGTAATAGGATATGTAATGCATATCCTATTTGTGTTATACGTATATCGTACGGAAATCGTACATGCGCTCGAAATTGTTAGTTGGAGTATAACATGCGGTGTAGGATTATATCTTTCAACGCATGTTACCGCCTCTAGAGATATGAACCTCACACTGATAAATGCATTTCTTATATTAGTATCTTATCTTTTTTTAGTTGGTTTTTCGACGGGAAAACTATTCTTAATAGATGCATGGGTTAGTATGTTTCTGAAACTATATTTCTTTTTTTCACTATATTATGATACATATAATGATCGTCTGTATAAAATAGTCACGATATTTGGAGTAATTATTATTTGTATGAAGATTTATATTCGTGATTATAGAAGATGATGTCCTTTCTTATTTTCTCTGTTATCTTTTATGTTGCTTTCTTTGATTCTTCATTTGCTTTCTCGGGTTGTATTCTGCTCTTTCCTTCTTTCTTGTGTAGAAGATGATGTCTTGTGGAATGTTCTAAATGCTGGAAACATTAATTGATTCGTTTCCAATATATTAGTATCAATATCTGCAAAAAAATTAATGTTTCCAGCATTCAGAACATTACACTAGACATCATCTTCTACACAAGAATGAAGGAAAGGGCAGAATACAACCCGAGAAAGCAAATGAAGAATCGAAGAAAGCAACATAAAAGACACTAGAGAAAATAAGAAAGGACATCATCTTCTATAATCACGAATATAAATCTTCATACAAATAATAATTACTCCAAATATAATGACTATTTTATACAGACGATCATTATTTGTATCATAATATAGTGAAAAAAAGAAACATAGTTTCAAAAACATACTAACCCATGCATCTATTAAGAATAGTTTTCCCGTTGAAAAACCAACTAAAAAAAGATAAGATACTAATATAAGAAATGCATTTATCAGTGTGAGGTTCATATCTCTAGAGGTGGTAACATGCGTTGAAAGATATAATCCTACACCGCATGTTATACTCCAACTAACAATTTCGAGCGCATGTACCGTTTCCGTACGATATACGTATAACACAAATAGGATATGCATTACATATCCTATTACATAAGTCCATATATCATCACCACCACCAAGAACTTTTTCCTCTTCTTCCATTAGAAAAACAATCACCCCAGCTTTTATCGTGGCGATCATTATAGCAATGATTCTTAGCCATGTGTACAGGCTAATATTTTTATGCTCATCAGAAATCCTTCCATGAGCGATATTCTTGGGAATGTGAGCTTCCATTGGAATAATGTTATCTGAGAATTAATGAAGAGAAGTATGAAGAGAAGTATCTGATTGATCTTTCTTTCTGACTTTCAAAATCAAAACATATGTTTTTACTCACAATTTATAGGCAATGAGATTTTCTCTCACCCAAGCATAATTGTGTTTATTTTCTGAAATTTGGCAAATATTTATATGATTTTTATTATTTTGTCTCTCTCTTATGGCATGGTTTGATCTACATATTGTTTTATTTTGCTCTCGCAAATATGTATCCTTCTTGCTTTTGCTTTTTGACATTAAAGTAACCTGCTTGCTTGCTGCCTTTGCTATTTAGGGAAACAAATCCTCAGAATGTCCCTTCAATCGCACGGTTTCAATTCCTCTCAATCCCAACCATTCAATTAATCCATTGTTTTGTTTCAACTCAGTTTGCCAAACACAAAATGCTTCTCGAAGAACACTTTTTTTCTCAAACTTTATTTAAAAAGAATTCATTTAAAAAAATAGTCTTCAAAAATAATCTCAAGCGAGCCCTAACGTAGAGTAAGAAAATGCTGTACATTATATCTGTGAAACGAGAGAAAAGATTATATCTTATAAATGCATCTGTGAGCAAATATGATTCTGAAGTGTGTTCGCAGTATGGAGAAGGAAAAGCTAACGCCAACAAAAGCCTAGAATAGAAAGTTTAATCCTAACGTACTAAAAGGCAAAAAATAAATAAAAAATCCTAACTACTTACCTCAGATGTTCACGCACACAGTAGAAAGAAAAAGGAAATGGAATGAGTTTATGGTATTTTGTAGAAAAATTTGAGAATGAAAATTGAATAAGAATGTATTTAATTTATCATTTTATCTTTTATATTAAAATATAAAAAAGAAATTAATGTTATGATTGTGTCAAATCAAAAGATATAATGAACATTTTATATCTTTTTTAAAAAGTTTTGGCACGATTGTTTCCATCATAGGCCCTATCATTTTTTTTCCTTTCTATAATTTTTTTTAGATAAACAACGTGACCTAAGTTTGATCCTAAAATCCTAACAAGTCAGCTAGGAAACACTTGAGATTCATGTGTTCCAATTAATAATGAAAATACTATAATATAAAAGAAAGAAAAACAAATTACATAAAAAAAAATAAATTACTACAACTGCTATAAAATACAAACTATATAAAATGCACAAGTTTTCAATCTGAAAATTCATTGTTTCCATTTTCCTTTTGCAATATAGGATTCCGTTCATAATATTATTTCCATTTTCGTTTTTATTAATTCTATTAACTAAAATGAATACAAATTGTTGAATTATAAAATGGAGTTTTTAAGGATTAAATTAGGATAATTTATTTTCCATTCACAAATTTGAAAATGTAAATGACTCTACGTTTGATATACTTACCAAACAGTGTATTACATGTAATCTCACAATTTCAAAAAAAAATTATACATTATATTTTATATATACCAAACACACTTTTTATCTCTTCTAATTTTTCTCTCTATCTCTCTCCTCACTTTTCTCTACAGTATTTTCTTTATAGTACTTTACATCTGTACATTTATACCAAACATATCCTTAGATTATGTTATAATATGAGATATTATAATTTTTATGGTAAATGATTTTATAATTTACCCTGAACAAGAACAAAAAATCTCAAGTACACAATTATTTAAAATATTACAATTTCAAACAGTCACTTTATTTCATAACATAATTATATAAAAATTATTTAGAGTAAAAATGAGTTAATTTCACCTAATCACCCGTATCACAAGGCCTGCATAGCTCAAGAGAGTCTTTTAATAAGTGCTCTCTAATACAGTCACTTACAGTTTCACACCTTACCAAAGCTATAGGACAACCTAAGCTACTTTTTGCAATCTTGTCTGCACAAATCTTGGTATGCAATTAATTTTGACATCCCAATCCTTTAAAAGCAATTTTTTTAGAAAAAAAAATTTATGTGTTGTTGCTTATATAACCAATTAAATAAGAGAGAATATAAATAAAGTTTACGATTTGATCAATTTTTTATCTCATTTTTTCCTTCTTTTATCCCATGAATAATAGGATGCACCATGCTTTGGACCGAAGGACACCCCAATCAAATGAGTCACTCTCAACTTCAACTTTATTAAGGCTATGTTTGGTTGGGTGTAGAATTGAATTATATGCGGAATTGCACATATTTCAATGAATTATTTAGTTTGATTGAGTAAATGAAGAATTGGAATTGAATTATCTAGAATTGGTGAATGTGTAAAAAATATGAAATTGAATTCTTTATTTTTTAGATGGAAGTGGAATAAGTTTTGTAGAATTGGAATGAAATGACAATTTTGCCCCTATTTTTTCTTCTCTCACTCTCACTCATGCACCCTTACTGTTTTTTTTATTACTGTTTTTATTATAATTATTTATTAATATTTTTTATAATTACTTTTAATGAATATAAATAATTAAAAATTTTTATAATAAATATAAAAAAATAATTATATACTAAAAAAATAAAACTAAAAGAAAAATAATTATTTAATATTTTTTGAGGGGCAAATAAGTCTTCTTACCTCACATTTTTTTACAAACTTTCAATTCCATCTTTTCATACCAAACACATTTTTCAATTCAAATAATTCAATTCCAATTTCATCTCACCAATTCCAATTCCAATTATAATCCAATTCCAATTCCAATTCCACAATTTTTTGAACCAAACGCAGCCTAAATGCAGGCAGAAATAAGAATGGAAACATAAACGAAAAAAATGTATTTATGTATTTAGTAATAAAAATAGAATAAGAATGTTAAATGTATTAAAATGATTATTTTATCCTTTATATTAAAATAATAAAAAGAAAAAAAAATTATAATTGTGTCAAATCATATCAAATCAAAGGCATATAATAGATATTTTATATATATATATATATATATATATATATATATATATATATATATATATATATATATATATATTAAATTGATAGAAATAAAAAAATAAATGAAACCCAATGAACCCCACCTACTTTTTCATTTTCATTTTTTTTTCATACCTATTTCCAGCTAATCAACACACCATTAGGGGTGTTCAAAACCGAACAAAACCGATACTCCGAAACCAAACCAAACCGAACCAATCTAAAACCGACAAATTTGTGGTTTTGTTCGGTTTGAAAATTTCGGTTTTTTGCGGTTCGGTTCGGTTTTCGGTTTTAAGATCTGTGTAACCGAACCGATCCGCATAGATAACTTTTTTTTCGGGCTTTTCGATTTTCAGTTCTATGTTTCTATTTGAAGTTTAACTTTAGAACTAGTTTGATTATCTTTGGACTAAGCTTGAAGATTGCAATGTTGTTTGATTACCACTTAGTTATGGTTATCTATGATTTTATCTTATTAATAAATGGAATGTTTTGTCATTTTCTTGTTATTTGATGATAATGTTATCTATAATTGGATGTTAAAGTCTTTGGTTTGGTTTGTAATATTAAATTATATTTGTTAAAGTGTTTGGTTTGGTTTGTAACGTAAAATTTTAACGTTAAAATGTTTGGTTTGATTATAAGTTATAGGATTTTTTGTCATCTTGTTCTATGTTTATAATTCATTTGTTATTTGTTAAATTAAACCTTTAAAACCATCAAAACCGCCAAACCAAACCGATTATTTATGGTTTGGTTTGATTTAGTTTAACACTATAAAATGAAACCGACCGAACCAAACCGCTCAAATAAAAAGTGTTTGTTTTAGTTTAAAAATCTACTCAAACCGCCCAAACCGAATCGACGAACACCCCTACTCACCATCCCCAAGCAATTTTTAAACCACAGAGGATGCCCACAACTCAGACTCTAGAATCAATGCAACCCCACTGCCATTGTAGTCCCTAATAACTCCTCCACAACCACCTATTTCCATCACTACTGACTCTAACCCAAGGTCTAATCGACTTTAATGATGAGGACTAACTTTATGTATTAATCAATTCAAGAAGACATACGTGCCAGAAAATTAATAAACAATGATACAATATTAAAAAATAAAAAAGGAGTAGAGATAATAAAATAATGAAAGAGGTAGTTGAAGATGAAAGCAATGTTGTAGGAACCGGACCGGACAGTCTGACCGATTCAACTGTAAACCGAATACAAAGGTGAGTCGTTGGACCGGTCAACCGGTGGTCCAACCAGTCCAATTTTATCTTTTTAAAAAAATTAAAAAATTAAAAAATAAAAAGGAAAAATAGCATAAAAAAAAAGAAATTAGAGAAATCTTAAAAATTAAAATTAAAAAAGTCTTGAAAATTAAAATTTAAAAGTCATGATTATCAATAATTTCATATTTGGTTTGATTAAGTTCTTTCAAAGCTTGACAAGTCTTAAAAATTAAAACTTTGAGAAGTCATGTAATTTAAAACTTTAAAATTATGTATATTAAAACCTAAAATTTGAGTGATGTCATTTTATATATTAAGAATATTTATTATTTATTATTTATTGCGTCATTCGGTTCGACCGATTAAACCGATCAAACTGTGAACCGAACACTTGTCTGAGTCTTTGTCCGGTTCAGTTCTTACAACATTGGATGAAAGTGTAAATCAAAACAAAATTTCAACTTTGCTTTGCTTTTTTTAATTTTGCAATGTAAAATTGCTGTTTATTAAAAAAATTATGTCTCAAAAGCCTTAAAAACACTAACCAAATACAGCAATTTTACATTACAAAAAAGATGGGAAATGGAAATAGGAACCTCCAATCATGTAGTGTCATTTGTTAATATTAATAAAAATTCACATTAATTAGGGCCCACCTTGAATGGTTTAGAGACCAACTGATTGGAGGGATGTACTGAAATTCAGTACTACCGTACCACTGAACATCTACTCCTTTATAATATACTAAGAGAAACTACAAAAACAAAAACTAGACAATCACTGATTTTGTCATCTTTGACAACCTTGCCACGTGGATTTCTAACAAATCTAGCAACCTTGCAATTGAACGGCTGTGATTTACTAATGGCTATAACCCTCCATTCAATTTTCAGTGATCATGTAATCAATTATTCCACTATATTCGCTGATTTCGTCAAACCCGTTTATGATCATGATATTAATTTCCTTATCACCTCACACATGCATTGCTTATCAATTTCATATTCTGATTGTCTTGAATTAAGGAATTGACTATATACACAATTTAGTCCCTGAAAGATACAAAAATTGACATTTTCGTCCCTGAAAGATCTGGCGTACCCAACTTGGTCCATGAAAGATTGGGCCGTTACACAATTTAGTCCTTCCGTCATACCCAGTTAAATGCACCTAACGGAATTGCTGACGTGGCATGTTAAATGCACACGTGGGCCGTTAAGTGCTGACGTGGACTTGCTTACATGGCAGAAAACAATAGCATATACACAATTTGGTCCCTGAAAGATTGCTCCGTTGTACAATTTGATCCTTCTATATCTTTGAATTCATTTAAATTATTATGCTTTTCAACACAACACTCAAAGCCAACAAACATATTGAGGACAAATTTGTTGTGAACTTAATTCTCTTTCACTTTAGTTCCTTTTGGAGGCAAAATATATTGTATACATTCAACTTTTTCATAAAGTTTATTCCCTCCTAAATTTTTAGTTTGCCCTTCACTTATCACCCGTCATTAACCAGCAAAAGAATTAAACAAATAAAGAGAAGAAATTAGAGAGTCTCTCTCCACCCCAACCTAACCCATTCCTTCTAGTGTCTTCTCATCAATTATTGGAGAGTAGAGATGTGATGTCGTTTCTTGTTTGGCTTGATGGTACAGTTTCTTCTCGTTTCAAATCCCCCTTCCCAAATCTATTTCTCCCTGTTATGCCTCAAGCTTTATTTGGAATGGCTTAGCACCATCCATTAGTGGTTAGTTTTATTGTTTATTCGTGTGATTTTCTAGTTTTTGACTGAATCACTAAATATACGTGGTTTGGATAAAAATTCAGTGATACCGTACTACTGGCATTCAGTACATCTCTCCAATCATACAGAGCCATTTGTTAATATTAATAGAAATTCACATTAATAAGGCCCTATCTTGAATGGTTTAGGGACCAACTAATTGGAGGGATGTACTGAAGTTCAGTACTACCGTATCACTGAACATCTCCTCGTGATTTTAGGTTTCGCACTCTCGAAGCTTCTTATAGCCGTGGGTCTCCAAGTGCAACACAAAATACTTTACTGCGTGCTGGTACGTTTCTCCTTTTTGTCCCTTATCATTTTTGTTTCTAGTAATTAACCATATTTATATGTTGTTATCATATCTCCAAAATTAAGGAAGTGAGTTACGTTGCAGCCATAGGATTTACACATCCTTAACGTATTTCACACTTAGTAATGGAGGAGAGTTAGCTTTAATTTTGTTTGCATTTCAATTCAGAATCGGAAAACAATGGAGTCAAAACAAGATAAAACCCCCCTTGCACATTATAATTTTTGGCTATTGGATTTTTAAGAAATGTGAGATTGTAATAATATTAATAACTTTGCTCTCAGTTGTTTTATGTAAGATTGCTCATTCTAGTTCAATAATTATATATGTTTTCATATATTGTCATTAGAATGAAACGTAAGGGGGTTCAATCTGTCATGAATTACAAGTACATAAAAAGTACATTGACTGGCGAAATAATTAGCAAACACGATTTAGAAGAAAGACAAAATGAGTTGGTTAAAACAAACGGAAAAAAGAGAAGCTGGCGTAGGATATAACAATAAAGATACATCTTTTCTTAATTTGAACAATGCCTATATTTTATTTTAATCTTTAATTAGTCTAAAAAACCATTTTTTGTTTTGAAACAAATTGCAAGACATTGAAATGAGTTGTATACCATTCTTTTTCATCAATATTACTAAATTAACTAATATGATCGGTATCTTCAAATTCCTCTTGTTGTTGTTGTATGCTGTCATTGCTAACAAAATAGTTGTCATATATATATATATATATATATATATATATATATATATATATTCATTCGGGGGATAACAACACCATTCAGGATCAACTAAAGCTATTCTAAATTAAAAAACAAAAAGATGAAAAATTCAACATTGTTTGTGTTGGCCTTCTGCTTTATTGCACACCAAGTTGTTTTTGCCCATGCTTCTGGCAAAGATCCCTTGGTACCAGCATTGTATGTTTTTGGTGATTCGACTGTAGATCCTGGAAATAACAATCATCTAAATACGATGTCACAAGGGATTAGGTGGCCTTACGGTATTGATTTGAATAATGTAAGGGGTCGACATACTAATGGAAAAAACGTGGCTGACTTTTTTGGTAAGTTTAAAGATGAAATATAATACATTAGAGTTAAAAATGATAGTTGAAAATTACAATTCTAATTTTAATGTTACTATTAGGATAAGTTTCACAATTATTTGATTGTAGTAGGCAACAAATATATTTTTCTTCTTATTACTACCAATATAGTTTAAAAAAGTAAATGACAGAATTTCGTAGTTTTCTTTCCTTCACATATCGTACAAACAAAAATTTATATATGCTATTCTTTGTTTTTTTTACAGCTACATATTTGAGCTTACCAATGCCTCCTCCATTTTTGAATCTCTCTGATTCTGAAAGGAGTCAAATAAAAACTGGAATAAATTATGGATCAGGAGCATGTGGAATCTTAAACACAACTAGAGTGGTAAGAGATTAAATTAAAACTTCTTAAAAATTTTCATCATGTGTTTGTTTATTCTGTTTATCTTTGGAAAATAAATGTTTTAGTTCATTACAAATTTATTTTTGTCAATCTCTAATTATTTTCTTTCTATTTTATGCTAAAGGGAGAATGCTTATCTCTTGCTCAACAAGTCAAATACTTTACTATAACTAGGATGAAAGATCTTCCGAAGGCACTAAAGACTCAAAAGAAAGTGCGCGAGCACTTGGCCAAATCCATATACTTTTTCTCTATTGGCATTAACGATTACCATCCTGAAGTGAACAACAACATCACTAGCAATTTCTCCTCAACAGGCTTTGCTGATCATCTTCTTGATGAAATTACAAAATATATCAAGGTTCATTAATATATTCTACTTATTTTACTTTTCTCTATATACACAGTACTTAACTTCTTAAACTGTAGCATGTGCAACATTTGTTTAGCTTTAGTTTTACGATTTTATAAGTATGTAAGAAAGGGTGTAAATGGACCAAGCTATTCAAGAGCTAATTGGATATGGCTCTCGTCAAAATTTTGAATTAAACTTAGTTCTTTTTATTAAATAAACGTGCTTTATGAACATATTAAGCACACTTAGTTAAATTAGTCAAATTTTAACATTTAACAGTTTACTTGTTAAGATAGTATACATTTCAATGGATAAGAAAATATAATTTTCTATTTGTTTCAAAGCATACGCTTGTATTTGGGCTTGCATTATTTTAAATGAAAAGGCTTGATCAAACTGAGGTTCTACACAATTTCTATGAAGTTAAAAAAAACTTTGAGAGACCTACTTTGACTTATTTAAAAAATTTCTAGGCACTTTATTATCGAGGAGCCAGAAAGTTTGTGTTGTTTGGTGTTTCAACTTGTGAGCCATTCCAATATGCAAAACATTGCGAATCAAGATACTATGCAGACAAGCTTCCAAAAAGGATACTAGAGTTACAAAAGGAATTTTTTGGTTCAATATATACCATATATGACAGAGCCATCATATACAAAAAGATTTTGGAATATCATGAAAAATATGGTAAGAAAATTCATTTTTAAGTTATCTTTTAGATGTTAAAGTCTACATTTACCTTTACATTTATAAAATCTTCTTCTTAGTAAAATTAGTTTTGAATTTGACTGATTTTTGTATCATTCTATGGTTCTTTTGTTTTTACATGATTTTCTTTAAATATACAGGAATTACAAACATAGAAGAACCTTGCTTTTCAGAAGGAAAACCTCTCTGTCCTGATAGATCGAAATATTTTAGATTCGATAAATATGACCATCAAACTCAAATTGTATATGAGATAGCTTCAAAGGACTGCTTCAATGGATCTTCCTGCTATCCTTACACTCTTTTTGAGTTGGCAAAAAAACCAATCAGCCACCATGGATTATGGTAGCAAAATGGAGAAACAAAAGTCTTCATTCCATAAAAATTGTATTTTATTTAAACATTTTGTACAAGCAATTATGAATATCACTTTGTAAAATAACAATTATTTTCATTGATCCATATTCTAAAAAACGTCCTATTTTTTTTATTTAATTTTTTAGTAAGACTTTAACTGTTTAACTATCTTTTTTTTTTTTGCATGAGAATGGTTTGGGTAATTTATTCGGATGGTATCTAGCCTAATATATAAAATGTCTGAGTTGACATATATATTTATAGTGCTTACATTATAAAAGAAAAGGACATTAAGGGTTGGGTCTAGAAAAGGGGACTAATGGTTTACAATGTCATGAACAAAAAATGTACTAGAAAATGTGCTCAAATTTAAGATCTGTTTAGATTGCTAGAAAGAATTTTGAAGGAATAAAAATGATAAATTGAGAATTAAAAATGGGAGACTAATTAATAAGATGGGAAATAATAAAGTAGCATTAGATATCCTAAAAGTATGATTATAAACTCTCCTGTAGGTGAAAAATATGACGCATACTATAGTTAAATCATATAAATTATTTATTATATTTAAAATTCATGTATAAAAGTATAATTTTTGTAATATAAAAAATATATATTGATATAAAAATAATTCAAATATTATTATTTTTATATTTATATTGTCAATCGGTTAACCCGTGACCCGGAAGGTTTTTTTCGGTTCAATGATCGATCCGATTTTTAAAACATTGGATCAAATATTCTATTTACTTTTCTAATTTAAAGCTAATTATATATTTTTTAAAAAAAGTAACCATAGTATAAGTAAAATAGATCATTTCTTTAAATTTATAAGGGTATCCTTGAAAAGTGCAAAAATAGATAACATTAATTAGTATAATCAAGTAAACATACGTTTTGTCTTTTTTCTAAACTGTTAGCTTCAAAAATTAACTTCGGTAAATTGTAATATTATCTTTATTTTATATGATATTCAATTTGTAATTTATTGCTATATATCATGTATTATATTGAAAATGATTTTTTAAAATAAAAATTTTAAAAATAGAATATCATTAAGTTTTTAAGGAAGATGAACTAATTTCTTTCTTTTTTTTGCAAACTATTTTTTTTTGAAAAAAAAGAAATTTTGCTTGAGAAAAAAAAAGGAGGATATCTCATACCTCATACATTCCCTCTATTTCTGAAATTGTGCCTTATGCTATTGTTGCTATTACTCTTCCCTCCCTTTGTAATTTGGATAAAGTAAAGTGAATTTTACGAAAAGTGCAGAATATGGACCGTTATATGAAAGTGTTGCAATACGAGCACAGATTTTAATATTTATTTAACGGCCAAAAACCTTCACTTCATGCTCTTTTTGTGAAAAATACTTTAGCGGATTCATATTTTTCCATCTGCTTAAAACCCTTTGTGTTTCCACCTTATTTTTTTTATTATACTATCCTTATATACATCTTTATATATGTACTATTAAAACTTTTAATTAAAATAAAAAAAATGTAAAAAAATTTATTTAGAAAAGAAATAATTATGAGAATGATAAATTGCAAAACTAATATATATATATATATATATATATATATATATATATATATATATATATATATATATATATATAAACCTGATAACAAAATTACTAAAAAAATTTAATTTTGATATTCAGTAACTTAAAAAATAAAATGAGATTAATTTCATAACCTTAATAACACAAATAGTAAAAAAATTGAAAAATAAAATTTATGAAAAGATCGATAATTTATAAATTATTGTTAAGTATCACAGTGAAAGAACATTTTTGTCATTAAATCTATAATGGCATTAAAATTTATCTATTTTCATTTTCTGATGGAATTTTATTTTTCAATTCTAAACTATTCTATTGAGCTCAATTACAACATATCTCCTCTCTAATAAATACCCAATAAATTTTTTTAATTTTATATATAAAAAAAATAATAATTTTTTAAATATTTTGTGTTTAAAAACTTTTTGAAAAACAAACAATTAAAAGAGTGATTACTTGTGAAAACTATATATATTTTAAACCTGGGTTAAAAATTTTTTTTGTCCTTTATGTTTCGAAAGTTTAAAATAAGTCCTATGTGTTTTCAAATTGGTCAAAAATGGTCATTTTGTCTCACATTGTTAGCCACTTCCATTAAATACTAACATGAAATGCTGATTTGGATCAAAATTCTCGTCAATTAGTAGTGTCAAAAAACGAGCTTGGACTCGCGGCCGGTCCAGACCGCATGTTAAATAGACGTGCTTGGACATTGAAAAATATTCCTGTTTAAAAATGGGCTTAAACAAGTTGAGCCATGGGCCGCCTGCATAAAATTTAAAAAATTAATATTTATTTAAAATATGTATAAATATACATGTTTTAGGCAATTTTTTGTGTAAATAATAATTTTATTCTAATGTGTATAAATAATTTAAATAATAATTAAAATTATACAATATTAATTAAAAGTGTAAATAATACTAATTTTTGAAATGAAAAGCAGCCCGCAGGCTAATACAGACAGGTTTGGCGTCATTTTTCAAACCCGTCAAATAAACGGGCTCCGGCTCAGCTCAGCCCGTTTTGACAGTACTATCGTCACCATTCTAAGTTCATATCAATATTATAGGTCAGCATTTAACGGAAGAGGCTAACGGTGCAAAACAAAATGACCATTTTGGACTATTTTGGAAACATAGAAGATTGATTTTGAACTTTTGAAATATAGAGGACAGAAATGAATCTTGAGTAAAACATAGAGGACCAAAATAATATTTTGACCTTAAACTTCTGATTGAAAAACTAATAAAATATTCATAAAGATTCGATAAAATTTTATTCTAATTATCGACTACCTAACACAACACTCCTCTTTTCTATTTTTGTACAAAAAAGGGCCCTAAGGCCAAAAGAAAAGAAAAACCACCAACACTAGGGTCATGTTCTTTTAGTAGAAAGAACAATCGAAATGAGGATGGAATGGATGAGCCCACTGGGGTCTACCTATTTTTTACTTTTTTATTTCCATCAACTTTAAAAAAAATACAAAATATCTATTATACCCCTCTGATTTGACATGATTTGACACAATTATAACCTTATTTTCTTTTTATTATTTTAATATAAGGTGTAAAATGGTCATTTTAATACATTCCCTTTCAATTTTTATTACCAAACTTTTACTACTAAACACAAGAAACGCATTCTGTTTCCATTTCCATTTCTATTTCTGCGTAAAGAACGTGCCCTAGACTACCTACCAGTGTCCCTAAAATGACTAGAACCTACAACATCACCATCTAACAAGGATTGCAAATAGGGATGATCAAAATACCCATATCCAATGGGTATCCTGAAAATTTACTATGTGGGTCTGGGTATGGGTCCGGATACAAAGTCAACGGGTCCGGGTTCAGGTAAGGAGGTACCCTACTCGCAATAGTAATTATTTATTTATATATATATATAAAGTATTATTTTTAAATTTTTTTATGTTGAGAAAATATATAATTCTAAGAAAAAATGTTAAATATCTTATAGATATTAAAGTAATTTAATTGTATATTTATATTCATATTTTTTTTTGTAATTATAGATGAAAAAAATTGATAAAAATAAATTTTATATTAATAAAATAATAATTTATTTCTAATTCTTATGGGTCTGAGTCCAGGTATGAGAATTTAACTACCCGTAAGATCTGGGTATGAGGATTGATTTTGATACCCGTTCAAGTCCGAATCCGGATCTAAAAATTATAGTACCCTACCCATACCCTACCTATAATCATCCTAAATGCAAATTGGCTGCACACTTATTCAAAAACCTTGGGATATGAATGAAAGAAACATCCCAAGGTTTATTGGACAATTCCATTATGCCTTTAACCGCTGGATATTTGTTCTGAAATTAAAGCCTCTGCATCTAGATTTACATATCTCTATGGCCTTTGTTGAGTCATTTTCAACTACCACAACACTCCTCTTTCATTTGAATTTGGGATCGACTAACAAGTAAAATAAAAGCTTCAGAAGTAAAATAAGATTAATGTCATAACCTTAATAACAGAAGGGGAAAAATTAGCTAAAATTTTTATCTAATATTCCTTTAATTACATATTTTATTTATACATTATTTTTTGGGTAAAGTACCATTCTCGTGCCACCTTAGTCGTGCCATCTTAGACGTTGCACAATTCTTTATGTTATACTTTTAAGTGTTTTTTTTCAAATATTTTTATGATACGTTATACTTTCAAATTTTTTTTAACAATTTATTTTGACTAAATTTTTAGTTAAAAAATCATTCTCATTTTCAGTACATTCAACATTCATATAACTAAATGTGTCCTTATTGTTGAAGAATTAGCCTTGGATGGTTATTGATCTAATATATTCATTTTCTCACAAAAATAAATAAATAAATGGAAAAGGTAAAAGTGTAGGACATGAAAAATTGATTGTGACTACACCTCCTTCCACCATACCCTTCATCTGGGTCCAGTGTCGTCATTCATGATCCTCCTTTTGTTCACCATTGTAGTATGTACTATTCTGTGTTATTACTATTAAGCCCATCTTTCATATAGCTTTATCTATCTATGCTCCTCACTTTACTTCTGTCTTTTCCTAATAATATTTCTGGTGCTTTTGTCTGTATCTATATATGTACTCAACTTAGCCTTGCCATGCTTTTAATGAGTTTCTTTAACAATAGCAGATAGCAGAAAACAATAAAACCAAAATACAGTACAATGAAATAACTTATAAAGTATAAAGCAACTACACTACTATATTCATCAAATTGATTTTATTCCACTTTAAGAATTGAGACAAGTATATTTTTTTTCCTGACCATTATAGTAAATCTTCATCCAAGAGGTAACTAGCTAGGTGTTGCCTGGTGGTGTGATTGTATATGATTTTTTTTTTTTTATAATTGAAGTATCCATTAGAGCGGATCTAATAATTAATCTATTGTAATGTCTATTATTTAGAATAATCCTTTAAATAAATGACACTTCATTTAATTTTCGTTTTTTCAAAAATTAAATCCAAGAGATAATAATTAAAATAAATAAATCTTTTATCATATGTGTCAAACTAATACTTATGTTGAGTGGTGCAAGATATCTCTGTCCAATTCCAACCTAGTCAAAATTCACTTTCTCTTTAATAATGTTCTTGTTTCCTTCTTCACAACTATTATTATTTCCATCTGCCCCCTTTGAGCATTATAATAATTCTTGTTTTATTAATATTAAGTATCCTTTGTACCAAAAAAAAAAAGAATATTGTGATAAGTAAAAAAGCTAACACTGCATGACTTTTAGTTCTTCTTTAACACTTATCTCACTGTTTTTAGTGAATTTTTAAGACTCATACCAGTACCTCTTTGTTTTACAGAGATATAAAGTTAGATTGTTCAGAGGCAAAATATAGAAAGCATACAAATACAAGACAATAAAATGAGATGAGATAATGAAATATCTTCTTCTCATGACCATTAAAAAAAATGAAAAACAAAGAAATAAACAAGAAAACAAAATTGATACAGAATGAGAATAATTTTTGGAATCCTCCAATTCCTCTTTTTTCCTCCTCGTTCATCTTTCTCCCACACAATAAAATCTATATATATATATATATATATATAAAAGTTGGGCAATACAGTGTGTTTTCGTCCCAGTCCAACAATTTTTTTTTATTTTTATTTTAATGATGTGACATGACACATCACTGCCACGTCACCCCACATTGTCACATTATCATCTTCTCTCTTTTATCATCATCATCTGGGGTGACGTGACAGTGATGTCTCATGTCACATCATTAAAATATGACATGTAGAAGAGAGGGTGTGCCACATAAGCATGCTACGTCATCATTTAATGGCAAAAAGTTAATGGTATTACGCTCGAGGATCAAAATCGATCAAAAAATAAAATATTGAGGACCAACATTAAACTTCATGCAAACATTGAGGATCAAAATAATATTTTAGCCTATAACTTAAGATCAAGTTTCTTTCTGTTTTAGTTTAGGCTCGTGAGTGGCACTTAGGCTGTTTTATGAGCCTTTCCTTTTGTATATAAGTCAGACACAATTAATAAGAAGACCAGAACATTGTTCAATTAACTTAAATCAAAATAATCTGAAACAATCTTTTGAATAAATGCATGAGCTTCTCATTGATGGGAACTCAGCGATGGCGTGTGGAGGGGGGTCAAACCTGAAAATTAATACTTATATATTTTTGTTAAATTCATCGCCTCATTGCCATTTTAATTACAATATTATAATTTTCAAGTTCTTTTATCTATTAGTTAAAGCTTATCAGTTCTCACCAGTCAAATTTGAATAGTTGGTTAATCACTGTTTTACGCCTACAAGCCACGTGACCCATAGAACAGATAACATATTCTTATATCATTATTTTTAAAATAGTTTTTATATAATTATGTTATGGAATAAGTGACTCTTTAAGGCACGTTTGGTAGCTAGAAAGGGAAAGGGAAAGGGAGAGGGAAAGGAAAAGAGAATGGATTTGATGTGTTTGGTAGTAAAAATTTGGAATGAAAATGAAATGGGAATGTATTAAAATGACTACTTTACCCCTTATATTAAAATAAAAAAATGGTTATAATTGTGTCAAATCAAAGGGTATAATAGATATTTTGTATTTTTTTTCTTTTTTTAATTATACACATTTTCAAAATGAAAATAAAAAAGTAGGTAACATGTGGGACACACATGTTTTTTTTTCCATCCTCTTCTCCCTACTTATTTCATCCCATGCCCTAAGATTGTAATATTTTGAATAATTGTGTACTTGAGTCTTTTTTGTTCAAGGCAAATTATAAAACCATTTTACCATAAAAATTATAATATCTCATATTATAACATAATCTAAATGTAGAGTCAATTACATTTTCAATTTTGTCAATGAAAAATAAATATTCTTAATTTAATCCTTAAAAATTCCATTTCATAATTCAACAATTTATATTCATTTTAATTAATAGAATTAATAAAATGTCAACTAAAAATAATATTAATATTATGAACCGAATCTTATTTTTGCAAAAGGAAAATGGAAACAATGAATTCTCAGATTAAAAATTTATGCATTTTATATCAGTTTGTATTTTATAGGAGTTGTAGTAGTTTATTTTTCCTGATGTAATTATATTTTTCTTTCTTTTATATTGTATTTTCATTATTAATTGGAACACATGCATCTCACATGTTTCCTAGCTTGTTTGTTAAGATTTTAGGATCAAACTTAGGCCACATTCTTTATCTAAAAAAAATTATGGAAAGGAAAAAAAAGTAGTGGGGACTATGATGAAAATAATGGTGCCAAATTTTTTTAAACAAAATACAAAATGTTTATTATATCTTTTGAGTTGACACAATTATAACATCAATTTCTTTTTAATATTTTAATATAAGGGATAAAATGATAATTTTAATACATTCTCATTCCATTTCTATTCTCAAATTTGTACTATCAAACATAATAAACTCATTCTCATTCCTTTTCTCTTTCCCTTGTTAGTAAGTTAGGATTAAACTTTCTATTCTAGGCTTTTGTTGGTGTTAGCTTTTCCTTCTCCATACTGCAACTCATGTATATAAAGAGATTCTGATGAATAACAATAGCTGCTGAGTATTATACACTTCAGAATTATTTTTGCACACATATGCATTTGTTAGATATAATTTTTTCTTTCGTTTCACAGATATAATATACATAATTTTTTTACTCTACTTTAGTGCTCGTTTGAAATTATTTTTGAAGACTATTTTTTTTAAATAAATTTCTTTTAAATAGAGTTTGACAAAAAATGCTGTCAAAACAATCCTTTCAATAAATAACATTTCATTTAATTTCCGTTTCTCCGAAAACTAAATCCAAGAAATAATAATTACAAAAACATAAATCTTTTACCATATGTGTGAAACTAATACTTATATAAAAATATATATATATATAATACTTATAAAAAAATATTTATGTTGAGTCCTGCAAAATATCTCCATCCAATTTTAACCTAATCAAAATTCACTTTCTCTTTAATAATGTTCTTGTTTCCTTCTTCACAACTATTATTATTTCTATCTGCACCCTCTGAGCATTATAGTAAGTCTTGTTTTATTAATATTACGTATCCTTTCTACACAAAAAAAGAAAGAATATTGTGATCAATAAGAAAGCTAACATTGCATTGCTTAGATCTTCTTTAACACTTGTCTCACTCTTTTTAGTGAAGTTTTAAGACTCGTACTAGTACCTCTTTGTTTTACAGAGATATAAAGTTAGATTGTTCAAAAACAAAATATAGAAGACATACAAATACAAGACAATAAAATGAGATGAAATAATAAAAATTATTACAATCAAGTAAAACAAACGAAAATTATTACCGTTGACGTTAAATAAGAAAAAAAATATTATCTAATTTTTAAAAAAATTAAATAAGCTTAACGTGATTGTGGTAAATTGAATTTTTTTTTAAAAAAAACAAAAAATTCTATAAAAAATATAAATAAAAATTATTGAAATTTGATTATTAATTTTTATTAAGTAATAGGTTGAGGGCATTAATGTCTTTTAAAAAATAGAAAAACCCATTTAATACAAGTTATGATTTGTATATACTTTTTTATTGCCTAACCTCATTAAATGCATTCTTAACCAGTGCTCGGGTACTGGTTAGCAAATGACAAAACTTATATGTTGTTGCTTACATGCTTTTCCTAAGATTAATCAATTAAAAAAAAGACATGTGTCAATTTTGAGAGAAAAGTTGACACATGTCTTTTTTTAATTGGTTAACCTTAGAAAAAGCATGTATGCAGCATCATATAAATTTTTTCCGATAGCAAAACCCTTTTTCTTTTATGGTTTCTGTTGTAGTTTTGGATTTCCCACACACCATTTAGGGGTTAAACTACTTAGAGTGTAAATCTATACAAATGTTTATGTGACGTGTTTGTATTGGTTCAGTTGTAAGAATATAATTTTTTTCAAAAAAATATTTTTGTAACGGGACCAATATAAACACGCCACACAGGCGTTAGCATTGGTTTGTACCTTAAGCAGTTTGTATCATAAAAGGACCATAAATAAATGATGTGTAAATGAATATCCAACGAGTAATAAACAGATTTTTTATTACTTTTGCTCATCCTTCGATACCTCTCTTTTCCTCCTCTCTCCTATTCAGCTTTCTCCCAAACTACACACAGATTGAGGTAATAAAATTGAAACTAAAAAAAATCTGTATAGCGACGTGTCTTTTTTTTAGGTTTTTTTTACATGTATATACACAAAAAAAAATTTATCTTTAGATTTGGCCTCTTTTTAAAAGTATCTACATATCTATATCACTTTTCCTGTAGCACCGAGAAAACGCCAATAATAAGGGCAATTTAGTGGCAAGTTGTACATAAAAACACTAATAATAAGAGTGTTTTAAGGGTCAACAAAGTCAACCCTATAAACGCCTATATTGAGGGTGTTTTATAACTAGTGGTCAATCGTGGGTCGCGCAAGAAAAGTGACATATGTTCAATGAAATTGCCAATAATATTGGCGTTTTAGTGGCCCATCACAAATTGCCAACATTAAAGGCAATTTGTGGTTCAAAAATAGGCAATTTATATAAATCACACATAAAATAGACATTTTTAAATTTACTGATAAAACACCCACCACTCCGTTCCTGCAAACTATACCCAGTTTACCCACACATATTGATGACACTCTTCAACTTCTGACAATTATTGAATTTGAGTAAATTTATTTAGACAATTTTATAACTACTATTTTTAAATAATAATCAAATAAATTGCTATAAAGATAAATTAATTGCATTGCTAAATTATACGCTATTTACATTGCTAATATAAAATGATCTACCTTGTTTGAATTTTTGGTACTATGTAAATATAGTAGTAAATTTGAAAATGTTTATTTTATGTGTGATTTATATAAATTGCCCTTAATGAGGGCAATTTATTTGTAGTATTTTTGAAATACAAATTGCCCTTAATGTTGGCAATTTGTGATGGGCCACTAACAATTTCATTGAACATATGTAGTCATAAAACGCCCTCAATATTGGCATTTATAGGGTTGACTTTGTTGACCCATATGTACAAATTGTCACTAAATCGCCCTTATTATTGGCGTTTTCTCGGTGCTACAAGAAAAATAGTATAGATCTGTAGATACTTTTAAAAAGAGGCCAAATCTGAAGATTAAAAAAAATATTCTGTATATACATGTGCAAAACCTTTTTTTTAAAATATTTTTTCCATACTTGAAATAATATAATTTTATTTCTTTCACTGTAACCAACATATTTCAACTAGAAATATATTATTTTAATTCATTAATACTTATTATGAGATAAGTATCAAACTTAAATATTTTATTTTAATTTAAAAAATCATAATTTAAGTGGTCATATATATATATATATATATATAATTATAAAATATTTGAACCAATAAGAATGAAATTAAAATTTTAAGTTTTTTCTTATTTTTTGAATAAGACAAGCATTTCAAAAAAAATGTTAGCAAAACACTAGTTTAACACTAGTTGGTGGATATAGGGTATTCTGGGTCTCCTTTCACATGGATTAATGGGAGGGATGGAGGAAGACACGTGAAAGTGAGGTTGGACCGGGGTCTTGCCTCATCCGATTGGATGAACATGTTCCCTTCTACTCAACTTTTCCATTTGCATAAATATTCTTCTGATCATTTGCCAATATTATGTAATTTGATGTGGCATGAGAATGTCGTTAATGCTTTTAACCGCAGGATAAAACTATTTCGTTTCGAACAGGTGTGGAGTGATTATAGCGAGTGTAAGGAGGTAATTGCTTCAAATTGGCGCAGAAACTTGTCGGCTTCCGACATGAACAAAGTCAATGGCAATCTAAAGGCGGTTCAGGAGCATTTGACTATATGGAGTAAAAACAAATTTGGCAATTATCGAAAGAAAATTGAGCAAATTCAGAAGGAGATTGATTCCGAATTCAATAGCCCGGACTTCAATCAAACCAGGACGAAGGCATTGGAGAAGGAGCTGAACCTGATGATGCGGGAGGAGGAGATGTATTGGCAACAAAGGTCAAGGGTTAATTGGCTGAGCAACGGTGACAGAAATACACGTTTCTTTCATGAGGCGGCATCTCAACGGGCAAAGAAGAACAAAATCAATAAACTGATGAGGGAGGATGGGAGTTGGGCACTTGATCAAAGGGACATGCAAGACGTGGCTCAAAACTACTTTGAAACACTGTTTACATCATCACACCCGGATGAGATGGAGGAGCTTTGCAGGATTAATTGATCAGAAAGTTACGGAGGAGATGAATATGATGTTAACAACACCGTTTACAGAGGATGAGGTTAAAGAGGCGTTGTTTCAGATGGGAGCTACTAAGGCTCCAGGAATTGATGGGTATCCAGCGCTTTTTTATCAAAAATATTGGGATGTGGTGGGAGAGGAGGTAACTGAGGAGGTACTAAATTTTCTTAATCATGGTGTGTTCTCAGATGTTAATAATCGAACCAGAATTGTTCTAATACCCAAATGTGATAACCCGGTGAATTTGACTCAGTTTAGACCAATCAGTCTTTGTAACGTCCTGTATAAAATTGCGGCAAAATGTCTGGCGAACAAATTGAAGCTTATGTTGACTGAGATTATCTCTGTGAATCAGAGTGCTTTTGTACCTAATCGACAGATCACTGACAATGTGTTACTTGCTTACGAGCTCATGCATGCTCTAAAAAGCAAATACTCAGATTGGGTACAGAAGATCATGACTTGTATTACGACGGTGAGCTTCCAGGTTAGTGTGAATGGGGTGGACTCGGAGTTATTCTTACCACATAGGGGACTCCGACAAGGGGATCCTTTATCCCCATATCTATTCCTAATATGTGCTGAAGGGTTGAGTGCCTTGCTAAAGTGGCGTGAGACGGCAAGTGCTATCCAAGGTGTGAAGGTAACGCCTCATGCCCCCAGTGTGTCTCATCTCTTATTTGCTGATGATAGTTTAGTCTTTTTAAAGGCTAATAGAGATAACTGTCTTGAGTTGAAAGCTTTGCTGAGGAAATATGAAAATGCGTCGGGTCAGAAAATTAATTTTGATAAATCGGCTATTTATTTTAGTCCGAACTGCAAGGTGGAAATTAGAGACGTCATTACCAACGAGTTGGGAATAAGGACCCAAGCGTATAATGAAAAATATTTGGGGTTACCGACAATGGTTGGAAGACACAAAGGGAGATCTTTTAAAAACATTAAGGATAGGGTATGGAAGAAGTTGAAAGGGTGGAAGGAGAAACTGTTGACTAAAGCAGGTAAGGAGATATTGATCAAGGCAGTGGCTCAATCTATTCCCACGTACTCTATGAGCTGCTTTCTAATGCCTTCGTATTTCTGCAAGGAACTGACCCGGATGATGGCGAGATTTTGGTGGGGATCGAATGATGCTCATTCGAAGATACATTGGATGAGGTGGGAGAAACTAACCTTACCTAAAAGTATGGGAGGTATGGGATTCAGGGACTTAGAGACATTTAACAGAGCGTTACTAGCCAAGCAATTCTGGAGGCTACTGCAGAATGAAAACTCACTATTGGGTCAAGTTCTCAAGGCACGGTATTACCCGGGGACGGATCTCTACCATGCTACATTAGGACGACGGCCTTCATTGACGTGGCGTGGTTTGATAGCAGGCAAACAACTTATAGTGAAGGATCTAATTCGGTGCATTGGGGATGGGAGATCGACGATGGTGTGGGGCGAGGCTTGGATTCCGGGTGTGTTCCCCTACTCGATTGAAAAACCGGATAATGTTATAGCAGGTGAGTTACGTGTGTGTGATCTGTTGGATGATATGGGGTCATGGAGGGAGGATGTGCTAGAGTTCTTATTCCCTATTGATATTTGTCACCGCATTAAATGCATTAGAACACCTGAGGCAGGAAAGGAGGATAGGTGGAATTGGTTGGGCGACGCCAAAGGAGGATTCACGGTGAGACAATGTTATCTACATGCGATGAAAGATGAATGGCATGCAATTGATTTGTTGCCAAACATCCAAGGAGGAATCCCAAGTGATTTTTGGAGGAAAATATGGAAGCTCCCTGTACTTCCTAAACATAAAAACTTCATATGGCGAGCCTGCGTTGATATTTTACCGACGTGCGTGGCATTAAAGAACAAGGGGATCGAGATGGAAGAGGGATGTACCTTTTGCGGTGTGGAGAACGAAGGCACGTACCATGTCCTGGTGGAATGTCCAATGCTTAATGAGGTGTGGAGTGGCTCTCGGCATGACTATGGCAGCAGAATATGGCTGGCAGTGGAAGGTAATACTTGGTCCCTAGATCAAATGGGTATGTGTGTGATTGCTCTGTATCTAGTGTGGGAGGCAAGGAATGCAGTAAGATTTGCGGATGCAAACCTTAGAATCGATCAATTCTGGTGCAAAGTGACAGCGGTGTGGGAGGAAGTCCAAGACTCAAAATCTTGGAAGGAATGGAATGATGTATTTGGAAGACACTTGAGGTGGGAGAAGCCGAATGAGGGAATGGTTAAACTGAACACGGATGCTGGCACATTATCAGATGGAGGGGGGGTGATAGGGGGAATCATGCGAGACAGTGATGGGATTTGTGTAGCAGCGTTCACGGAAAGGATGGACATGGTGAGCAACCCGACGGTACTGGAAGCTGAAGCAATTAGAAGGGGGATGGAAGTGGCGTTGGGATTGGGGTATGAAAGGGTGATGCTCGAAACAGATGCCAAAACCGTGTTGGACCAGCTAGCAAGTATGGATGCCTGCCTGTCTCCTCTACGAGCTTCTTGCCAACTGATAAGCTCTCTTAGATCTTCTTTTACTAGTATTGAGTTTAGATGGGTGCCAAGGTGCTGTAACAAGGTAGCCCACTTTCTTGTTTCTTTTGCAAAAGATTATGTACAGGATAACTCGTGGACAGATCAGTTACCAAGTTTCCTTTCAGATGTATTACGTTTTGATTTTTAGTAATAAAATTGACCACTTCTTTCTCAAAAAAAAAAACACTAGTTTAATATATATATATATATATATATATATCACTATATCAGTTAAGTAGCTAACTGATAATCAAGAGGAAGAGATGTTCAATAGTACGGTAGTATTAAACTTTAGTACATTTTTTTTAATCAATTGGTCCCTAAACCATTCAAGGTGAGTCCTTATTAATGTGAATTTATTTTAATATTAACAAATGATTTTATATAATTGGAGGGATTTACTGAACTTCAGTAATACTATACGACTAAAATTTTATTCAATCAAGAGAAATGGTTTACAATAAATTCAAACCATCGAGAGTTGTAAATTGTAATATGAAGCTATGGGGTATGGAGGAAGGTGTTGGGAGTCAGAAACCCAGAAGTTATGACAAAGATTCAGTGAGATGATTTTGGAATCTCCCCTTTGCAGCGTATCCTTCCATTCTCGTGCCACCTTAGACGTGTGAAGCTCCCTGTGCACAATTCTTTATGTTATACTTTTAAGTTTTTTTTTTAAATAATTTTATGAAATGTTATACTTTCAAATTTTTTAAAAACTTTTACTTAAAAATAATTTTTATTATTATTTTTATTTTCATTACATTTAATATTTACGTAATCAACATGCCTTTATTATTGAGGAGTTAGCTTGGGACGGTTCTTGATCTAATATATTCTGTTTCCCATATAAAAAAAAGGCTAAAATGCACAGAACCCTTATGAACTAGAGTGTTTACACATAACTTCCCTGGACTTCAAAAAGTTGCATAGCACCTCCCTTAACTTTTCAACTTTTGCACATAAAGGATTCTGTTAACTTTTCTATCCAATTTGTAACACTCAATGTCACATCAGCTTCCACATCACATTTTAATTCAATGTCATTTGGACAAATAAGTAGTTTCTCTACCATGAATTAATTAATTATTTTTATGAAAATTAATTTCTCTACAGTCTATATTTTAATTAATTAATTAATTTTTTTCATAAAAAATATTAATTTTTTTATAAAAATAATTAATGGTAGAGAAATTACTTATTTCCCCAGCTAACACGGAATTAAAATGTGATGTGGAAGCTGATGTGACATAGAGTGTTAAAAATTGGATGGAAAAGTTAACAAAATCCTTTATGTGCAAAAATTGAAAAGTTTAGGGAGGTGCTATGTAACTTTTTGAAGTTCAGAAAGATTATGTACAAACACCCTATAGTTCAGAGAAATTCTGTGCATTTTAACCTAAAAATAACCTATATGCACTCCCAATAGGAGGGAAGAGATCTGGCAACAGTTTGAACTTACAGTTTACTAGTGGGGAGTCTGCAGGCTTACTCACACTCCCAAATTAAGTTTGATTTCTCCCTTAGATGCGGTTTCATTCTCTTGTCAGAGCGCATCTTGGAGGCATCAAACTTGATTGTAAGCTGCCTCAGTTTGGTGACCACAGTGTCACCAAAGCGATATCTCTAATGTGATCTATGTTTACAAGTTTTGTAGTTATGTTATCAGTCAATCCTAAACGCTAACACTAATTACACAGCTCCTTATTACACAACACACAACTCTTTGAAAATTGTAATCAACGCAAGACGAGTGTAGATATAGTCAGTCTCTACATTTGAGAAGTGTGGTCAACCACTCTCATCACACAGAGAGCCTATATATGTACACCTTTCTCTGCTTGACTCAACAATTTTCATAGATAGTCACATACTATTCAAAATCCCTTTTGGATTCCCACTATGTAAGCGATCAAAAAGAACATCGAGTTGCCACAGGCACGACCTCGAACTTCCACTTGATTACAACGCTTACGATCATTTAAACAATCACTTACTATTTAAATTCCCACGTGGATAAGCATTTACATCGAGTTATGGGTTTGCCACATGATGCCCCTAGCTCCCACTCGAGTAAAACACTTAAGGTAATTTAAACGATCACAAATCGCTTAAATCTTCTCTCTCGTTGTGTATGTGAATGAGTCAAGAGATGGTCTCATCCACTTTTTAGACTCTAATTCACCCTAATTTCTCCCCATATTTGGATTCGTCTCACTAAAACGAGAAAAACGACTCAAAAATCGTCAAAATCGCCGGCGACCCTCGGCGACGGAGGACGCCGGACCTCCGCTGTCACCGACGGTCCCGGTCCTCCACCGGTGACCCACCGTCTCCGGCGACGCCGGCGCCGGAGTACTACCGGTTGCCGGCCGCCGCCGTCGCCGGAGTACTACCGGTTGCCGGCCGCCGCCGTCGCCGGCGACCCGCGACGGTGGCGGTTGCCGGTGAACCGCCGCCCGCGACGGTCCATGGCGGCGCCGGCTGACAGACGTCGGCCGGCCGCCACCACAAACAGCTCCGTCAACCGTCGCCAGTCAAACCCCCATTCCTTCCTAAAATAGCAGCATACATCCACAGGTATATATCTATTTCGTAGGGTACACATACCTTAAATAATATATATATATACATGCATGCAAATTAGGGTCTTTAATTTTGAAAGGGGAACCTAAACATGTTTCTAAGTTTTAGGGTATGGATTAACAATCAATATTGAATTAATAAATTAACACATAATTTAAATTCAAAATATCATAGGACCCTACCCTACAATATATGATTTTCACATGTTTTAAATTAAAATTAAAACATATAATTAAAACTGGGAACCTAGTCATGTTCCTAAGTTTTAAATTAAAAATCATACAAGACCTAAACATGTTCCTAACCCTTTTCGGTTCATCAATCCCTCGAGAACAGAGAACTAGCATAACCTGCCTCTGATACCAATGTAGGGAAAGATCCGGATTCACATGATCCGACCCAACCCAGGGACCTAAAAGAAAAACCGAAAAATAAATCCAGGCAAAAATAAATATTGCGGAAGCTACTAACCTGGACGCCAATGCTAAGACCTTAGATCTTGCCAGTGCCTCTGCTCCACCAGGGCTAACCTCCAATCGATGATCTTCGAAAAGGGCCGCACCAAACGGAGGACCCTACCTACGAGAGGTAGAGCCATATGTCCACGACTGATGCGCGGAAAAAGACTCAAGAGAAAGAGAAAATTTATACTAAGTGGGGTTTCCCAAACGGGACCCCCTTTCCAACACATGGAATGAGCAACTAGAAAGGGGTGGAGTCACTCCTATTTATAGGAGGATGAGAGAGCTCCCATCATTAACGCAAGCAATGTGGGACTTGGAATGTGAACAAAATATTCACTTCCATCATGATCATCTAGCCCACTTTGGGCCACGAGTACGGGCTCGTGTGACCTCCGATGAGAGTCATTTTCGTTTCGTTCTCTTCGTCTCTCTGCAAGCTTTCCAACGGATCCTCACTCGACCCGATCGGACTCCCACATGGGCGGATATTTAGTCCCGAAGACCCCAATATATCCAACATATTCATTATATCAAAAATGGTATATAGGATTTATATATATTTGTTCCTTATTAATTTGATTGATCAATTTTTTTGGTGCTACAATATGCTTGTATTAAAATAATGAATTAACAATTTAATCCCTAAAATGGACGTAAAAAGGATTTTTTTTTTTTGAGATTTAAGATATTAAATTAGAAAAATCTGTATCTTTCACAAATCAAATTAATACTTCATTATAATTTAATATTATGCATAAGATGTTTTGATTTAAAAATAATAATATAATTAATGATAACAGTTTTTTCTTGAGAGTTAAGACACAAAATTAGAAGAATCTGTATCTTACTTCTGCTACAACTCAAAAGTACTTTTAAAAAAATTGCCAAACACTTCAAAATAAAAAATAAGCGTTTTTGAAGAAAATAAGCACTTATGGACTCTCCAAAGCCTGTTTAGCCAAACTTATGAAAACCGCTGATTTTTAAATGACTTATTTTCAAATGGAGTTTGAGAAAAAGTACTTTGAGAGATAAACAGTTTGTGTTTTGTAAACTGAGTTGAGAAGTAATTTTTAAAAACAATTTATGTTTGGCAAATTTGTATTGAGAAGTGCTTTTGAGTGTAAAATTATCGAGAAGGGTATATGTAGATTTAAGTGTTATTAATATTATTAAATAGATAAATTATATAAATATTTATTTTTATTAAGTTTTATTACCCACATAAATATAAAACAATAATTAGTTTATTAATTTAATAAAATATTAATGAAAAGTATTAATTTTAGTTATATAAACTTTTTATTTATGATTATTATTTTTATTAAATATCTTTTAATTAATTCAAATAAAAACTAATTATAAATATTTATATTATTTTGATAAATTATTATTATTATTATTATTATTATTATTATTATTATTATTATTATTATTGTCTTCATTATTTAAACAAATTTTTTTGAAAAAATACAAATAAGATCACAATATATATAATCACAATAATATTTACAAACACTTTGTACTCTAATTTATATGTGTCAAGATAATTCATACCTAAAGATTCATTAAAAAAAATTCATACATGGGGATATTTCTCTACAATTTCATCCCTAATTCTATTCCGTGTTAACTCCATAAAAGAATTTATAGAAAAATCAAACGAATTCTATTCTTTTGTTGTTTTTAGGCAAAAGTACCTTTCCTAACCCCAACGTTTGGGGGTCTTGTCAGTTTCGCCCCTAACGTTTTTTCGCTGTCAATTGTACCCCTAATGTTTTACGTTTCTGCTAATATCACCCTTTTCACTAACACCACCAAATATTTAACAGTTTTTGCTGACGTGGCATCCTATGTGGCAAAACGTTTCTTTTTTCTGTCAATTGTAACCCTAACGTTTTACATTTCTGCCAATGTCACCCTTTTCACTAACACCATCAAATATTTAATAATTTTTGCTTACGTGGCATCCTATGTGGCAAAAATATCTGACTTGGTATATTTTTTTTCCGCATCAGATTTCCTACTCATCTTTTCTCCATCAAAGTTGTGTCGTTTTGACCTCGGTCTATTCCTTCAAAAATATAACTCAAACGCACGTGCTATTTTGCTCATAAAAACATCGGAGACGTTACCCATTCTCTACTTTGTCGGAGACGTTACCCATTCTCTACTTTGTCGGAGACGTTACCCTAAAATATAGAATGGATAACGTCTCCGATGTTTTTAGGAGCAAAATAACGCGTGCGTTTGAGTTATATTTTAGAAGGAATAGGCCGAGGTCAAAACGACACAACTTTGATGGAGAAAAGATGAGTAGGAAATCTGATGTGGAAAAAAAATATACCAAGTCAGATATTTTTGCCACATAGGATGCCACGTAAGCAAAAATTATTAAATATTTGATGGTGTTAGTGAAAAGGGTGACATTGACAGAAATGTAAAATGTTAGGGTTACAATTGACAGAAAAAAGAAACGTTTTGCCACATAGGATGCCACGTCAGCAAAAACTGTTAAATATTTGACGGTGTTAGTGAAAAGGGTGACATTGGCAGAAACGTAAAACGTTAGGGGTACAATTGACAGCGAAAAAACGTTAGGGGCGAAACTGACAGGACCCCCAAACGTTGGGGTTAGGAAATGTACTTTTGTCTTGTTTTTTTTTTTGGTACAAGACGGGCCCCGAAAGGCCCAAAGCCAAAGGCCAGAAAGAAAAACAAAAAATAGACAGTCTACCCACCTAGGTCTCTATCATCTTGAGATCATACAGAAGTCACTCACAATCGCGTTACGAATAAATTCAGGAGGGTCTTTCAAGAGTAAAAGGCCTTTTTGAATTGCTAAGCCTTTTTTAGCAAGGAGATCGGCACACATATTTCCGGATCTGGAAATATAATTGACTTGGACAACCCAGCATTTATTGAGCCATTTCCTAATGCTGTAAGTGACAGGATGGACAGAGATATCACATGCACTGCTTCCAATAATTTGCTTGACCGCCATTGTAGAGTCGCTTTCAACAACCACTTTCCTATACCCTTGTGCCCAAGCTGTCTTAATACCATAGTAAATCCCCCATAGCTCAGCTGTTAGCACATTAGTAGTTCCTAAATTAGCCATATACCCACTTATCCAATTGCCATAAGAGTCTCTTAAAAGACCACCACAACTAGCCTTTTTAGACAAATTGCACACAGCACCATCACAGTTTACTTTTATCCAATCAATGCATGGTTTAACCCAATGGTTTTTTTGTTGAATGGGATCAGCTCTTGGAGTCTTTAAAACATCAGAGCAAGCTTGGACAAAAGTTCTAGCATGGAAAAGAATCACTCTGTGGGGTTCCTCAGGTAAAGTGAATTCACTATCATTACAAATTCTATTTCTCCATTTCCATATTAAGCTACACCCAATAGGAAAAATGACACTCCATTGAATACCACTAAAATTTACCTTTCTTTGAAGGTTCCATGAAATCCACTCTTTTGTTGGCAGTAAGTAGAACAAGGCTCGGCATCTTGGATTAATAAACAAGTTCCATATTGCTGCTACCTTTCTACAATCTCTCAACAAGTGAATGTTCGTTTCTCTGAAGCTACCACAAAGAGGGCACATTGGGTTAATATTACACCAAGACGCCAACCTGCTTCTAGTGGGGAGCTTTTCGTGCCCGAGCCTCCAAAGAATAGTTTTGTTCCTAGGAATCGTATTTGCTTTCCATATAAGCTTCCATATAGACCTTGGCTCCCTGTTTATCTTGCAAATGGATTGGTAAGCACTTTTGATTGTAAAAATTCCATTAACTTCATGATTCCATAGTGGTGTATCTGGGCCTAAGCTTTCATTAGGGGGAATCATGTCATTTATCTTCTGCTTAATTTCTTCGGGAAGGCTAGTCATTTCTTCAGAGTTCTTCCATTGACCTAACTCATCCACAAAATCACTCAGCTTGCTGCCACGGTTACTAAAACTGTCAAGGATACAATAAGAAGCAAGATTTGGAATCCCATGGATCCATTGATCCTCCCAAAAATTTATTCTGTGTCCATCACCTATTGTCCAACCCACAGATTGATAGAAATCCTGCCAACAGTGAGCTATGTCTCTCCAAAGACGGGAATCAATGGGTTTACAGATCATTTTTTAGTTTAAATTTGGATCAAATTTGTATTTAGAACTGATAACCTTCACCCACAATGAGTTGGGCTTATTAAGCAGGTTCCAAGCAAGTTTAAACATGAAGGCTTTGTTTATGGAGAGATTTTATACCAAGCCCTCCTTGGTCTTTAGGAAGACACACAGTTTCCCAATTCACATGGTGCATCTTCTTCTTTTCGGCAGAGCTTCCCCATAGAAAGTCTCTTTCCAGTCTCTCAATTTGGTTAATTGTACTTTTTGGCAGCAAATTGTGTTGCATATGATAAAGAGGAATCGTTGAAAGCAAAGATTGGACCATCGTGGCTCTCCCTGCCATTGAAAGGCAGTTAGCTTTCCATCCAGCCAAGCGAGATTGAATTTTTTCAATGATATGCTTGAAATTGCCCTTTGTTTGTCTTCCCTGAGTGATGTTAGCCCCCAGATATCTACCAATATCCTGTGATCTGCGGAAACAAGTAAGATTCAAAATCTTGTTAATTTCCTGTTCCTTTGTATTTTTTGAAAAGTAAATACTTGATTTTTCAGAGTTTATTTTCTGTCCAGTAATATAACAAAATAAATCAAGGCATTCCATTACACAGCTAGCTTGTTTTTCAGTTGCCTCCCCAAAAAGTAGTAGATCATCAGCAAACATGAGATGATTAATACTAATGTTATTCCTACCCATCCTAATTCCTTTCCAGTTATTATTTAGGGCCTCATTATTAATGAAATGTGTAAGCAAATCCATGCATAATACAAAGATATATGGGGAAAGAGAATCTCCCTGTCTAAGACCTCTTGAGGGCTTGAAATCTTCTGTCTTTCCTCCATTCCAGAGAAGCCCACCTCAGGCGAAGTCCCATCGCATGAAGGAGAACATCCTCCTTCACAAGAAGAAGAGGACAATATGAAACGGAGCAAAAAGAAAGTTCGAACTGGAGATCAAAATTTTTCAGGATCGGAAAGTAATCCTCCCAGAGAAGAGGAATGGATGAACGAATACACAACTGAGCAATCAAATGAAAGCAAAGGCTCGTATAAAGATGCTGTCAGAAACGGAGCTAGAAAACGTGAATCTGGACAAAACCATACAGAAGATGGAAAAGAAGATCCCCAAATGGATCAGAAACTAGACCCATCTGAAACATCAGATTCGTCCAGTGAAGACAAAGATGATGATATAGAAGATGAGAACGGAACAGGTATTATAGTGGATAAGGACGTTCTTGATCGACTTAATTTCACCTTGAGTGATAAAGAATGGAAACGCCTTTCTCGACCTTTCAAGAAGTCGCTGATAATCAAACTTCTTGGAAAGACAATCGGATTTCAATTTCTACTCAAAAAAGTGAATCAAATCTGGGGCCGCACAGGAGAAGTGGAGCTTGTTGATTTAGGAAATGATTATTTCTTAGCTAAGTTTGACACTTACTCTGACCAAGACTTTGCATTGACTGGAGGGCCTTGGATCATTTTAGATCACTATCTTATAGTAAGACCATGGACAAATTTATTTGATCCAAAGGAAAAAATACAGAAGTTGGCAGCATGGATTCATCTTCATGACCTTCCAATCAAACTGTATGACAAGAAATTCTTATATACTATAGGAAGCTATATTGGCAAAGTCCTGAGGATTGATACAAACACAATGATACAAACACAATGACACAAACCCGAGGTAAGTACGCTAGAATATGTGTTGAATTAGATTTAAGTAAACCTCTATTGTCTCAATACTGTGTACATGGAAAAGCAAGGAAAATAGAGTATGAAGGTTGACACTTAATATGTTTTGAATGTGGTATTTATGGGCATGATCTGGAAAATTGCCCTATATGGAAAGAAAAACAAGCAAAGAAAGAAAAAGAAAAAGCAGAGAAGGAAAAACTAGGAGATAAAGATAATATGGCAGGAAATAATGAGAATCAAGATGTTGTGGCAATAGAACCAAAATATGGTGGATGGATGACAGTGCAAAAGCCATTTAGACCGCGAAGACCAAGACAAAATATCCAAAAAGATACAAAAGAGGAAAAGATAGGAGGTAAAATTGGTGAAAAGACTCGGTTTGCTGCTCTAGAGGACAGCGATGAACCTATGATCCTAGGCACTCCTACAAAGGAAACAAAAAACACAAGAAAGAAGAATATAAACCATGAAATAATGGAACAAGGGGAAGCTATGGACCTTGGTTCACCTGATAAAACACAACACCCAAAAATTCAGCATGATAAGAATTCAAACAGAAGAGCAGATCAGAAGCAAAGTCCAAGTCATAAAGACAGGCCACCTGACACAGGAAGGAAAAAAGGAACATTGCAAAAACCAAGTGGAGTAATTCAGAGTTCATTAAAAGGGAGTAGAAGGGAGTCACCCTTACCTTCGGCTTCTTCATGATTTTTATGTTTCTTTAATGTTTCGTAAAAACATCTTTAATTAGTTTTTAATGAAGGCCTTCTTTTGGAACTGCAGGGGAGCTGCAGGAAAAAAGTTTGAGTTGGCATTCAAAGAAATTAGAAGGAGTTATAATCCTGAGTTCCTTTGCTTATTTGAAACCAGATGTAGTGGCATAAAAGCTGCTAATATTATCAAAAAACTTGGTTATTCACATAACGAAATTGTGGAAGCTCAAGGCTACTCTGGTGGTATATGGGCTGTATGGAGAAAGGACATTAATGCAAAATGTCTCCTTAAACATGAGCAGTTTATACAATTTGAGATTGAAAATGATAAAAAGGATAAATGGGGCTTCATAGCAATTTATGCAAATCCTCATTTACATATAAGAAGCAATATTTGGCCTATTATTAGAAACATAATTGCTAATTATCCTTATCCTATGCTAATTGCAGGTGATTTCAATGAAATTGCAGCTACTGATGAACAAAGAGGTGGAGCTGAACCAAACCTACAAAGATGTAGCAACTTTCAAAAATGGATAAATGACTGTAATCTGATTGATATGCGTCCGGCTGGCCCTTTTTTCACTTGGGAAGGTCCTAAAAGACTAGGACAAGAAAAATTATATAAAAGGCTTGATCGTGCTATGTGCTCAGCATCTTGGAGGATTCTTTTCCCAAATGCCTCTACAAAATGCCTTACTAGATTCCAATCGGACCACCACCCCATCTTGGTAGATACTGAGGATCAAGAGGTGTCACCCCAAAATAGGCCTTTCAGATTTGAAGCCTGCTGGATTTATCACAAAGAGTTCAAGGAATTTATTAAAAAGCAGAAGGAAAAGGAGCATCATCACATGCTTGAAGACTTGACCGACAGTTTAAAAAATTGGAACAAGGAGGTCTTTGGTGATCTAAAAAATAGGAAAAATAGACTAATGAGACGTCTTTATGGTATTCAAGTCTCTCTTGACAAGAAATATAACCCCTACTTGGAAGAGCGTAAGAACTTTTCAAAAGAACTTTTGCCTTGTTTTTAAAGCTTGTTCTTGAGAATAATTTCATCAAATAAATTTTTTATTTTTTTAAAAAAAACTGTTTTCGAAACAAATTAATCAAACAAATTTTTTTATTTTTGTTCTTCAAAACTTGTTTTTAAAAACTGTTTTAAAAATTATTTTCAAAAACATAAAACAAAAACAAAAACAGACTCTAAATTTTTCATTTTCATCTGAGAGACTAGACAAATTTTTCATTTTCATTTTCACCACCAATTACCCCTAAGACGCTGTCCGCCGTCCGCCGTGTTTTTTCTGAAACGCTCAGTTTGCCGTTTTGCTGAGAACGAAGGTCTTTGGATTCGTAATTTCGAATCCGTCAGTCGTGCCACCGTCCGCCGTGCTGCCGTGTTTTTTCCAGCCGGGATCCAACCATCACGTCTCGAGCTCGGATCTTCCTCTCCGACGTGCAGAAGCGTTTTCGCACCACCGATGAATGCGTCAGTGCTTTCAGAAATACAATCACAACCGCTCCTATTCCTTCAGCCACGAACACCAAGAATTTGGGCAAGAAGAAGAGGGTAAGATATTTAATTTAGTGTTTTCTTTGACGTTTGTGTGGTTATTTACATTAGTTTTTCATTTCTCTGTTCTTAATTATCTCATTCTATTGCTTCACAAATTTCAGAGCAACAAGACCGCAAAATTAAAGCAATGTAAGATTGATGCTCGTCGTGAGCAGTGGCTTTCTCAAGGTAGAAATTAGAAACCATCTTTTTAGGTTTCTCAGTTTCTGTAAATGTGTGTGTGGATATTCTACATGTGCGTAAATTTTCTATCGATGCATTCTTTTCCTAATTTTACATTTTCGTTATTATCAGTGGAAACGTATTAGTTGCGGTCAAGAATAAGGGATGCAAGGACGGAGGGGACGATGGTCACGCGCCATCGATGTCTGATGGGAAAGACAGCAAACGTTCGTGGGAGAAATTCAAGATGAGGCCTAGAGGTGAAGTTTCATCCTTTGACTACCTAATTTGTTTTCTCTGTCCATAATTTGTCTTATATGTTATATGTTGTTTAGTTATTGGCGACAATTAAGTTTGAATTTGTATTATACTCACTTACTCAGGACTCAATATCTTTGTCAAAAGTATTTATTTGATTTTTTTATAATGCATCCAAACTTATTATGGAAGTTGTCACTCTGGAAATCTTCATGTTCACTAATGTAGGGTGATGGACTGATCTTTCAGGTAGATGCTGCAATCCAGGGTGAGCGACTGATCTTTTCATTATTTTTGTCTAGGTTATTAATTATGTATTGGAGAAGATGGTCCTTGACATACCATTGCACAGCTTAAATGCTGAAGGTAGTTTGCACCTGGATTTGCTGGGTCACGGCTACAGCATCAAGTAGTTGGTGATGTATCTTTCAATATGGATTGAAGCCTTGGCAGAAGCTTAGGCCTTCTATTTAAATATTGTGCGACAAACAAGCAAGTACATAGATGCTGTAATTGAACAAGTTTGATGTTTTAGTTTGCAAGAATAACCTAGCTACTTTCAATACTGACACTAATTTTGGTGTGCCATTTTGCAAGGCATAAATGACATCAAAAGCCATTTAATCCTAAGGATTCTTTTATTTTTCTGTCTTGATCTCTTGGTTATAGCTCAAAAGATTAGCTGGCTGCTCCATTCAATAGCACAATCTCTTGCGCAAAACATGACTCAATCCAGAAAAATATAATAAGCACTAAACATCTTGAAACACACCACAATATTTAAGGTTTCTAGCATGTAAAAATTATTATTAATGAAGAAAATATGACAATTTCTGCTTTTTGTTCATATTTTCAGTATAAGCTCTAAAAAGCCTTTAGCTGTTTCGTGCTATATTTTCCTGTCAAATAAATGCAGTTCAGTTTTATTTGGGTCAAACACCTGAAACGTTTTTTTTAATTTTTTTTAATAAATAATTCTTTTTTGCTTGGCTAGACAGTCACATAGTTTGGACGGACACCAGACACCACTCACCAGGTTGATTGGTTTCCCTCTTGCTGCTAGTAGAGTAACAATACTTATCGACTTAATAAAATTTTCATTGTTATATAGTAACAGTATTTTGCTTCTAAAAATGCGTATTGCTTATACATGTTCACTTAAACATTTTGTGTATGAATTGTTTGGTTCATAAATGAGCTTCTTCACTAATTTGGGTATGAATTTATTATTTTGGTTTATAGGTGATTGGGAAAGCACTTATGCTTGATGAAATCATAAACTATGTGCAGTCCTTGCAGCATCAAGTGGAGGTAGGAAAGAAATTTAGTCTTTGCCTATATGGATCTTACTTAGATATGATGGTTAAAATGCTACTTTTTCTTGCTCATTAAGTATGTTTTTATTTGACAATTTTTATCTATGAAACTGGCTTCTGACAACACCAGGCTAGATTTCAATATTGACACCCTAATCTCAAAAGATGTAAGTCAAGGGTTCTAAGACAACAGTATTATATGCCACTCAAGGATTCATCATACTCAGATATGATGGCTGAATTTTTGGTTTCAGATACTTCAATCAAACAACGTCTGCTACACCCAATATTCGCCTTAGATTCCTCAGCCCAAGCCTTTTATAAAACCAGCAAAACCCAGGAATCCACAATAACACTCTGAATGGAACTATGACCCAGTGGACCCATTAGAGACTGCTTCTCTCTGCCAAAACCTTGGTGTGCAAATGCAATTACCTTCCCTTAATGCCTTCACTACTGAAGCTGCTCCTCAGGTAATCTATCAATCTATGCATGCTACTCTAATTGAATTGAATTATAAACTTAAAACTTTTCTAACTATTTTGTGTGCAATCATTGGCAGTTTCCAGTAACATTCTGTGAGGATGACCTCTACACGATTGATCAGAAGGGCTTTGGCCAAACTGCAAATGGGAAATTTCCCTCTCAGTCTCACAACTTGAACGGTAATACAGCAAATGAGTTGATATATGGTTTTTTATCCCTTGCAGGATCAAATCAAGTGTCCCATTCCCATATGAAAGTTGAGCGCTAACGGCTAATCAGTATTTAGGAATCACCTTCCATTAGGCTTGAATTCCCGAGGACTAGAAAGCAAGATTGGTTGTATACAAGTAAGAAATTTAATTCCAACGAACCCCATCAACTATTATTAAACCCCATTATTATCTCTCTCTAGGTCTATTCTCTAGACTCCTTTTTTGTCTTCAACTATTCCTGTAAAATCTTAGGATTCTCTGGCCTTGTATTCTCTGGATCAAATTATTATTACTATGGCACCAAATGTAAGATATAATTAATGCTGATTGAATAAAGAGTTATTTCTTTATATTTATTCTTCTTCCTCTTGAGATTAAAATGAAATTGATGAGTATACTGATTTAATTTGCAAGGAACTATGCATCCTCAATAGATGATAACAGGTCAACAATAGTCTTGAACTTTGTTTTTGGCTGTTCTTTTATTGATAACAGGACAACAATATTCTTGAAGAATTTAAGTGCAAGAAATCAGGCAACCACTCGACTTTACCCAAAATGCTAATATTGATGGAACTATAGTTCAAAGGTAAACAACTAAAGTTGATTCTCACTTAATATTGATGGAACTATATCTCAGTCCAGATGGAAATTTGGTAACTAACATAATCTTTATAAACTATTTCAGTCACATTATTATGATTGCATGTGTTATTAATGGATTTCGTTATTCAAACTATTGCTGATCCTTTTTTGTTATGCACAATGAATTCATATGAATGTGTAATGACTTAAATTCAAGGAATATCCTTGATTATTACTTTAGCCTTGAACATGAAGTGGGTTCCTTACCATACTCATTTTTTGGGTTCAATGGTTAGTTTAAGATGCTTATAAAACTACATTTCGAATAATACCTTAGCAAATAAGCTTACTCAAAATTTCACTACAATATACAGGCACAACAGGACTTTGGTGGATTAAAGCACTATTTGATGGTAAAAGTGAATATTCGCATTCTACTCCTAACATCCAATAAACATAAACTAAGTAACTAACACCACCTTTCTCTTGCTTGCAAGGTAAAAAATGAACAAAAAATATATTTAAAGCATATCGATCTTAGCAATATGTCCCGCTAATCTTTTTAAAAAATGACCAAGGAAATAATCCTTTAAGGTAAGTAAACGCCAATGTATAGAACAACTTTAAATGAGGATTGTTGTTGGTCATATATGCTCATTTTGGATATAGAGAGACTCATGCAAGACTGATTTTTTTTTGGGCTCTGCAGTTATAGCCTACTATTTTTCAATAAAAAGGTTTGTCTTGGAGATTAAGTATGATGTTTTTCATAAACGTCTCATTCTTTTAGTAGTGCAGGGAGCATAAAATGGGAATGTGTAGTTGTAAATCCTAATGAAGTTCCTCTACTCACAAGCCATTTTAGGACATTTGGGGAACACACTGCTGAAAGATGGGCCCAGTTTATGTAAGTTCCTTCGCTATACGCACTCCCAATATATAGTTTAGATAAAGATAATCAATTGAAAATAAGATGGTCTGGCTTGATGCTGAATTTTTTTCATAAACTTCAAAATATATTCAAACAGAAACAGGATGTAAATGGCTTGATGATGGATTCGCACGATTAAATAGGATGTTTTTCATAAACGTCTCATTCTTTTAGAAGTAGTGCAGTGAACATAAAATGGGAATGTGAAGTTGATTAATAGAAATCATGAAAATGGCTAAAGTGGAGTAGTAATATGGTCTTTGAGATTCTTGTTCCAAAGAAACTCGTGAAAGAATAAGAGTTTTGGTATGTTGATGGATTTACTCAAACATGACCTTCATTCCACATTCAATTTACAGTATATAATTGTTCCTCTACCTTTATATTACTAGCTGATAGCTCATGCTAAGCACAGGCAGAGATTGATCGTTTTCTTATTATATGAAATAGGCAAAGGAAAGTCTTCGTTAGGTTAGATTTATGCATCTTTACTTAAAATGTACTACAACATTTCATTTTTTGTTACTCTTTGTTAAAATTTATCTTTAGGATTATTAGGTGGATGAGGCTTAGTGGGTCACCGAAAATGCTGATTAAAGGCCCAATCAGGTTGGAAAGATGCCAACCCTATGATTTTTCCATTTTTCAATTATATATATTTTTTAGTCTTATAATAAATATGACATTTTACCCATGAAGGGATGAATTAAGCAAGCCTATTTTGTATGTTTAAATACTTTTATGTTGGTGATGCAACTGGAAGAAAGGAGAGTATACTTATTGCTTCCTTTTCTTGAGTAAAATTCCTTTAAAAGGCATGAAGGGTCATCACCTACTCGTGCTTAACAATTTCAGTTCCTTACAATGTAATGGAGGTGGGTTACTTTGATCATCAAAGTGAGTTAAATGATGTTTAATGAGAAATATTTGTGTACCAATAATTAATGGAACATACATGTTTGCTCTCTCCTTTCTTATGTTCACCCCTTTGGTGTAATCATACATGTTTTCCAATATGAAGGTATATGGCCACTCTTCTAACAACGTTGCAATGAAAAAAATGATGTTTTAAAATTATTTAATGTCACATATTTGTTTTTATATCTATTTAAATATTAAGTAGGTTTATATATAGTTATAACTTTGAGAGAACATTTATCAAAAGAAAATTTCAATGCTTATTCTTTGAGAATTTGATGTCCCCATGTCATGTTTTCATTTCATTAATTTCCTTTTAGCTATAGTCCTAGGCTTCACATCCAATTATGCAAGAGAACACAAGTAGTTGAACCGACTTTAATGTTCACCTGGTGAAGAAAAGGAAAAAAAATATAAATTGTGGCACAGTTTAATGTATTGAATTGTTTATGCTTTATATTGGTTACTATACCTTAGGAAATGGGACGGTGGATAAACTTCAGAAGGTATTCATATCATCAGGCAAACATAAGGCATCTTAAATCTGGATTTGCATTGCAATCGCTCAACTGTTTTGTTTCATGCATCGTTATCACTAACCGTTTCGACCTTTGCGTGTTTGTTTGACTTCTGGCCACTCCATTTGTAGCGTTGATTCTTTTAAAGAAGATTTGATTTTGATGTATGAAGGTCTAAAATGATAGATAGCCTTATAAATAGTGTACTCAATAATCAATATATCACAGCAATAAGTGCTTCATTTTTCTTTTTCCATTTTTTTGAATATATATTTAGATGTGTGTGTTCTTTTATAATCTTCCATTTACTTGCATTGTAATTGTAAGTATTGCTAGCCCACACACATTTTGCATTAATTTCTGCAATATATGCAGAGAAATACTGTGTTCCTGTTCAAATCTTAGGAACTCAGAGTCAAACACAAAGAAAAGCAATAAAGATAGAATAAGAATTTCAATGGTGGCTCCAATTTGAGTCTTCCTTCTGGGTTTAGTGTGCCATCACAAATCTGGTCTTTCCTATTTTTCAAAGATGTATAATGCTGCAGTTTGAAGTTCAGCAATTCGCTTGACATGTCATATATTAGGAATGTTAATTTAATCAGCCATTTAATGGTTGAAGTAATTTTCATGAAGATTACATGATGTGATTTAGTATAATTATTCCTTGACCTTGGCTGTTTGAGTCCCTATTTGAAGGGAAAAGGATTAGATGTGTGTTCCATTTTAGTGCTGCAAGATCTAGCTGGCAAGTATGTTTGTATCAAGAGTAATTCCAGACATTGTAAATTATTTGAATTGATAATTTGCAGTAAGATTTTAATTTGCTGGCTTTAATTGGCATTTCTTACAGGATGTGATGCTTCTTTCATGTATTATGGCTTTCTTTACGGGTGAGTCTATGATGCAACTTGTTGCATGCATGCAATGTAATTTCGGCCGATAGGATTGTGACATGTGGGTAGGATGACTTGAGATGCAATGCAATTTTCCACATGTCACAATCCTATCGGCCGAAATTGCATTGCATGCATGCAACAAGTTGCATCATGGACCAACCCTTCTTCACGAATTATTTTGCATTCTTAAATACTACTCTTGATGCAGCACTCACTCAAATTGAGAACTTTAGTAAAACCTTTTCTTGAATTGAAGCTGATAGACCCCTACTGACTTATTCTAGAAGGCCAAAGCCACAACGTCCACAATGTTCACTTGATTGCTTCAACCTTTTAGATGTGCTGTCCTTCTAATTTATTGCTTTTATTTAACTGCCTCTGTTATGCTACTTTATGGTTTATTCTGATAAGTTATTTTAATCAGTTATCATGTATTCAGTTACTTTGACGGTTTCCTAGTTTTTAGGATTTACTTAACAATATTTATATCTTTCAGAATAGGATAAAGACAGATTTGGAATTCTAAACATGTATTGGAGCCTAGTCCCCTCTAAGGACTCCTTAATGAAGAATTTCTAGATTCTGGAAATTTACTTCTCTTTCTCCTTTTAATTTTATATATTTTCAGATTACTTTCACTATTAAACTCTGGAAAATATTCTGGTTGTTATTAGAAGCTTAGTAATACCTTTTTCTATTTTAATTAGCTAATTGTTAATTTCTTTGAGCATTGTGGATTGCAATTCCTTCTTAAATTAATATGTTGAATTTGGCATCTTATTTATGATGTAATGGTTTGTAGAATGAAACGATCTCATTGCTTATCACTATCATAAGCTCCTCACTGAGAAGAATATAAAAGGCGATATCGCACTTCATGTTGCTGCTCGAGCTAAGAATATTAATGCAGAAGAACCAGGTATTTTCATTCTCTGTTAGGACACAATTTATTTAGACTAATTTAGTACATCTGAATCCTTGGTACATTGAAATATATAAGGAAAAGGAATTTAGGAAATGCAATTTATTTAGACTAATTTAGTACACTAATAATATACATCTCAATTCTTGTGTTGCAGCTATACATAATCATTTCATATAACAGCATTCAGATATTGTTTTCTCTTCAATAATTATTCTTGGTACATTATAATACGAGGAAAAGGAATTTAGGAAACACAAGGGGCTAACACTATAGACTATGCGATTCCACAATTCTTATTATCTTTTTAGCATGTATTGAAATAAGCATATGGACATTATATATATATATATATATATATATATATATATATATTTTGCATTTCTTACCGTTGTAATCAAGGAAATTGTGGATGATGATAAACGTGAAAGTGGAGATGCTTTTTCTAAGAAGTTGAAGAAAAAAGGATCAAATGGCTGACAACAAAATTTCTCTGCATTTGTTATTAGAGGTGATAAGCTTGTCCCTATTATGGAAAGTGAAGATGAAGATGATTTTTCAATTTTTGAATCAGATAAAGTTGATCTAATTCTCACAAGGCAGAAGTAAAGAACTTAAACATAAAAAAACTGAGAATGTCAATAAAAAGAATGTAAAAGATGATGATCATGCTGACACCTTATAACAAAAGGTTGAAGGTGTTGATGGAGATGAGAAAATTGAGCAATCAGATGGGTAAGATATCAGATTGACTGCTGTTGAGAACTAACTTATTACAACTCTTTTCTGTCACTCCCTTTTCTGGGTATGGGAAAATAAGATTAAGAGTTAATGAAACAGGAGATGGTTTTCCAATTTTCCAATCATATGTTTTTAGTGAATATTAGTTTCATGTGTTTGCATCATATATATATCCTAACATTTGTTAGGCATTAGTTGAGTCAAAGATTTCTTTTGTATTATGTATTGTTATTAATATGTTAAGATTAATAAATGCTCATAATTTATTTATTTTAATCATAAAATAGTTTATAATTATATCCTGGACATTGCACGGGTACCAAAATTGCCATGTTATGAATCTAGTCATGATTATCATAGTATTAGGCCCATAAAAATTTCACGGTTCATAAATACTTATTTGAATATATTTTAAAACCCTAAATCGTATATCTTCACATCATAAATTTTAGGCAAAAGCATATTTTAGGTTCCAAACTTCACACTCATTTTCAATTTCATCTAAAAACCTTGTTTGTGTTCAATTTTGTCCCCAAAGTTTCGATTTAAAATCAATTTTTATTTTTTTCTTATATCCATTTTAGTAATTTCATGTATTATAATTGATTTACAAAATTAAAATTTTAATCACAATCTTCTTCTCATTTACAATTTTACTCAACCATTTCTATATTTTTCAATCTCTATCAATTAAATTCATTTTAGTTGAAGGAAAAGAAATCATTTAAATTAGGGAAGAAATGATAACTTTTCGAAAACTAGAAACTTGGCGGTGTGTGAAACAGAATTGCTGACTTTTGAGTTAATTTCCAGAAAATCTAACCGTTGGATTTTTGAGGAAAAATACAACTTAAAAAGCTCATGATGTTAGCTTTCATATGCCTTTGTAATCACTCAAATAGGGAAAGAGTTGAGTCATAAAAGAAGATAAAAAACCAGTATTAAACTCATTTTAGTTGAAGGAAATGAAACCATTCAAATTAGGGAAGAAATGACTACTTTTCGAAAACTAGAAACTTGGCGGTGTGTGAAACAGAATCGCTGACTTTCGAATCAATTTTCAGAAAATCTAAACATTGGATTTTTAGGAAAAATACAACTTAGAAAGCTTATGATGTTAGCTTTCATATGGCTTTGGAATCACTTAAATCCATCAAGTAACGAATTCAGAAAACATTTTAAACATAGCAAGTTCGGATTCAAACCAGCATGCAAGATTTGGCAAGCTTCATTAAAATGGACATATCTCCTTCCATACTTAACGAAATGATTTGATTCTTAATTTTTCCTAAATCAAGTTTAGAAACAACATATTCTAATTATCAATTCATGATAGCAAGGATTTGAGCTATTTTAGAGTAGTACTTTAAAAACAATAGTCAGAGAGTGGATCCTCTACATTGTGAGATGAAGTGCTCTCTAGAGTGAAGAGAGAAATAGAGAGAAGAACTAAGAGAGAGAAATTGTGATAATGTAGGGCCCACAATTTTTTCTTTCTATCTTTCTCCTCACTTTAGAGAACACTTCAACTTATAATGTAGATGATCCATTCTCTACTTAGTCAATCATACAAAAATTCTGCAACACTTTAGAAAACAGAATCGCTGACTTTCGAGTCAATGGCGATAATGACGGCAACGGTGACGACAATGATGGCGGCAACGGTGAAGACGATGATAGCGGCAACGGTGACGACGGCAACAAATTCTCCATCTTGGTGGTTAGGGACCGTCTTTGTCGCAATTGCGGGGGTGTTTTTTTTTTTCCAATTAAATCTATTGTTCAATTTTGTAGACTGAAAAAAAAAAAAAAGACAAAACGGTGCCGTTTGGGCCAAATGTAGGGGAAATGTAGACAAGGAAATTTAGAAGATCCGGTTGCACAAAATAGCTATATTTTATAATTAAAAATTCAAGAAAAATATATAATGAGAGGTAGTGGGAGAGAGAAAAAAAATCCGATGGATAGTTACTAAAAAAATGGACAAGTAAATAACTTTTCATCATTTAATTAATTATTTTAAATTATAATAATAATTTTAATCTAAAAATTTAAAAATTATGAAATATCTAATTTGTTATTGTTTTAAAATATAATAATTATATTTTTTAAAAAATTAAGAATAGATTGCATGCACGTAGGTGCATGCGAAGCCTCTAGTTATATATTAAGGTTGTTAAGATCAAAATTTTGCATAAAATTGGAAGAGACATAAAATAGATCAGAGCGAGTAGCGTAAAATCTTATTATTTTTATAAATAAAATTTATATAATAATATAAAATCTTTAAAAGTTAAATTTGTCCAAAAATAATCATACTTTCATAAATATGTTAAGATATATTTAACAATTTACATCAAAACTATTTCTACACAACAATTTTTTTATTAACGTGAACTACTAATATTATATTTGAATTTTTTTTCTTAAAAACGATAAGTTTTTAATATGAGATTGTAAGATATGTAATACGTTAGATTGTAGGATCAAACATATAAGATAGTAAACTTCTTGCTATCCTAGTATAATTCTATTTTATCTAATATCAAGATCAATTTTTATGAATAAAATCATAAAATTATAAAAAACTTAATTGTTAAATCGAGATTCTACCAATCTTGTTATATATATTGAAGTTGTATATTAACTTGTATATAGTATTTTATATTAGTTTTAGGTGTGAGTCAGTGTTAGCTTTTTGATAGCATTCTGTTTTTTCCTTTTATGTGTTGTTGATAAATTGCAATCAGATTAAGAAAATTTGAAAAAATTATGTGAGATTTCCATTGATGCTCATACAAAATATAGACTTAAGGAGCTAATGGAATATACGTGATCTATGACGTACACTAGAGGAGAGCTGGCTAACTAACTAATTATAGAAGGGAAAAGGAAATCTACTATGTACAAAATATCTACCAAAATAGGCTGCCAGCTCATGCACTATCATATCCTTAAGTTATGGCTGACTAAACCATAGCTAAACATAACTTAATAACAATTACAATCAAACTTAAATAATAATTGTACAGTTTCTACACCCCCTCCTCAAGTTGGAGGTTGGTGATAAACCAAACCCAACTTGAAAATCGTTGAGGCAAACTCGGGTTGAGCTAGTGACTTAGTGAAAATGTTTGCTAGCTGCGATTGAGAACAATCAAAAGGACATGTTATTAGGACATCATCAACATAAACAATCAAAGCAACAAATCCTTTTTAAGAATTTTTTATAAACATACACTGGTCACTAGAAGATTGTCTAAAATCATAATTCACAATTTGTACAGTGAATTCGGAATTCCATTCCTTGAAGCTTGTTTCAGCCCATATAATGATCTTTTCAGCTTACATACTTCATTTCCCTTCACTTTGGTATATCCCTCTGAAGGCAGCAGGTAAATATCTTCCTTTAGATAGTCGTGCAAAAAGGCATTATTAATATCTAACTGATATATAGGCCATTCTTTGCTTGTTGCAACCGCAATGAAAATTCTAACTGTTACAAGCTTTGCAACTGGAGAAAAACTCTCCAAATAGTCAATTCCTACTACTTGATTGTAGCATTTAGCTACTAGTCTTGCTTTATAGCGATCAATTGTCCCATCAGGCTTTATCTTAATCTTATAAACCCATTTTGATCCAATGGGCTTCTTCCCTTCTGGCAAATCTATGATCTCCCAACTTCCATTGTCTTCCAAGGCCTTTAATTCACTTCGCATAGCATCAACCCATTCCAACTGCTTAACTGCCTGTCTATAAGAGAATGGCTCTTGCAATTTAGAGACATTAACCATAAATGCAACATAAGGGTTAGAAAAAACAGGTTTATGATAAGAAAAATGGCATTCATAGTCATTTAACCAAGCTGGTGGTCTTTTTGGTCTACTACTAACTCTCTGTATAGGTAAGTCTTATGGGTGCTCATTATTAGAAGTGGATGGCACATAGAGCTACTTGTTGGGCTAAAATCAGGTTCAATGTATGAATTGGTTATATGAGTGGTGGGGCTAGTTGGGGTAAGGTTGGTTGGGGTAGTAATGTTTTCTGTATGCATGCCAAGAGTAATATTTTGACCATATGTGAAATCTGAGTCATCATAAAACACAGGTTGTGGAAGTGATTGTTTGAAAGACTCACTGTCATGAGGTTTGTCAAAAGGGAAAGTAGATTCATAAAAATATATGTCTCTGCTGATATGAATTTTGTGTGTGCTCAAATCATATGCTTTGTATGTCTTTTGGCCGGATGTATACCAAATAAAAACACACTTATGTGCTCTCTGTTCAAACTTGTTCTTTTTAGGAATGTTGTTGGAGACAAAACATAAACATCATTTTATTCTTAAATACTTATATTTAGAGTCTGACAGAGTCTTGAACAAGATTGTTTGTAATAATAGGATACCCGTAGAAAAACTCAAAAAAATAATTTTATTTATTTATTGTTAATTAATTATTTAACTTCGTTATTTTTTTTAACTCATTTGTATTTTTTATATAGTGTATATCCCATAAATTAGATCACTAAATACTTTCTATACTAATTTAATATCCAAAACACCATCCTTCTGCACAACACTCTCCACTTGCAATTTTGCAAGGCAGAGGATCTACTTTCTTTTTTTACTTACTAGATTACTTTTTCGCAAGTCTGAACTTTTATACACAGTACACACATATTTTTTAATACTTAATTTACAAATAATATAATGTTTTTTGAGAATAATACTTAATATACAAATAATATTTATCAACTTTAGCATTAGGTTTTTATTTTATACTCCATTCGGTTCACAATATCTGTTTCGTTGAAAGATTTCTATGTTTCAAAATATCTGTTGTTTTACAAAATCAATAAAACATTAATTATTTTCTTTTACAATTTCATCTCTATCAATATCTATTCCCAAGATAAGATTAATGGAGAAAGAGTAAGTAGGAGTAATTAATTAGTAAGGATAGTTTAGTTTTTTTTTATTTCATAATTTTTGGTAAGTTTAAGGTGAACTAATAATATCTTTGGTCTGCGCGCACCTATCCAACAAAGCATATATTGTGAATCGAATAGAGTAATGTCTAGGTCTTGGTTAGTATTTGAATATATCTTTAAATTTTTATTATTATTTATAATAAATTTTACATTAAAAAAATCAAAATGGTTATTAGTTGAGAAATGATGAAATGGTACTTATAATTATTATTGCGCATGCAAAATTGCAAAGCAATTAGGGCATCTTCTTTTACAAGAAATGCCAAAGGAAATGAAAATAGAAATGGTGGGGCCCACCATTTCCATCAACTTTAAAAAAAAAAGAAAAAAAAATACAAAATACCTATTATACCGCTTACGTGGCTCTCTTTCCTACGTGTCCATTTAAACTGACATGACACTCCACATCACTGCCACATCATATCCACATTTTGTAGTGAATCATTATCTACATAGTACGAATAATGACTCTTTAAAATTGTTAGAAAATTAGGGTAGAAGAAAAACAACATGGAGGCTTTGAGGCGTGAATAATCACTATCTTTAAAGAGTGATTGCCTATACCATGGGGAATTATAGACAAGCCTCTTCCAGGATACAACAAAGCTTATACTTATGAATTTTCTAAGTTGTCATCTTTTGTGGTGTGAAGGTCTATTTATAGATGTCCAAAAAAAAACAATTAAAAGACACATCATTTCATATCATAAGTAGGGATGATCATGGGTAGGGTACTATATTCTTCGGACCTGGACTTGAGCGGGTATCAAAATCAATCCACATCCTCATACCCTACGAATAGTCAAATCTCCGTACCCATACCCATAAAAATGTTAAATAAATTATTATTTTATTAATATAAAACTTATTTTTATCAATTTTTTTTCATTTATAATCATAAAAAAAATTAAATCATAAATATAAATGTACTATTAAATTACTTTAATATGTATAAAATATTTAACATTTTTCTAAGAATTATATATTTTCTCAACATAACAAGTTTTAAAATACTACTTTGTGTATATAAAAATAAATAAATACTATTGCGGGTAGGGTACCTCTTACCCAGACCCGCTAAATTTGTACCCAAGCCTATACCCAAACTCACAGGATAAAATTTCAGGGTGCCCATTTGGTATGAATATTTTGATCATCCCTAATCAAAAGCCATGTCTATTTTTTTCATAGAAATAGGATTATATTAGATAAAGATCCTCACATACATAGTACAAATACTGAACCGAGTACACATAAGATTAAGTTACAACAGAGCAACTAGGAACATTCCTAACAAAAGAGACCTTGTGAAGGTCCGCCAAAAAATTAAGCCTTACATGAGAGGGAACATAATTAAAGTAAGACAGCTGAACCATTCAAAAGAGCATGTCTAGCAAGAGAATCAGCACATGAGTTACCCTCTTTGTAGGTGTGGATGACTTTAAATCCAGTGAAATAGTTCAAGAAGGCGGATCTGCAAGCATGTATGAGATTGTTGGAATCATATCTCCTGTCGTGCAAACATCCAGTGCACTCTACGGTGCCAATAAACAACGCCGTTCTGCTTTTTTTTTCTTGAGTTTCAGCATTTAATTAAAGAAACCCATGCCTTACAAAATGAAGCCTCCATATCTAATCGAGAAATCAGAGAAAGAAAATCCACGAAAGCCAAGAATTTAGGTCACCGATATTGGAATTTTCTTGCAAATCCATGAAATGCTGCCCTCCGTACCTTCTTTCTTTCTTCGATCTCTCAGTCGAATATGGAGGCTTCATCTCTGTGGGTTAATCTCTTGAGTCTCCGATTACAAGGGATGGGTTTCTTTAATTAAATACTGCAACTCGAAAAAAATGGAAAACGGTGTCGTCCAATCGCACTGCTGAGTGCACTTGATGTTTATAAAGCAGAGGATCTGATTCCGAGATTGTTTTAGTGGTGAGAAGAAGGCAAGTTATCATTGTTAATAGAGTTAATTGCAGGCAAAGAATCGGACTCCACACAAAGACAATTTAGCTCAATGCCATATTCAATTTCTTTAAAAAATTACTTTTTTATTTTATTTTGATCAATTTAATCTTTTTTCTTAGGTGACGTTTGATACGCTATGAAAGTTTAATAAAAAAAAATATCATCTTACTAAAGAAGGAAATCTTTCTCTTATTGCTAAGCTTGCTTGGCAGGTTAATTCTCAACAGAACTCCTTGTGGTCTAAGTTTATTAGACATTATCTTAATCCTACTTGCAACTCCTTCTCGACCACGAGTAAAGCTATTAGGAAAGGCCTATCCCTCATTTATTCTAATTCTTCCTCCATTATTCGTAATGGTCAAAATACCGATATTTGGTTTCATAATTGGTTTACCAAGGCTCCTCTTAGAAGTCTTATAGCGGGTTCTTTAAATAAAAATGATGATTCCATTACGGTTAATGTATTTGCAAATGATTTGGGATCATGGTCTTGGGAGCTCATTTATTTTGATTTACCTCTTTCTATTAAGGATATTATTAATGCCATTCCTTGTCTCAAGAATGCTCTTTCTGTAGATTTCATAATGTGTAATTATAAAAAATAAAAAAAAATGATAGCTTCTGTTTGAACCTCATTTATAAGGACCTCATTTCTGGTAAGTTGTGCAATGCTATTGCTGTTAACTCTTTTAAGTGGATATGGAATTCTGATTGTCATCGTAGACTAAGATATTTTCTTTGGCTTTGTGTCAATAACGGTCTTCCTACGAAGGATACTCTTCTAAAGAGGAAAATCATTTCTAATGCATCTTGTCCTTTTTGTGATTTATCTAATGAAATTGTTTCTCGCCTTTTCATGGAATGTTTTTTTTTCTCAAACCATTTGGCAGCTAACAAAATGCAAAGTCAGCATTCAAGGAGTAGACAGTTTTAATACTTGGGTCAAGAGTAATTGTATGGATGATAAGTTGGAAAATCTCAATATCCCTCACAATTCAATCTTTATTTATTCCATGTGGAATATTTGATTGGCAAAAAATGAGCTTATTTTTAAAGCAAAAACCCCAGCCCCTGTTTTCATTGCAAAAAAAAAAGTGTAGCGTTAGCAGCGGAATATATATCACCATTTAACTTCGGCTAATTTGCACTCACCAAAGACAAAATTCATCTTTTAAAGGCTAATTATTTTAGAAATTTTTAAAGATTAAATTAAAACAATAATTTATCAAAATAATAATAATAAATATTTACAATTACTTTTTGATTATTAATAAATATTTAATTAAAAATAATAATTATAAATATTAATTAATTAGATTAATAATAATTGTAAAAGTTAAAAACTATATAATAAAGAAGAAGAGTAACGGTACGGGTTACTTATGGGTTTAGGACATTATAGTACCACCCAATGCATAAAAATCAAAATTATGCTACAGAGATTTTTTTTTTTTTTTGTAAGTGTCAAAGAGATTTCATAAGCTAAAAATATCACAAATTATTGTATAATATTTTAATATTTTTTAAAAAACAAATCGCGTGTGAGACATTCCATTTACATTGAAAAAATCGCACGCCTCACTCACGTGTGACTTATAGCAGATAAAATCTATATATATATATAAAGGAATCCCCCTAGCCCACTTTCTTGACAAATAGGATGGATGACACATTTGCTCAAGTGACACATCATCAATACATCTTTTACTCTCATGCATTTAGTCCACATGTCAAGCCATTTTACAAATGCTAAATTTTTATTGGTCCACATAATTTATAATAATCCAGCTAAAATTAACACATGCCATGTGTCAATGTTTTCATACCTTCTAATTGATACAATTTTGATTTGATTAGAGTCATTTAATGATAATTGATCACCTTCAAATTAATGCTAAATTAATCACATTTATTCACTGACTATTTTATCATTTAAGAACTCCGTGATTCTTGCTGGAATTGAATGCTATAGTTGACCCTGATCATTTACTAGCATCAATTACTATTAAATCCTGCTATTCAGGTTTAAAAAATAAAATTGGTGACCCATTTCCCTGCCTGAGCTATTTGGATTTCCAGTCTTTTCTTGATTCTTGGTAGTATTGATCCCCTATGCCTCTCTATCTTGGTCCTGTTAACAGTCCACTTCTCCATCAAGTACATCCTTATGTCTTCAATCATGCTCACAATGGGCTTCTCCCTCACGTCCACAATGACACTGTTGAACGTCTCAGACATATTATTCAACAGCGCGTCGCAACGTTGGGTTGTCTTGAACCGACTCTTACTCCAATGCCTTGGAGGAACTTGCATAAGGTGTTTAAAAGCATCTTCATTCACAGCCTTGATTTCTAGCATTGTCCTCTCCCATTCAGCAGGGTACGTGGCTTTTGCAGCCTTCCACAACAACTCCTTCAAGGTCTGGCCTGGATACTTCTTCCTGAAGTTGTTGTACAAATGGCGAACGCAGAACCTCTGCTCAACATTAGGAAGGAGCTCATTGATTGCAGGTAGAAGACCCTGCCAGACAGACCAAAACATTATCATCAACAAAACTAGAAGTACTAAACAGTAACGTAAATAAAACTTGAAGGACCAAAACAGTAACAGGAGTAAAACTTCAAGGACTAAAACAGCAACATAAATAAAACTTAAAGGACCAAAACAGTAACAACAATAAAACTTGAAGGACTAAAACAGTAACTTAAATAAAACTTGAAGGACCAAAACAGTAACAACAATAAAACTTGAAGGACTAAAACAGTAACTTAAATAAAACTTGAAGGACCAAAACAGTAACAACAATAAAACTTCAAGGACTAAAAGAGTATTATAAATAAAACTTGAAGGACCAAAACAGAAAAAAGTCAAATTACCTTTTGTTGATCGGAGATGACACACAGGTCTGCTATTCCCTCCGGGCCCAAGTCAGCTATGAGCAGCTCCAAGAACCAGCTCCATGTGTCTTTGGTCTCACTCTCAACAACAGCAAATGCAAGAGGAAGCATTTGATCATTGGGATCTCTACCAACTGCAGAAAGTAACTGACAACCATATCCTCCCTTTAGGAAGCAACCATCGACTCCAATGATCTTTCTGCAGGTCAGGAAGCTCTTTTTACACGCATCAAGGCAGAGGTATAGCCTTTGGAACTTCACTACTGGGCCACCACTTTCCACATCCTGAACAGTTGGAGCATCAACTGTCGCTAATTTGACTGTGGAGCCAGGATTGCTTCTTATAAGTTCGTGGCAATAGTCATGAAGCCTCTTGAATTGCTCAGCATTTGATCCATTTATTTTCTCTAATGCTCGCAGCTTTGCTTGTCGGGCTTTTCCCTTTGTCAGAATCATGTTCCACTTCTCTTGTGCCAACTCCACAATGGATTTTATGCGGTACTTTGGATTGCGCCTGATTTTCTTCTCTATCATTGCAGCAATCCACTGAGATGACATAACTCCCAATTTCATGGCACGGGAGCATAAATGTCGATTTTGCACCACTCTAAGTTGCCAAGTCTCCTCGCCCGTTGTCTTAATTGTACTTAAGCTCCAAGGGCACGGTTCTTGGTCGTTTGGGCCTCCAATACAAATGGCCCTAACCCTTTTCTTGTCATTCTTGGCAAACTTCACTCCTCTACCATTAAATACACCAAAAGTCTTAACTGCATTGATAAATTCTTGCTTGGTACCGAAGATGGTTCCAAGCTCAAACTTGTAATCTTCCCAATCCCTTGGCTCTCTCCATCTTGGGAAGTTTCTCTTCACAACTTCTTCATCAGAACTATCAGACCTTTCTTCACAACTTCCAAGCTCCTCAGATTGGTACTCTTCATCACTTAGACCCCTAACTTTGCTTGAGCTCGGGCCTGTTGGTACTGCAACATTGTCCTCATCACTGTCTTGGGCCCCAAAAGCACAGTCTTCGGCCCCAAAAGCACTGTTAGGCTCAGGTTGTACAGCTGGATTATCCATTCTGTCAAAACACCATAAACATGAAACTGTTAGAGTAACAATTAAAGCAAATAAAAAACTATGAGGACCAAAACAGCACCATAAGTAAAACCTTAAGGACCAAAACAATACCTTCTCTTACTTCTCCTCTCTTGGGTCTCTACAGCACTGTCAGGTTCAGGCTGCACTGATGCTTTGTCCATTCTGTCAAAACAAAAAGGATCAAAACATAACACTTAAACAAACTTTAAGGACCAAAACATAACACTTAAACAAACTTGAAGGACCAAAACAGTAAAGTTAATAAAACAAAAAGGACCAAAACATACTTGAAGGACCAAAACAGTAAAGTTAATAAAACAAAAAGGACCAAAACATAACACTTAAACAAACTTGAAAGACCAAAACAGTAAAGTTAATAAAACAAAAAGGACCAAAACATAACACTTAAACAAACTTGAAGGACCAAAACAGTAAAGTTAATAAAACAAAAAGGACCAAAACATAACACTTAAACAAACGTGAAGGACCAAAACAGTTAAGTTAAAAAAACTTGAGGAACAACAACTTTACCTTTTCTTAGTTCTTTGCTCTTGGGCCCCATCATCACTGTCAAAAAAATCATTCTCAATGTCCTCCTCTTCTGAGTCATTAAATCTGATGTCAGCAGCACTGTCTGCATCAGTATCATCATCTGACTCATAATCCGAGCCACTTTCATCACCTTCATCATCTTCATGACCTTCATCACATTCATCTTCAGTGGCTTCTCCTTCATTAACCGTATACTCATCATCACTTAACCTCACAGTATGAGGTTCTGGTGGTGGAGGAGGCTCATTTCCATCATCACTGTCTTCAACTCCATCATCAGTGTCATCGTTGTCATCTCCACCATCATTGTCTTCATCTCTATCATCATTGTCTCCTTCTCCTTTTGAGCTCAGTGGTGGAGGAGGCTCATTTGAGGGCAACTGTAATATCTCTGTCAACTCAAATGGGGTATGCAGCAGATATAACTCCACTATACCAAAAGCCAAACCAATTTTACCCAACTCCATTGCTCCTCTATCATCAACAATGGGTTTAAGTGTGTCCTCTAAACGCGCATTTGGTTGAGCAAACCACATATCATAATTCCCAGTGTGCCCCATCTCAGCAAGTCCATCTTTCATCTCGAAGAAACTCCACCGATCAATATCGCAGTTGTCCCAAATAGTAGTTTGACCATCTCTATAGTCAATGTCTCCGTGTATATTCTCAAATGTCCCTCCGTGATGGACTCTAACACTAAAATAACCATCCATTTCTCAACTGCATTTAAATAACAGAGCCAACCAAGTCAGTTTGTGATCCCCTGTTTTTTTAAAAAATAACCCCTGTTTCTAAAAACACCAACAGAGCATGCACGGTTTCATTCAATTTTGTTATCAAAGTCATAAATAAAATCCTAAATAAATATTTAACCCTAAACTGTACTAGGCTAAAACACAAACAAATCGGACTAGAAGAATCAAGCCCTAAAAAACCCAAAATATAAACCCTACATTCAATGCCCCAAATCTGTTAAACCCTCACATTTTATTAACAAGTACCATGAAAAAACCCACAAAACCATTCCCAAAAAACCATAAAGACCTACACAAAATATTTCGAACATACCTTTCAGATTAGGGCGAAATGTTCGGATGGAAGAAACTTCGACGAAGGAAACCGCTATCGTTGATGGAAGAAACCTCGATGGCCTCCGTTGTCGTCGTCTACTTCGTCGGCGTCTTTGTACTTCGTCGGCGTCTTTGTACTTCGTCGCTGTCGTATTCTTCTGCTATCGAGTCACTTGTTGTGGGTGAAAGGTGAGAGTGGTTCAGAAGTTCAGTTGTGGTTTGTGGGTGATTGCTCACTTGCTGTAGAAGATGAAAGGGGTGGGAGTACGAAGAATGGCGGGATAAATGTACAAAGGTCCAAAGCGACGTCGTTTTTTGCCCTTTTTTTTTTTAGTGAAGGTCCAAAACGACGTCGTTTTAGCTGACTAGGACTGTCTGGAGCCATGTCATCTAAGTGAGACACGTAGGAGAGAGGTCACGCCACGTCAGCCTGCCACGTCATGAGTTAACAGCAAAAGTTAACGGTGTTAGCCTGGAGGACCAAAATCAACCAAAAAAAAAACATTGAGGACCAACATTAAACTTTTGAAACATTGAGGACCATCATTAAACTTCATGCAAACATTGAGGACCAAAACAGTACTTTAGCCAAATTATAATTAAGTAAGCAATTATAATGACAAAAACTTCATTTTTGTCCCTCATCAGTCATCACTTGGATAATGGAGTGACCAAATTGATACTAAATGCAAACATGAGGGACTAATTGATATTGCATCAACGTAAGGGACCAAATTGATAGCAATTGGCAAAAATGGGTGATCAAATTGAGATTTAGCAAATATTAGGAACAAAATTGATACAAATTACAAATATGGGGGACCAAATTAAGGCTCGCCAAACGTTAGGGACCAAACTAAGAAAAATGTTAAATGTAAGAGACCAAACGTGGGTGCAACCGACGCACTACTGTAATGATATAATTTGATCAAGTTAAGGGTGCCTAACAATATCATTTGAATATCATTAATGATAACAACATTAATTTGTCTTAGTTTTTTATATGAACTATTTTTTTTTTCTTTTTCAAAATTTCATTACCATTTGTTTCTACAAAATGTTGGAAAAAAATCGTAAACAGTATAGTTAATGTTGAATAGAAATATGAGAGGCACAAATATTTTGTCTAATTATATTTAATGTGATTACAGAATTTATATCCCATGTGAACACACATAATTTCAATTTTTTTAAATAAAAGACATTTATTTTTTTCTAAATAAAAGACTTCAAAATTAAGACATGAGATGTGAAATTTAGGAAAAAAAACAATTATTTTTTTGTTAACTTATAATAAATTAGCTTGCAAAACATAAAAGCTCATACACCAATATATTTTTTAAATTAAATTTTATATTACAATAAAAAAATTCTAAATGGTTATAATTTATAATTCTTAATAGTTTAGGTTAAAAAAATCTTATAATTTAATGAGTTGTTAAAATTTAAATACATTTTTTTCGTAAGAAAATTAAATACCTTTTCAAAAAAAGCAGGATGCAAAATTAATTATATCAAAATAGGATTATGGGATATGAAAACTTTAGAAAACAATTTATGGGTATGGGGATAATGCAAAATTAATTCACATTTTTTATTTATTTAGTACACTACTATGTACTAAATAAATAAAAAATTTATTGGTAAGTTCGTATTTAAACTTCGTATACTTTAATATTTAAGGTATTCCAATTTCATTGATTTGACATGTATTTTACATTAACACAATATTACTTTATATTATATTTTTTATAAATTAAAATTTAGCCATTTATATTTTGAAATATTTAAAAATATATATATAAACATCTCTAAACATAGCCCGAATCACCACCTAATTTAAAAAAAAAATGTGTGGAGATGATGGCCAGCTTTAGCCATCATGTCATCTGGTCTCTCTCTATTAAAACTTATTATTTTTATTAGTTTTATTTCTTTAAAATTTCAACCCTCTCAATTATAAAAACAAAAATAAAAAATCTCAACCCTCTTATATATATCACATTCCTTCCTCTCATCCCTCCCCCTTGTTCTCATTAGGGTGTTCGTCACTTTAGTTTGAATTACTTTTTAGGTAAAATTTTCATTTTGGTCCTCTATGTTTTACACAAGTTTTAAATTGGTCCTTTATCTTTCAAAAATTTTATATTGGTCCTTTATGTTTTCCAAAAGTTTTATATTTGTCCTTTAGGTTTCATTGAAGTTCTATATTGGTCATTTATGTTTCATTGAAGTTCTATATTGATCCTTTATGTTTCATTGAAGTTCTATTTTGATCCTTTATGTTTCATTGAAGTTTTATATTAGTCCTTTATGTTTTATTAAAGTTTTATATTGGTCCTCTCAGCATGATTTTATTTTTGACTTAAACGATGTCGCTTGAGTGTTTTTAGTGTATCTAAGGCCACGTCAGTTATCTGATACACGTTGGAGAGATTATGTATCCACTTCGGCACGTCACGTCAGCAGTTAACTTAAGAAATTGACGGAAGTGGACGAAAGGACCAATATGGAACTTCTTGCAAACATAAAGGACCAATTTAAACTTTTTGAAACATAAAGAACCAATATGAAACTTCGTGCAAATATAAGGGACCAATTTAGAGTTTTGACCTACTTTTTATTTTGGTGGTTTGGTTTGATTGATTTGATTTTATAGTGCCAAACTAAATCAAATTAAATCATAACTGAGCGGTTTAGTTTGACGATTTTGAGCAGTTTAATTTGATGATTTTTAACATTAAAATTCATCAATAAATAACAAGAAAAACAATATTTCATTCATTAACAAGACAAACTCATATAACTAGGGATAATCATAGGTAGGGTTTGAGTATGGTACTATATTCCCTAAATCCGAACCCGGACTTAAGCGGGTATCAAAATCAATCTTCATCTTTGGACCTTACAAATAGTCAAATCCCCATACTTAAACCCAGACCCATAAAAAATTTAAATAAATTATTTTTTTTATTAATATAAAATTTAATTTTATCAATTTTTTCATCTATAATCACAAAAAATAAAAAAGTTAAATCATAAAATATAAATATACTATTAAATTACTTTAATTCTATAAAATATCTAACATTTTTTCTTAAAATTATGTATTTTCTCAACACAAAAAAATTCTAAAATATTACTTTTTATATACAAAAATAAATAATTACTGTTGCGGGTAGGGTACATGTTTACTCAGACCATTGACTTTGTACCCGAATTTATACCTAAAGTCACAAAATAAAATTTTAAGATACTTATTATTTTTTTTTTGGACAACAAAATTTTAAAATACTTATTAAGTATGAACATTTTGGTCATCCCTGTATATATTCTTAACTAATTGATTACAATCATACATTTGACTTATAAAACTAATTATTTAATTAAAATGAAATATTAAATAAATTATTTAAATAAAATTATATGTAAAAGCAATTTATTTAATAAATTATTTAATTAAAACGAAATATTAAATATATTATATAAATAAACTTAATTTTTTTAAAATTATAAAATTATTTATTAAATTAATTAAATTAAATAATAATAAAAATTATGAGGTCAATCTGACCTGATGTAAGAAGTGCTCAGGCCATCACGTGATGGCTAGCTTGTCTGACCATCACGTGATGGGTAGCTTGTCTGACCATCACGTGATGGGCTTTGCCCAAGCGTGAGGCGTTACATGCGTTTTGTTAAAAAAATTTAAAATATTACACAGTAATTTAACATACTTTTGTCTTATGAAATTTCTTTGGCATAATTTTAATTTGAGTAAATTACACTGCCCGCCTCTGAGAGATGCTTAAATTACAATATCTTTTCCTCTATTTTGAAATATTACACTCTTTTTTCTTGAAAGATCAAAACAAGCTACAATTTAATCTAAACTTATATTTTTCATTAAAAAAAAATATTGAATGGTCAACTTTGATATTTTCAATGAAAATTGATCATAATACCTTTATATAAATATAAATCACTAGAAGTTTTACACGTACATGTATGTCAATTTTTTTTTAATTTATAAAATATAAAATAAAGTATTATTATTATTAATTATAAAATAATAAATTAAAGATTAAAAGGTTATTTTCTTTGATAACTAACATAATTATAATTTTTTGAAAACCAAAATTATCACTACAACTATTTTCTTATTTTCTCTTTCACATGATCTTCTCACATCATCTTTTTATTTTCTTTTTAATTAATTAAATGACTATTTTGGGAGACCGTTGACGGGAAGGGTCCACAGTCATATAAATATAGATGCTTAAATTACACTGTCTTCCTCTCTATTTTGAAATATTACACTCCTTTATCTTGAGAGATCAAAACAAACTACAATTCAATCCAAACTTATATTTTTCATTAAAAAAAAATATTGAATGGTCAACTTTGATATTTTCAATAAAAATTGACCATAATACCCTTATATAAATATAAACCATGACATAGGGTGCAGCTTAGTACGTCTTTATTTTTTTCGTTTTTTAAATGTTTTACTTTTCCGCTAAATTTTTTTTAATTATTATTTTATTATGAAAATAAATTTTAATAAATTTAGTAATTATTTTTTATAAATTAAGTAAATAATTTATTAATAAAATAAATTTTAACAACATTTTAAAGTTGTTTCTTTTGTTTTTATTTATGTTATTAACGTTTTATAATAACATTTAATTCATTTATATAGTTATTATAATATTAATAAAATGAATTTTAAAAATTTTAAAACTATTATTTGATAAACTAAATAAATAATTAATTAGAATAATAAAATAAAAAAATTTTAGCATATGTCATTAATAATAAAAATTTATAGAACAACCACGGCCCTTTTAGCGTAAATAATTTTATTAAAGTTATGATTTAAAATTTTTAATATATAAATTGAATTTAGTTATGCTAGTGTGCACAATATAAAAATATGGATTTGATTATTTATCTGAATAAATTAATTTAAAAATTAAATAAATTAACCTAAATTGATCATACTATATTAGTAAAAAATTACAAAATCAAAACGAAGCTAATTTATTTAAAAATATTATTAATGGCATATTTATGTTTACAGTATATTTTATTTTTTTATTTTAATAAATAGTAGTATTTAGAAAAATGGTAAAATAAAATTAACAGTTAATAAAGTATTTACTTAATTTATAAAAAAATAATTACTAAATTTATTAAAATTTATTTTCATAATAAATAATAACTACAAAAAATAAATTTTAACTTAAATGTAAAAGGTTAAAAAAAGTAAGAAAGAAATAAAGACACTTGTATAAACAGCATGTCATGATTTATATTAATATAAGGGTATTATATTATTATGGTCAATTTTTATTGAAAATATGAAGGTTGACATTCAATATTTTTTTAATAAAAAATATAAATTTGAATTGAATTGTAATTTATTTCAATTTCTCAAGAGAGGGAGTATAATATTTTAAAACAAAGAGAAAAATAGTATAATTTATATATGTCTCATAGAGTAGAGTAGAGTGTAATTTACTCTTTTAATTTTTAATGCATTGGATTTGGATGTTACTGTAGTGTCCTAAAGCCTGTTACTTATCTTGCACTGCAAAGTCAAACACAGAAAGAAACGAAAAAAAGGAGTTTATGAAAACAAAAGGAGAATTGAATGAAAGAAAAGAAAAAATTAATAAAAAGATTGTCCATCCCATCATCCTACTTCCTATCCTACTCTCTGCCATTTGGCCCCTATTCCCTCTCTTTTTTCTTTAATGTCACATCACTATTACACTCTAAAAACGTGTTTCAAAATTAAAAAATTATTCATGTTTCTTGGAATGAGTCACGCATTTTTATGTAAACATATATCAAAAAAATATCTCACATAATTAATATTGTGTTTGAATTAAAACCACATCTATCCTTTAATTAACTTTTACTTTCAAATAAAATGCTTTATGAGTAGGGATGGCAATCTTATTCGGATCTAATAGATATTCTGAAAATTTATCCATTGAGTCTGGGTCTGGGTATTAAAAATTGGTCTGAGTCTGAGGATTTTAACGGGTAAAAGTCCGAGTCCGGGTCCGGGGACGAGTAAGGGTGTATTCACCCCGGACCCGGTGATATAATATATATAAAAATATTTTATATATAAAAATATATTATATATCATATCAGTTTTAAGTTTGTTTTTCTTAAAGTTAAAAATAATTAAATTTATGAATGTGTGTTCAATACTTGTGATTAAAATACTTGTGATGAAAGTAGCAAATTTTGTAGAAAAAAATAGTAAATTTTCCAAGTCCGGGGCGGGTCTGGGAATCTAAGTATTCGATGCGTCCGGAGACCGGTATCAAATTTCATACCCGGCGGGGATGTGTCCAGGGATGGGGAAAATATTAATTATCGGGGCCAGGGACGGGGATTGCAGTATCCTACCCAGACCCTACCCATTGCCATCCCTATTTGTGAGAGTACGCTTGTATAAATACACGGATATAAAGTACGATAAAGAAAAATATTATAGAGTAAGATATTGTAGAATAAAAGTACTGTAGAGAAAAGTGAGGAGAGAGATAGAGAGAAAAATTAAGAGAAAAAGTATATTTGGTATGTATAAATATGATATAAATTTTTTTAGAATCGTAAAACACCACGATTTTACTGTTTAGATTCTTTACCCAACATACTTTGAGGGTTCATTTATTATAATATCACTATTACAAGCTAAAAATATTTTTCAAAATTAAAAATTTATTCATATTCGTGAGAATCTCATTCAATTACATTTATTTCATGTATATTATATTATAAAAATTAAAAATATTAATACTTTATTTTTTTAGGGAAATACATAAATATATCATATTATTTTATTATATATATACTGGATAACATAAATATACATATATCTTAATTAACAAAAAAAATAATTAGCACACCATTCATATGAAATGAATTCTTAAAAAGTGTTAACTCATTTGTTAGCAAAATTTAATATTAAAAAGTGTCTTAAAGGCAATAGTTAATAAAATCCAACTTTAAAAAGTGCCATAAGAACATTTGTTAGCAATGTCTTACAATTTTGATAACCATTACCTAAGAATCATTAATTATTCATTGAAAATATAAAAAGTAATTGATTTTATACATAAAATTTTTTCATTTCTTAAAAGATCAAATTAACCCTCGAAACCAATATTAAATATATATTTAAAATAAAATATTAGTATTAAATGTAATTAACCATTAAAGCCAACTTTTTTTAATTAAAGTATTTTGCATGAATCTACGTGCAAATTATTTAATGAGAGTTGTGATTACAATTTACACATTCAAATTATTGGAAATGAGATTTTTATTCAAAAATAAATTTATGAGTTTATATAGAAGTTTTCATAAACTTAATTGATTATTTACCCAGAAAATAAAGGTTCTAAAATCATTTAAATTCTGAATTAAGAAAATAATTATATTAAATTATTATCTTCCAATAAAAAAAATGTGATTAGGCAATTAAAATCATGAGTAAAATACACTCTCCTTTTCTAAGAGATTCAAAAAATACATTCTTTTTTCCTCTATTTTAAAAATGGACACTCCCCTCCCCTTATGTATAAAAATGAAGTACATTTGAGTCCATTTTACAAGTCTCTGTTGAATGGCTGTGAAAAGTAATGACCTCTTGTGTAATTTCACAATTTAACCTTTGTTTGGGACAAGAATGCCCCCACTTTATCATGAAAAAAATGCATACTGCCTGTGAGGCTGTGAACTGTGACTGAGTTTGTCAATTTTTTATATGTATACTCAGTGTGGGATTTCTTTTTGTGAAATTGTATCTTGCATTTACAAGTCAACAGATAATTAATTACTAAAATCTCATTTTATGAATGCGCAAAGACACGATATTTTATCCCATTAAATGTAGTCAGATTAAGTTCAGCACACTATTCCTTGTTTCATGGTTTGAACCAACTTTAGAATCGGAATGAACACACACAAAAGCGAAAAGTAGAATAGTAAATGCAAAGAGGTGTAGATTGATATTGAAAAACGTAGTATACTAGACTAGACCAGATCATAGTAAATAATAATTGCAGTAAAAAGGATGGAGTGTGGTTCTAAAGCTTTTACAAAGCGGTAAATGAATCAAGGAGGGGATTCATAATTAGTAGCAGAGGAAACAGATTTCCATACGTGAGCAAGAGCTCCAATATGATGAGGCATGATAGCTCCAATGGCATTGAGAGCTAGGTGAACCTAATCAATAATAAAATAGAGAAATGCCTAAATTAAAGATGCTCGATGAACCACTATAGACCGTCGGGCTAAATCAAAGATGCTCTGTGAACCCTAACCTTAAACCTGATAGAGAACACTCAATGACAAAGACAACAACTATAAACCACCGTATATTGCCATAAATTGCCAAAAATTACCCTAAACCATTGAAGAATATATGAGTGTGAGATGGGATTGTTGAGAAGAGCTTGAGGAAGAAGACGGCCTTTGGTGGGTAACTATGTATCGTGTAATGAGAAATTAGAGTAAGGATAAATTAGTAAATTAGAGAAAGGACAAATCAAGAGATCATTACTTTTCACAACCATTCAACGGAGAATTGTAAAATGGACTCAAATGTACTTCATTTTTATATATTAGTGGAGGGGAGTGTCCATTTTTAAAATAGAAGGGAGAAAAGTATATTTTTAAAATCTCTTAAGGAAGGGGAGTGTATTTTACTCTAAAATCATATTAAACTATTTTCTTCGTGAAAATAAAAACAGAAACGTACGCATGTTCTTTCTAAATGAAATTGATTATTCAATTAAAAATATATAACACTTACAAAAATATTAAAATACGTACTTATAAAAAAAATTAAAATACGTAAAATATGTGGGAAGGTGTTCATTGAATTAAATACTTTTAATATTGATTTTAAGAAATTACATTTAATCAGATCTGACAAACAAAACCGATCTCAAAAAATTACATTGGCTAAAGTCATCAATGTTTGCATGAAGTTTAATGTTGGTCCTCAATATTTCAAAAGTTTAATGTTGGTCATCAAAGTTTTTTTTTTGTTGATTTTGGTCCTCGAGTGTAACACCGTTAAGTTTTTGCCATTAAATGATGACGTGGCATGCTTATATGGCACACCCTCTCTCCTACATGTCATATTTCAATGACGCAGCATGACACATCACTACCACGTCACCCCACATTGTCACATCATCATCTTCTCTCCGTCATCATCATCATTATCATCATCATCATCTGGGGTGATGTGACAGTAATGTGTCATACCACGTCATTAAAATATGACACGTAGGAGAGATGGTGTGTCATATAAGCATGCCACGTCATTATTTAATGGCAAAAAAGTTAACGGTGTTACACTCGATGACCAAAATCGAAAAAAACTTTGAAGACCAACATTAAACTTTTGAAACATTGAGGACCAACATTAAACTTCATACAAACATTAAGGACCAAAAAAATACTTTAGCCAATTACATTTAATACTAACATTTTATTTTGAAAATACACTTAACATAGGTACCATTGCCACCCCATCGAATATCAGATAATTTTTTCAGACGATACCATCAAATACCCATAATTTAGCTACCATTGCCACCCCTAGGTTTTGAGGGTTAATTTAGTCTTTTAAAAAAAATAAAGGAATTTCATGTATAAAATCATATGCCTTTTACATTTTCAATGAACCATTAATGTTTCTTAATCGATGCCCTTAGAGCACCGATTAGTAAAACCCTATATGTATATATTCATTTTCATTCAAAACTTTTATTGCCCGTTTGGTATAATTTCTAGAGGTGAGGTTAGAGGGAAGATGAGATTAAAGTGTGTTTGGTATGATTTTAGAAGTGGTGAGGTGAGTTGAAGTTTCCTAGTTAAGCGGGAAGGTTGCTTCCTTAAAAAAGTGGAGGAAAGTGAAAAGAAGGTGAGGTGAGGTTTGATTTAAAAACCAAAATGTCTTTGAAAAATTACCTGTGCCCTTAGAGCACCGATTAACAAAACCCTAATATATATATATATATATATATAGTCACTGTCATTCAAAACTTTTAGACTATGTTTGGTTCAAAATTTTTATGGAATTAGAATTGGAATTGGATTATAATTGGAATTGGAATTGGAATTGAATTATTTGAATTGAAAAAGTGTATTTGGTATGAAAAGATGGGATTGGAATTGAATTATTTGAATTGAAAAAGTGTGTTTGGTATGAAAAAGATGGAATTGAAAGTTTATAAAAGAAGGTGAGATAAAAAGACTAATTTGCTCCTTAATAAATATTAAATAATTTTTTTAAAATTTTATTTTTTAATATTCATTATAAAGAATAAAAAACAATAAAGAGAGAGAGAAAGAAAGTAGGGACAAAAATGTCTTTTAAATCCAATTCCACAAAATTTATCTCAATTCCTCAAAAATACCCTACAATCCAATTCCACAAAATTTACACACCCAATTCTAAAAAATCAATTCCACGTAATTCAATTCCAATTCAACATAACTCAACCAAACTAAATAATTCCTAGAATATTGTGCAATTCCATGTGAAATCCAATTCCACGTCCAACCAAACAAAACTCACTTTATGGAATTGAGTAAATTTTGTGGATTCCAATTCCAATTCTACGTGACGAACCAAACTGAAGAATTCATCGTAATCCGTGCAATTCCACCTTCAATTTCAATTATCCACTGAACCAAACACAACCTTAGAATCTCACTTTAAAATCTGTACATTGTTTTTATAAAAATATATATAGGTTTTAAACATTTGTGTATATATATATAAATATAAAAAATATTGATAAAAATATAAAAAATTAAATTTAAATAAGAAACTATTAACAGTGTAATATTATTTATATTTTGAAAACATGCAATATATATATAATATATTTTTGTTAGTTTAAAATTAGATACTATATACTTTATAAATTAATGTTTGAATTTAGCAACGCGACAATTTATGAAAGAAAACTAAAAAATAGCAGTTATAACTTATAAGAATTTTTTTTCCTATTTTTAAGATTGTTGGAAAAATAAATTTTTTAACGTAATTTAACAGTTTTTTAAAAAATATATCTTGTTTTTAAGATTTTTTTCAATTTATTAAAAGAAACCGTAACTCTATCATATAGTCAGTTTTTTTAAAGAAAAGTATAGCGCAACGTGGCAAGATTGTAGAGGTTAAATTAATTGAAAGGTGTGAAGTTAATTGACTGGTACCGCATCTAACCTAAAGACTCGAAAAAGTGTACTCTTAGGAGATTGAAGATCCAATTTTATTATTGAGACTTGAGAGAGAGAGAGAGAGAGAGAGAGAGAGGCGCATCACCTTCTTGCTCTTCATTCTAAACTTGCTGCTATGTCTTCCTTTAATTATATTACATTAACCGAAAATCCCTATACACTATGTTTCTTTTGTTCACTGAGAGAGAAAGAAAGTCACAGCAGATCTGTTTAGCAAGCTCTAAGAAGAGCATGTATCATCGGTCAAAGGTAAGCATTTTTTTTTTCACATTTTGAAAGAAAGTTATAGACTTTTCACAGATCTGTTCGAGATTGAACCGATCCCAAAATTTCTTCTGACTTTTCCCAGATTTGTTCAGCAAGCTCTAAGAGGAGCCTCTATCAGCCAAGCTACGATCCCATCGGATCGGATCTGTCAAAGGTAAGTATTTTTCTTGAGAAAGTTACAGACTTTTACCTCAAATGTTCGAGATTGGACCGATCCTAAAATTTCTTCTGACTTTTCCCAGATCTGTTCTTCAACCCCTAAGAGGAGCCGTTATCAGCCAAGCTACGATCGGATCGGATCTGATCTTTCAAAGGTATGGATTTTTTCTACAGACTTTTCCAAGATTGTGCCGATCCCATAATTTCTTCTGCTTTTGTGGTGCTGATGAATGTGGTTGTGTCTCTGTAATTTCCCTATGAATTGGATCAAGGAATATACCCTATTTCTCCCTACCCACGCATTCAGAAATCATGCATAAACATGTAAATTATTGTGATCTGGTGAACGTTTCAATTCCATATCTTTTGTTTTTAAAATAAGTTATCTGTTTGGTTTATGAAAACATTTTGTGTTTTCATTTCTTTTCATTTTTAAATTTTCAAAGTTTTGTAATTTCAAAACTTATTTCAAAAAATAAAAATTATTTGTAAATTTTGAACAAGAATGATTTGTTATTTTAAATTTAACTTAATACTAATATTAAATGGATTAAATTATTATTTATTGTATATTTAATCAAATATAAATATTGAATGAAAATAAGTATTTTATTTGTTTAATTAAAGTTTTGATATTTAAAAAACTTGAAATAAATTATAAATGATTATATTCTCAAATTTTATTTTAACATTTAATTTCAAATTCATTTAAATTTTTTTTTGAAAAAAAAATCTAAAATTGCAAGTTTAAATAATTTTTGTACAAGATTGGAAGTTTAATTATAATTGTTTTATATGCTTCATTTTGTTTTACAAATAATCACAGTTAAAATTACAAAACGAATAGAATAAAAATATGGTAATACTTTTAGTATTTAGATGATTTGTAGATCTATTTAATAACATATTGGTCTATTAAAAAACAATAAAAATTAGAATGATAATATACATGTGCAAATAAGTATACAAAAATAAAATAGCAAACACAAAATATATATTGAATAGTTTAATATTTTTTTTGGCCTTGGAATAGTTTAATAATTGATTGAAAGCAAAATTATGATATATTTTAGAAAAAGTAAAATATGCTTTGTCAAAAAAAATAAAAAAAAATAAAGCATGATAGTATATATGCAAAAGAAATAATTAAAGTTAATAGCCAACAAATAAAATAAAAGAATCAAAGTTGGCCTTAGGAGTCTGGAAGTTGGTGCCCGTGCCTTCATGTCTACTGACTGTGTTTTCAAAGTGATATTTCCATTTTTTAGGATTTTGAATATGAAATGGTAGAAAAAACTTTTCAAAATTATTTTTAAAAAATATAATCAAACACATTTTTTTAATTATTTTCTCTTTTTCAGTGAAAATGAAAACAGAAAAGGAATATTGAATTTCATATTTCACATGTTTTTTTCTTTGAGCAGCAAACAAAGAAATATATCTTTTAAAAATTAATTAATTTCTTTTATTTCAAATTTCAATTTTTTTGAATATGAAGGAATTTTATAATTAAACCTACTTTACTTATAACTAAACCTTCACCCACCTTTTGAAAGAAAAGAAAAGATTAATAAAATGATTGTCAGAGCTCCTCGTTCCCTTCAACTGATGTTGCAATTCGTAACTCCTTCCCCATCTTCCTACCTACTCACTGCCATTCTGCCCCTATTCCATCTCTTTTTTCCATAATGTCATTATTACACTTCAAAAATATTTTTCAAAAATAAGAATTTATTTGGAATCTCATTCAATTTTATTTGACTTTTCTACCTTCAAATATTAATAATTACTTCTACAATTCTCACATCTCTCACTTCTTTCTTTTGTCCAATTCATATATCTCGTCTTATCCTTCCTCCTTACTTTACGTTTCCTCATCTTCTCTCCCTCCTACTTCTCCATCACCATCTATATATATACAATCTTCCTTGATAGAAGCTCTTCAGTCTCTTTTTTTCTCTGGTAAATATTTTACATACATATATATATATATATATATATATCTATATATATATATTAATCCTCTTTCTTTTCTTCTACTTCTCATTAGATCTCTTGTATTATAAGAAAAAAATCAACATTTTCTTTTTCTTTTTCGTTAAAACTTCTTACATTTCTTTCATTTTTTCCATATTCCTTTCTTCCATTTTCATAAAATGTATTTTTTAATTAATTTCTTCTCACCGTAACATGATTCTTTCTCTTAAACATATTTTTCATTCTATTTGAGTTTTTTTTGGTTGTTTCTTAATGGTTAGGTTCCTTATTTATTTTTTTCCATAAAAAAAAGGATCATTATTTATTATTATTTTATATATTATTTTCTGGTTTTTTTAAATAATTGTCCTTTCAACTATATAATAATTATTTTTATTTTATTCTCTTTTTAATTATTTTTTATCTACCTAAAATTAATTTAATCTATTTTTTTAAAGATTTAATTAAACATAAATAATAAGGATCAGACAAAACATTAATATATTCTATTAAGTAATTAAATTCGTTAATCATCTTACTCTCAAAACAGAGATTCAGAGAGAGAGAGAGAGAGAGAGAGAGACAAAACATTAATATATTCTATTAAACAACGCATGCTTCTATTTTTTTTTTCTTCCATGGCTTACATCTTCTGGAAAATTAGCAAAGCTCAACCTCAGATTCGGGGATGTTTATAACATGAGTGTCTTGATTCTCTGGAGGTGGAGGTGGGGTGGAGGTTGAGGTTGAAGGTTGAGGAGGAGGAGGAGGAGGAGGAGGATCCCGATTCCCAGAACTATCAACACCAGAAGTTTGAGGAAGAGGATCCCGAGGAGGAGAAGGAGGAGGAGGAGGATGCCGATTCCCAGAACTATCAACACCAGTGCCTGTTCTCCCATTATCAACACCAGAACTTTGAGGAAGAGGATCCCGAGGAGGAGAAGGAGGAGGAGGAGGATGCCGATTCTCAGAATTATCAACAGTTTGAGGTAGGTTTTCTTCTCTGTTTTCTTCACACCAGCATATGAAGTATTTAAGAAGAAGAACCACAACTCCACATCCCCAAATTGATCCATAAATATGATCTTTTGCCGTATATAGAGAAAGAAGATATGTGAGCTCTAGGAACATAGTCACTAGAGCCTCACAGTTCTTCAACAGTTTTAAAGAAGTTCCTACAAGAAAGAAGTAGACAACAAAAATTGCATGTGCAACTACAATAAGCCAATCAACATTCCCTGTGGCATCTGAGTTTTTTGTGAAGTAGAAGCCTACCCCACAAGTAGCAATCCAGCCTAAAGTTTCAAATACTTTGGCTGAATGCCTATATATATGTCCACACATAGGATATGTAGTTTGCCTTGTTCTTACAAAGTAGCAAATGAAAGTTATAAGAAAATGAGCAACAAAGAAAACAACATACATATAAATTTGCACACTAATTTTAATATTTTTTTGAACTCTTGATCTAGAGTAACAAAATAGAGGCCCACCCACTAGTATAGTGGCAAAAAGATATGCCACTACTCTCATGCTGGTAATGCAGAGACTGTTTTCAAAACTATCCTGCAATTCCAGAAATGGAGCTGTGTAGGAAAGAGCCATTCCTAGTCTTTACTGTTTAGGAAAATTGAAATATGCACTATATGATGCACTCCCCCTCATATAGGCTTTATATAGGGGTTGGAGATTTACTATCCACCCTGCATTATCTGTCAAATTATTAATGTTTTTTATTTTCCAGACTTGTTTATGAATTTAATTTTCATTTAGTAACAGTGATTTCGTTTTTATTTTTTATTAGTAGCATTTGTTGATAATGTTCATTTTGGGGACCAAATTTTTAGTATGAAAATTGTAATCGATAATTCTGGTCAATTAGAATGGAGGAATTGTGTTTGTGTTGTGAATTATTTTTTTTCTGTTTCCAATTATCCCAATATTATTTTATCTATCTCTTCCATTTTGTTTAATGATTTTGTGCTTCACAGTTAGACAAAATGTCTCCAAATGAACATTTAATGCAACAAAACTTGAGTTTCTGTTTGAAAAAGCTTTCTACATATTTTATTTTACTTAAGTTTATAATAAATATGTAATAAAGCCATGAGTGCCTTTGTGTCCTTTTTTTCATTTTCATTGTTGGTCATCGAGTTAGTTAAAAAATAGTTTATTATAAGTGTATATTTCTAAAAATTTAAAAATACACATCATTCGTATAGCTTTGAACTTAATGGAATATATACTATCTTTCCCATCAAGCAATGTTGAGCGACAGATAGATATAAATAAACAAAAGGAAGCTATGGCAGTTTTCCTCCCATATTTTTTGTGTGTATGATATAAATTAGTTTTAGATATAATTTTTATTTTTTTTATTATGAAGAATGATTTGGAAAATGAGATGGGTGTAATGTGCTTTTATAAGTGTATTCTTTTGAACTAATTTTTTTATATTTACTTCTAAATTAGACTATAGTACAATTTTTGTATTTTTATTTTGTTAAGAATCTGAATAATTTTCTAGTATGACAAAGCAACAAAGACAGATTGAAAGGCCTCCATCCGTTGGATTAGGATTTATCTTCGTCCTACACTCGGATTTCCAAAAAGAAAACGAAAGGATAAACGGAGGAAGCATAGGCAGTTTTCCGCTGATAAAGCAAAGGCCCCTCATCCGCCACATTAAAGGTACAAACCCAAGCATTATATGTCAGTCCACTCCACTCCCTCACCCCACCATTTCTTTACAGTGTGTGATATGCCATTTGGAAAAAGACAACAAAGAAAGTTGTGTTTCTGATTTCTCTATAAAAAAGTGATAAATGGAAATAGGGTTAAAAGTTTTATGGTTTTAACATAGAAATTAGTGTAATTTAATCCAATTAATATTTTTTTCAAATATTTTATTATAACAAAGGCGGGGACAAAAGTACTTCAAGCAAAAAGAAAAGGAAGAGGTCACCATAGATCAGAGAAGGTGGTGATAGTGATATTGTATGTCTTTCAATATATTTTTTTTTTTAATTTGTGTGTAAATTATTTTTTTTATTTTAAAAATTGAAAACGTGACAAATTTTCAAATTTATACGAGACTTGTTAAAAAAATTTTAGTGGTAAACTTGTGATTAAAATGAAAAAAAATATATCCACTGAAATTTATTCTTATAATATTTTAAGATGTATAGTTTCCTTATTTTGATGTAACGTCTTTTTTACTAATTAAATATGTTTTTTAAAAATTGTAATTATATTATAATATATGATATGAGCAGAATAAAAAAGAAATTAAATAGCTTATAATTATTTAAATATAATTTAATATATGTTAAAAAACTAATTATATTATCTCTATAAAAAATATCTAAAATGATCAGATACACTATATATATATATATATAAATAAATATATAGCATTGAACTTAATGGAATAGACTCTTGCAAGCTTCTCCTGCAAGCATTGTTAGAAAGCCAGATAGAAAGCGCCCTATCCGTTGGATTAGGAATTATCTTAATCCTACGCGCATTAAGGAAGACAGCCACAGTAAAAACAAGCCAATTTTGAAAAGGAAAACAAAAGGAGAAGCAGAAGCGGTTTTCCTCCCCATTGAGGGGGGGACCATAAAGATAATGTACAGGCAGATAAACTCTCTCCCATCTGCTGTACGGATGTCATTTTTTTTTTTTCATTTTCATTAGTTTTTTTTTTTAAAAAATGCATACATTATTGTTTGAATTAATTTTCTTTATACAAAGCCAAAATAGATTGAGATTGAAAAATATTTTGTTAGTGGAATGTTTTGAATTACAGAAATGAAGGTTGAGATAATGAAAGCTAGAAAACAAAAATGAGGACAAGCCAACCGCTAGAATACATTATAATTTTTGTATTTTTTTTATTATCAAGAATGATTTCTAAATTGAGATGGGTGTAATATTTTATGTATTTTATTTTAAATTAGTCTGCTGTAAGACACGCGTATTTTCAATTAGAAAGAAGACAAAAGAACAAAAGAAGGAAGCAGAGCTATAAAGCACAAACATTGATAGCATGGTAGGTGGAGACAAGATGCTTTAAGTAAAAAGAAAAGGAAGGGTGTCATAGGTGAGAGGATCAAATGTCAGAAGGTGGGGATTGGAGACGTTGTATGCCAGCCCAAGGAGAGAAAGAAGAGGAGAGATATTAATTACGGTCAATTTTTAGTGTGTTGGAAAAATGTTTTTTTATGTATATTTTTTATTTTGAACTCATCTGCAAATAATCTTTTTTAATATGAAAAATTGACATAAAAATTATATCTTATATAATTTGTACGACAGACTTTTTGAATTAGTGTTTCTATTCAAAACGTGTACTTCTAAGGTGTAAATACCTATGTGTTTCGTATGTGTATGTATTGGTTCAATTATGAAAATATTTTTTTTGAAACATTATATTTTTATAATTGAACCAATACAAACGAGGTGTTTGTATATGTTTACAACCTCAGTTCTGTGCACCCTAAAAAAGTCCATTCAAAACACTAATTAACTGAATAATGACATATTAAAAAAATCATCGTTAACTTAAGATTAAAGTGCAAAAAAAAATCCTCCTAAATTTTGTCTTTATATAGTTATATTAAGATGTGTAGTGTGAAAAACTCCATTCAAAACACTAATTAACTGAATAATGACATATTTTGTTAGTGTAATTTTTTGAATTACAGAAATGAAGGTTGAGTTAATGAAAGCTAGAAAACAAAACTGAAGACAAACCAACCGCTAGAATACATAATAATTTTTGTATTTTTTTTATTATCAAGAATGATTTCTAAATTGAGATGGGTGTAATTTTTTTTGTATTTTATTTTAAATTAATCTGAAGTATAATAATTGTATTTTTATTTAACTTATTTTTTACAAAATACGACATTCACACAAGGAAGCTGAGCCATAATTGGTGCCTTTAAGACACGCGTATTTTCAATTAGAAAGAAAACAAAAGAACAAAAGAATGAAGCAGAGCCATAAAGCACAAACATTGATTGAATGGGAGGTGGAGACAAAAGATGCTTTAAGCAAAAAGAAAAGGAAGGGTGTCAAAGGGGAGGATCAAATGTGAGAAGGTTCGGATTGGAGACGTTGTATGCCAGCCCAAGGAGAGAAAGAAGAGGAGGGATATTATGTACGTTTAATTTTTAGTGTGTTGTAAAAATATTTTTATATGTTCATTTTTTATTTTGAACTCATCTGCAAATAATCTTTTTTAATATGAAAATTTGACATAAAAATTATATCTTATATAATTTGTACGACACACTTTTTTAATTAGTGTTTCTTTTCAAAACGTATACTTCTAAGGTGAAAATACCTACGTGTTGCGTATATATTGGTTCAATAATGAAAATATTTTTTTTAACATTTTATCTTTGTAATTAAACCAATACAAACGCACACGTAGGCGTTTGTATACGTTTACACCTTCAGTCATGTGCACCCTAAAAAAGTTCATTCAAAACACTAATTAATTGAATAATGACATATTAAAAAAAAATCATCATTAACTTAAGATTAAAGTGTAAAAAAAAATCCTCCTAAATTTAGACTTTATATAGCTATATTAAGATGTATAGTATGTCACGTTTTTCTTGTCACTAATTAAATATTTATTTTACAAATTACAATTAAAATAAAAGTATGATGTGATTAGAGGAGAAAGTTGAGATATTAAGGGCAGGGAACGAGTTTGATGTATTTAGTAGATAAAATTTGAAATGAGAATGTATTAAAATTATCATTTTACCCCTTACATCATACAATAATTTTTATTTATATATATATATATATATATATATCCATTCTTATAGATATAATTCACAAAATAATTAATTAATTGTCTTGCCCCTCTTTTATAATATTATCAAGTGCATCTCTCAGCTTTGTTTCAATTAGTTTTTCAATCTATATATTAGAGTTTTTTTTTTTGGCCAAGTCTATATATTTGAGTTTACTTTGTTAGTTTTATGCTAGCTGACAAAGTAAACTCTGATATATAGATTCAAAAATTCAAAATTATCCCATCTTTGTTTCTAAACCCATTTCCATGACATATTACTTTTTATGAAAAAAAAAAATGGCATGTGTCAAATGCGATTTATTATATATGTGATTTCATTACATATCACCGGTGCACCTGAATTATTATTATTTTATTTTATATTTTTTATTCATCTTATTTTGGGAAGGGAAGGGGAGACTTTCAAGACATCTTCCCCTTGTTTGGGAAGATAAAAATTGAAGAAGAAGATAATGAAGGATCAAGCCTTAATCCTCCATTATCCTTCTCCTTCACAAATTCAAGATACTCCAAATTGGGGTATTTTAGAAGAGGTATCAACACCCAAACAAGAGGATGACATATAGGAGGCTAACCTTCCCTTCTCCTCCCCTCCCTCTTAATTACCAAGCAAACCCTAAAATTACCCGTTGTGAGACCCAGCTCCGGACCCCATCGAATACTTAAATCCCCGGACCCAGCCCCGGACCCGGAAAATTTATTACTTTTTTCTACAAATCATAAATTTAATTATTTTCAAATTTTTTAAAAAAACTTCAAACACACAAGTATTAAATATACAATCATAAATTTTATTATTTCCATTTTTTAAAAAAAAACTTCAAACACACAATAAAATTAAAATAGAAAGTCTGGGTTCTAGCTTAGTAAAATGGAAATATGTGTGAATCGTGATGAGGGTGAGGCACGCGTGTGGGAACTGGACTACTGGGTAAGTGTGAGATGGTGTGTAAATTTTTTTTAATATATTTATATATATAAATAATATATAAAAAGTATTTATATATAAATAATATTTTTATATATATTATATCACCGCGTCCGGGGCCGGGATGAATATCTCCTTACCCGTCCCCGGACTCGAACCCAGACCCATTTTTCAATACCTAGACTCGGACCCAACGGGTAAATTTACCGATACCCGTTGGGTCTAAATAAGATTGCCATCCCTAGTGACTAACATGGCAACGTGCATGTTAATTGGCAGTTGAATAATTGTAAATAACTGTAAGTATTAAAAATGATGTATGCTTTAAAAAATAGAGTTTTGCTAATCAGTGCCTTTAAGATACGGGTTAATGAAAAAATATTTAGAAATCATAACTTGTAATACATGTGTTTTTAATTTTTTCTGAAAGACATAAATGTCCTTCACCTATTTTCTAATAAACACTTATATATCTCTCTCTATCTCTATCTTTTTAATTTTACTTTTTATTCTTTTATTCATAGTTATTACTTTAATTTATTTTATTTATATTCTTTTATTTTCTTTTTTGAGAAACTATTTTTTTTATTTTCAATATATATTACTGCACTTATCCTAAATCTATTCAACTTTTAAATTACATAATAAATTTTTTTCTTTTGCGACATTTCATTTTTTTCGTATACATTTTGAAATTACACTCATAATAATACAATTTAGGCATTAACGTTACATACAAAAACTTTTAAAAAATTTGAGATAAGTGCAGTTATAATAAATTAAAAATAAAAAAATATAAATAAAAAATAATTTAGAGTGATAAATATGACTAAAAAGATATAAAATAATTACTATAATAAATTAAAAACAAAGAGATGGAGATGTAATTTATATAAATGTTGATTATAAAATAGGCGAAGGGCATTTATGTTTTTAAGAAAAAAAACAAAAAAATAGATATATTAAAAGTTGTGATTCTTTAACATTTTTTTACTATTCAACCTCATTAAATACTTTCATGAGCACTAATTAAGACAAGGAAAAAACTTAGGTTCATTTCCTTATGTCAATTTCATCAAGTTCCCCAATATAAATATGGCACGTGGCAAAAAGGTGACCAATCACAGTAGAGACAGAATATAGAAGATCACCTTTTATATGACTAATCATAGAAGAAAGAGAGTGTAAATGCAATATATAATTGGTAGAACTTGATAAAATGGACATAAGTTTTTTCCTTAAGACAACCCTAAAAAATATAACTATCTTATATCTCAATCTCCTCACTCGTCTCTTCCAATCAAAAAAAAAATTTCTTGTAATTTTTTAATTAAAAAATAGTAGTTTTGTGATGCCCAATGACTAGAAAAGTGCACAATCATATTAATATAGAAAAACTACCATATATCTCAACTTCCTCTCTCACCTCTCCCACAATCAAATTTTTTCTTGTAATTTTTTAATTAAAAATTAGTAATTTTGTGACCCAATAACGTGCCCAGTTATATAAATATAGATAGATAACTACCATATATCTCAACTTCCTCTCTCATCTCTATCTCCTCCAATCAAAATTTTTCTTGTAATTTTTTAATTAAAAGTTAGTAATTTTGTGACCCCAATTACCAGAAGGTTGCACAGCCATATAAATATAGATAGATTACTACGATATATCTCAGCTTCCTCCCTCATCTGTCCTCCAATCAATTTTTTTCATAAGTTTTAATTAAAAAATAGTAGTTTTGTAACCACAAAGATCAAAAGGGTGCACAATTATATTGATATAAATAACTACCATATATCTCAACTTCCTCTCTCATCTCTATCTCCTCCAATCAATTTTTTTCTTGTAATTTTTAATTAAAAATTAGTAATTTTGTGACTCCCAATAACGAGAAGGTTGCACAGTTATATAAATATAGATAGATAACTACCATATATCTCTATTTCCTCTCTCATCTCTCCTCCAATCAAATTTTTTCTTGTAATTTTTTAATTAAAAATTAGTAATTTTGTAACCCCAATTACTAGAAGGTTGCACAGTCATATAAATATAGGTAGATAACTACCATATATATCTCAGCTTCCTCTCTCATCTCTCCTCCAATCAAATTTTTTTTCATAATTTTTTAATTAAAAAATAGTAGTTTTGTAACCACAAAGATGGAAAGAGTGCACAATGATATTAATATAAATAACTACTATATATCTCAACTTCCTCTTTCATCTCTATCTCCTCCAATCAAATTTTTTCTTGAATTTTTTAATTAAAAATTAGTAATTTTGTGACCCCAATAACCAGAAAGTTGCACAGTTATATAAATATAGTTAGACTAGATGCTTCGCATGCACCTACATGCATGCAATCTTTTTTTTTAAAAAAAATTTAGTATAAAACTATTTTTATTATTAATAAATAATTCAATAACTACTTATATTTTTAACTTCTTTTTCACCACTTTTATTAACTACCTTACCCATGATCTCTTTCTCTCTCATAACTCATCCAACCATATTTTATTCAATATTTTTTAATTATAAAATATAACTATTTTGTGACCCCAATAACCAGAAAGGTCCAAAGCCATATATATATACTAGAGGCTTCGCATGTACCTACGTGCATGCAATTTTTTTTTAATTTTAAAATATAATTATTATATTTTAAAATCATTAAAAATTAAATATTTGATAGTTTTTTAATTTTTAAATAGATTTTTTATCATAATTTAAAATAATAAATTAAATAATAAGAAGTTATTCACTTCTCCACCTTTTTAGTAACTACCTATCATACATGTTTTCTCTTTCCCACATCCTCCAATCATATAATTTCATTTTATTTTTTAATTACAAAATATAGCTATTTTGTGACCCCAATGACCAGAAGTGTGGACAGTCATATAAATATAAATATATAGATAACTACCATATATCTCAACTTCCTCTCTCATCTCTCCTCCAATCAATTTTTTTCTTGTAATTTTTAATTAAAAATTAGTAATTTTGTGACTCCAATAATCAGAAGGTTGCCCAGTCATATAAATATAGATAGATAACTACCATATATCTCAACTTCATCTCTCATATCTCCTCCAATCAAATTTTTTCTCATAATTTTTTAATTAAAAAATAGTAGTTTTGTGACCACAATGATCAAAGGATAGACAATTATTGTCGCCTTCGCCTCAAACACATTCGTCGCCTTCGCATTCATCTCTGTGTTATCTTAGCTTGTTATTGTCTCTCCCTTTCTTTTACTTTCTCGTCTCCGGCCCACCCTAGTCACTCGTTTATTATTGATTTCCTTTCGGCTTTTGCCTTCTCCTTTGCACGTTAGTTCCCAATTAAGCTAAAATTGTCCTTGGGCGCGTCTAGATCATCACCTTTGCATGTGTTATGGACGATTGGGTCGATGCAAAAGTCGGAGAAGGGAGTGAATTCGGGATGTTGGGTGCAGGTTTACAGCAACGGTGACGTCTATGAAAGGGAGTTTCATAAGGGGAAGTGTTTTGGAAGTGGGGTGTATTACTATAATATAAGTGGGAGGTACGAGGGGAATTGGGTTGATGGAAAATATGATGGGTAAGGAGTGGAGAAATGGGAAGAGGAAGCGGACAGAGAAAGAAGAAGACATTGGAAGACAAACGATATGTTTTAAGCTTATTTGGACCCTCCATCCTTCCAAACGATGCGTGCAGAGTAGGGTGACAATTTTGACCTAATTCACTAACTCAACCCAACCCAATTAATAAATTGATCATATGGGTCTGGTCAGAATTGACTCAAACAAATATGGATTGGGATGGGTCAAACCCATGGTTAACCCAATAACCCATCTAATGTATTTTTTATTTTTATTTTTCTCCTAGTTTTAACTTTTCAAAATTATAATTTTGCCCCAAGTTGTATTTTTGTCCTGATTTTCATTCTTTTTTTATTTATTTTTGACCCAGAAAATTTTTATATTCATATTTTCTCCCTTATTCCAAAATTTTCAAAATTACAATTTGACCCTAATTTTTTTTCATAATTACATTTTTGGCCCAAATTGCATTTTAGTTCTCCCATTTCAATTTAAGTCATGGAAACTTTTTAAAATTGCATTCTGACCTAAATTTCAAATTTCTGGAAATTACATTTTGATCCCAATTTTTATAATAATTGCATTTGGGCCCAATTTTTTTTTTGAGGAACTATATTATTTTATTTTCAATTTATATTACTGCACTTATCATAAATCTATTCAATTTTTAAATCACATAATAAATTTTTTTCATTTGTGATGTTTCATTTTTTCGTATAAATTTTGATTTTTATTGTTTCATATGGCTGGTGGAGAATTGTATCAGTGTTGAACTTTATACTCTTTGTCTAGTAAATTTAATTTTTATTATCTTTATTGATATAAACGTAGAATAGAATGATTGGTAAGCCAAATAAACTAAAATAAATCAAATAAAATAACAAAAGAAAAATTAATGGGTTTGACCCATAATTAATAGGTCATAACCCATTCCAATCCATTTAAAATTTGACTCATTTATAATCCAACTCATTTATGACTCAACCCAAATTTGACCCAACCCAAACCCACCCATTTTGCCACCCCTAGTGCAGAGTTATTTGGAGCTGAGTTTTGGGCTGCTATTATGTATACAAGTAAATGTCAGCACTTAACAGACTATATGTGCATTTAACATGCCATGTCAGCAATTTCGTTAAGTGTTTTTAATTGGGCATGACGAAAGGATCAAATTATCGAACGACGCAATCTTTCAGGGTCAAAAATGTCAATTTCAAAATATTTCATAGACCAAATTGTGTATATACTCTAGTAACTACTCATTATAATTAATTAATAATAAATTAAACAACTGCCTATTATCCTCACTTTCTCTCATCATATAATAACTATCCAATAACTTTTAAATATCTTATCTTTTTCCTCTTCAAATCATTTAATTTTGTTGTAATTATTTAAATAAAAAGATTCATTTTTTGTGGCTCTCGATCATATATATAGTAAAATTTTCACATGTACATATATGTATATAATTTATATAAAAATCCGAACTATGATTTTAAGTTCACTCTCTTAAAATGATCAGACCAGACTTGAGGTTTTTTAGTTTATATAAAAGCCCTTTTGGGCAAGCCATGTCTTCGTGGACTAGACTATTTTATCCCAGCGTCTTATTTTAACCTTGACTAAAAAAAAAGCCTCTCATCTTAACTTTTTTCAATCCTTATTTCTTTTTTTCTTAAATTTATATTTCTATTTTATTGATCCGCATGTAATAAATTACACTATAGTGTATTGGCAATAAAAAATTACAATCTAGTGTAGTTGGTGCTCTACGACCGTGTTGCTGCTTTCTTATAATATTAAATTAAACCTTTTATCAAAACAAAAAACAGAAGAATCGCCATGGTACATGTGAAACGCAATGCTATGTTGCAATGTGCCATTTATTAGTGTTATAAAATTTTATGAGCACGAAGAGGTTTTTGTCCTATTTTATCAATTTTTAATTTTTTATTTTTATTATTATCACTTTTTAAATCTTATTTTTTAATCTATACCAAATGCACTGTTCACTTTCCAATTTGCCGTTAGCAACAGCAAATTAGGAATTTTTTTTTGTTCCAATTCGCCGTTGTTAACGGCAAATTGAGAGTCAACGCAATCTGTTCCAATTCGCCGTTAGCAACGACAAATTGGATTTTTTGAAAAAATTGATCTTACGTGGCGTGCTGACGTATCCAATTCGCCCTTAACAATTGCGAATTGGACTCTGAAAAAAAATTTTAACCTATTTTTTGTCAGATCGAGATCCCATTTGGTCATTAAAAAAAGCAAGACGTGTTGACAAGTTTTTAGAAAAGAACTGAGAAGTGAACAGTGCTCCATACAAAATAATTTACAGTCAACTATTGAAAAAAATATATATTTAGGTAGGTTTAGTATTTCATACTATATAATTTACATGCACAGTGAAAAGTAAATAGGTTTAAGAATGTTGGTTTGATTTAAAGGGGAGGTAGGGGCCGTATACTGAAACAGCAATACCAATTCGTCATTCTCAATGGGAATTGGTGTTGCTTTTTTTTAATGATCAATTGGGATCACGATCTGACAAAAAATAAGTTAAAAAATTTTCACAGAGTCCAACTCGCCGTTAGTAAGGGCGAATTGGACACGTCAGCATGCCACATAAGATCAATTTTTTTCAAAAAATCCAATTTGCCGTTGCTAACGGCGAATTGGAGCAGATTGTGTTGACTCGCAATTTGCCGTTAGCAACGGCGAATTGGAACAAAAAAAATTCTCAATTTGCCGTTGCTAACGACGAATTGGGAAATGAACAATGCATTTGGTATATATTGAAAAATAAGATTTGAAAAGTAATAAGTAATAATAAGAAATTGGAAAATGATAAGAGTGGACAAAAACCGCCAGAAGAAGTCGAAAGGTTTTACAAATTCACCCATTGCAAAAAAAAAAAAAAACAAAGGAAATTTAATTTGGGTGTACCCAGCTGTCTTAAACGTATTACTTACTGGTAAATAGAAATATCATTTATTTTGGACAAAAGAAGGTATATCAAATAGTAAAATTTAGCCCAAATTACTCTTTTGGTCCTCAACGTTTGCACGAAGTTTAATATTGGTCCTCAATGTTTCAAAAAGTTATTTTAGGTCCTCAACGTTTTTTTTGTCAAAATTGGTCCTCCAGCGTAACTTCGTCTGGTTTTTTTGTTAAATGTTAACGTGAAAGGCTTATGTGGCACACCCTCTCTCCTACGTGTCATATTTGGATGATATGACACCCTCTCTCACTCCAACTCAGTAAAACGACGCCTCGTTTTACTGAGTTGGAGTGAGAGAGAAGTGATGCAAAGCAGCGTCGATTTGTTGAATTGGAGTAAGGGAGGGTGTCATATCATCCAAATATGACACGTAGGAGAGAGAGTGTGCCACATAAGCCTTCCATGTCAACATTTAACAAAAAAAAACCAGACGGAATTATGCTGGAGGACCAATTTTGACCCAAAAAAAATGTTGAGGAGCTAAAATAACTTTTTGAAACGTTGAGGACTAATATTAAAATTGGTGCAAACGTTGAGGACCAAAAGAGTAATTTGGCCTAAAATTTATGTATTTTTTTAAAAATTTTACATCATATTTTTTATATATCAAATACACTTCTCAAAATACTAGTAACTTCGGAATATTCTGCCTTGGGACACGTGGCACTGACGTTCTAGAAGCACGGCCCCAGCAACCGCTGGAGACACGTGGCACCACTCATCCACCAGTTACGTGGCCTTGGCCCACGTCACCACACGGAGCTTCCCCTCAACCGGACGTGGGATCTCCACAAAGCCTCGTGGGACGACCCACGTCCGACGAGGTCGTGGGTCGAGCACGATCTCCCCAACACAAGTATAAATAGGCCCTCACTCGGGGGACTCATGAAGAGGCATAGAGACACACATACATTCAACCCGAGACAGAATTATCTACAGCCTGAAGGGTTATCACTCATCCCTCTCAGATACACCTCACAAGTACTTTCACCTCTTTGAGCCCCGCCGTCGGCCCTCCGTTCAGGCCAACCTCCAGCCGGCTCACCTCCTCCTTGGAGCACACCATATACAGGACTTCTAACAGCCCTCAGAGACAACATCTCTCTCCCTCTAAGGCAACCTCCCACAGAGCGGCTCGCCCGCCCGGAGTACCTTAGATACGTCTTAGCCGCACACGGCCCAATACAGGTAACAACCTTACCTAACGGCTCCGATAGACGTCACCATGACGAACTACATGGACTTTGATCCCTCCAGAAGGGTACGTAGGCACCTAGCTGCATCACCTAAGGACAGGTCCCCCAAGGTTAAGACCCCTTGCGGTCCTAAATTCATATTACAATTGTCTGAGCCAAAAATGACAGATACAATAATTTTTCTCTCTATCTCTCTCCTCACTTTTTTCTATAATACTTTCCTTTACTCTACCGTACTTTACATTTATTCTCTTCTCATCTATATATTTATACCAAACGTAGCTTTAATAAGTCAATCCGGCTCATTAAGTTGGCCTCACCATAACTTATATTTTGGTGAGTAAAAAATTGTCAACTCAACACCTAACCCACCTATTATTTTTTTCAATTTTTTAATTTTAAATTCTAATATTTTTTAAAAAATTGATAACTTCTTAATATGTACAATTTTTAATATATACATTCAATAAACTCAAATACATTAAATAATTGTTATCAATTTTAAAAAATTGATAACTTCTTAATATATACATTCAATAAACTCAAATACATAATAATAATATTAAAATAGTAAAAGGCAAGCCAAATATAAAACATCAATTTTAATACGTATCTAATTGCATCTAAACATCTAAAAAGACCAAATACTAAAATACTAAAATATTACATCCAATTCCAAACATATAAAATGCAAGTCATAAAAAAAATCACATCAAAACACTAAAATAAATAATAATAATAATAATAATAGATCATTATGCATGTCCCAAATTAAATAAAACAAGTAACATTGCATTAAATATAGTATATTATATATATATATATATATATATATATATATATATATATATATATATATATATAAATGGGCAATCCACCTAACCCGCGGGTTGACCCGTTTAACTTGCGAGTTTAATGGGCGGGGTTGCTGTCAAACCATTTGTAAACGGGTCAAAATATCAGAACTCGGCTCACTTATTTAGTGGTTTAAACTTTAAACATGTCAATCTGATGGGTTGGACCCGTTTTGACGGTTATATCTTCTCTCTTGACTGATGTTAAAATTAAATTCCCTTCTCTTCTAATTTGAAAAATTACATTTCTTTTTCTTGATAGATGCTAAAATTACACTCCCTTCCTTTAACATATTTTGAAATGGACTAAACTGAGGTAAAGTTACATATGTGCTTGCTATAAAGTTCACCAATATAATTAAAACACGTGGCAAAAAATTTTTGTATAACCAATCATGGAAGAGAGAGAAAATGAAAAGCAATAAATTACATAACCAATCAAATAGGAGAGAGAATATAAATAAGGTTTATGATTGGTGAACTTTATAGCAAGCACATAAGCAACTTTACCTTAGTTTTTTCCTTTTGAAATTGCAATTCCCTCTCCACAAGATAAGAAGTCACCACATTTTGGTCCAAAACTTCATTTATCAATAAAAAAGAAATAAAACTTAAACGTTTCTTATATTCATGCTATAAGGTTATCTAATCCAATCCTAGACTTTATTTTATTTTTTTCTTTATGATTGGTTATGTAAAAGGTGATTCCATATTTTCTCTCTATCATAATTGGTTATGTATAAACTTTTTACCACATATCTTTTTTTGTGTTTGAGAACTTTATAGTTAAAATATAGAGAACCTTACATAAGTTTAGCCCGTAAAAAACCCTCTAAACTTCAATTTTGTTCAACTTATTTTTTTAATAAAATTTTATTCAACTTATTTATTGTAATGTTATGGTACAAAAATATAAGTATTGTTACTATTTATATTTTAAAAAATATTCTTAAAGTGAAATTCATAATTTAATGCAGTTATAAATTAAAATATATTATATAATGATAGAAGAAAATAATTAAAAAAATGAAAATAATATTATTAGAGAAATGAAATATGAGATCAAAATACTATTTTGGTCCTCAATGTTTGCATGAAGTTTAATGTTGGTCCTCAATGTTTCAAAAATTTAATATTGGTCCTCAAAGTTTTTTTTGGGTCGATTTTGGTCCTTGAGCGTAATACCGTTAACTTTTTGCCGTTAAATGATGATGTGGCATGCTTATATGGTACACCCTCTCTCTTTGAGGACCAACATTAAACTTCATGCAAACATTGAGGACCAAAATAATACTTTAACCCAAATGGGGATGTAACATAATGAGAAATTAAACTCAAAATTAATCAAATGGATTAAAACGGCCGGCACGGAATTAAAGCCCCCATAATAACAAGGTTACAGACGGAGCTCGATGAGCCCAACTGAAGAAGAAAAAAAAACCCGATAAACCCTGAAGCAATCCACACAGGGAACAACCGAGATCTTAATAATTAATCCCCTGAAAAACATTGATCAAAATCGACCGAATGAAGCAAATAAACGCCGAGCAATAGCAAAGAAGAAAATTAGTATGGAAATCTGGAGAGCCTCGCACGGATCCACAAAGCATACGAACCTGGAATCGGAGACTCGAGCTTTCGTCAAAGGGCTCTGATTTGATCGGAAGGGTGAGTAGGAAGGCCACGGAAGTGAAGAAGAAGAAGAAGAAGAAGAAGAAGAAGCTGCTGAAACAGAAGTGAAGAAGAAGAGGAACAGTTGAGGTATGATGATGTGTACCCATGACTCAGCAAAAATGCCATGTGTACAGACGAGTCAACTTGCCACATCATCGCTTGACAGAAAAAAACTAATAGACATGGACAGAAGGACTAATTTGAAACATGAGTGAAACATAAAGGACCAATTTAAACCTTTTGAAACATAAAGGACCAATATGAAACTTGGTGCAAACATAAAGAACCAATTTGGGGTTTTGACCATAAAAAAAAAATGCACTTATGGACTCTCCAAAAGCTTGGCCCAACAAGCTCTAAAGGCATGTTCGGCCAAACTTATAAAATCCGTTGATTTTCAAATGACTTCATTTCAAATGGAGTTTGAGAAAAAGCACTGTGAGAGAGAAATAGTTTGTGTTTTGCAAATTGAGTTGAGAAGTACTTTTTAAAAATAATTTGTGTTTAACAAATTTGTATTGAGAAGTGCTTTTGAGTGTAAAATTATCGAGAAGGGTATATGTAGATTTAAGTGTTATTAATATTATTAAATAGATAAATTATATAAATATTTATTTTTATTAAGTTTTATTACCCAAATAAATATAAAACAATAATTAGTTTATTAATTTAATAAAATATTAATGAACAAGTATTAATTTTAGTTATATAAATTTTTTATTTATGATTATTATTTTTATTAAATATTTATTAATTAATTCAAAATAAAAACTAATTATAAATATTTATATTATTTTGATATTTATTATTATTTTTTAAATATCTTTTAATTAATTCAAATAAAAATTAATTATAAATATTTATATTATTTTGATAAATTATTATTATTATTATTATTGTCTTTATTATTTAAACAATTTTTTTTTTGAAAAATACAAATAAGATCACAATATATATAATCACAATAATATTTACAAACACTTTGTACTCTAATTTATATGTGTCAAGATAATTCATAGGTAAAGATTCATTAAAAAAAGTTCATACATGACGAGATTTCTCTACAATTTCATCCCTAATTCTATTCCGTGTTAACTCTATAAAAAAATATAGAGTAAATTACACTGCCCTCCCCTGAGAGATGCTGAAATTACACTACCCTCCCCTCTCGTTTGCAAAATTACACTGCCCTCCCTTGAGAGATCAAAAGTCATTACACTTTGATCCAAAACACCATTCTCCAATAAAAAAAAAAGTCTAAAAGGTCAAATTTTTTCAACTTCCAATACAATAAATATTCATGACTAAATTACCCCTCACAAAAAAATAAAACTCTATAAAATGTGACCTATACATACTTTCATCCTCTTATAATAACATTGTTTCATTTTTTTATTGTCTTTTATTATTTTATTAGTATTTATAGTAGTTATTATTGTTAACAAAATAAAATTCTAAAAAAAAAGTCTAACTTAAAATAGTTTATAGATTTTTATATTAATAATGTAATGTAATATAAAACATCTATTATTTTACTTAATTTTTGATAATTAAGTTTAATATATATATATATATATATATTAATATATAATAATAAAATATATCAAAAAAAGTTTGTTAGGTGTACTAGAATTCAGTTTTATAAATTTTTTTGGTAAAAGATTCAGTTTTATAAATTTCGATGAAGCATAACGTTAAACATTTTTTATCTTGTGTGAGGGTCAATTTAGTCATGAATATTTATTAGTCATTAATATTTATTATATTGACTTTTTAAACCTTTTTTTTAGTGGGAGAATAGTGTTTTGGATCAAAGTGAGGGCAGTGTAATTTTGCAAACGAAAGGGGAGGGCAGTGTAATTTCAGCATCTCTCAGGGGAGGGCAGTGTAATTTACTCAAAAATATATAGAAAAATCAAACGAATTTTATTCTTTTGTTGTTTTTAAAGCTTGTTCTTGAGAATAATTTCATCAAATAAATTTTTTATTCTTTTGTTTTTTAAAACGGCTTTCGAAACAAATTAATCAAACAAATTTTTTTGTTTTTGTTCTTCAAAATTTGTTTTTAAAAACTATTTTAAAAATTATTTTTAAAACATAAAACAAAAACAGTTATCAAACAGTTGTCATTTTCATCTATGAGGGACTAAATTGAGATAAATTATATTTTTCAAGGATTATGGATTAAATTGAGACAAATTGTATTTTTTAGAAATTAAATTTATTATTTTTATCTATCACTATCAAGGACTAAATTGAAAGATATAGTATTGGATGAGGTGATTGTAAAGAAAATATTTTGCAAAACTTGTTTTTTAGAATAATTCCATCAAATAATTTTTTTTATTTTTTTGTTTTTAAAATTGTTTTAGAACAAATTAATCAAACAAGTTTTTTTATTTTTGTTATTCAAAACTTATTTTCAAAAACTATTTCTAAAAGCACAAAACAAAAACTGTTATCAAATATTTATTATCTTTGTCCTTTCTAATTTATTTACAAGAAACTAATTTTTATTATTTTATTTTATTAATTTGTTTTTTTTAAAAAAACTTAAAATCTAAAATCTAAAATCTAAAATCTACAATCCCAATCAACCCTCCTTCCCTTAAATCCAACCAAAAAAAAAAAAATCAACCCTCCATCATCACTTTCCCCATCACTCTTAAACCCCTAATCCTTCGTAGTTTAATATCCATGGTCTCCACTCTTCATTCCTCACATTCATCGTACCTCTTCCGCTATGAGAAATTTCTTTTTGGCTTTTCATTTACAACTAACCCGCCTCATATTCCCCCACATGCTCCACCAATCAATCATCTTCGCCTTCGCAATTGATCCACTTTTGAGCTGGTGGAATTGTGGGTACTATACCCCAAACAGATTCAATTGGAATGTGAGTTTTGGTTACTATATAATAATAATCCTCCTACCACAGAATCCCGCAAGCCACCGCTAATCGCCGCAAACAATCATCGCAAGCGTATGTTTTCCGAGTTGCTAGGTGAGTTGCTCTTTCTAGGGTTCTTGCCATCTGTGACTGACAAAATAAAAAATGTACTGGGTATGGTGTTCTAGTTTTTTCTCTCATTTTCCTTCGAATTTGTGAGCGTCGCTGAAAATTTGACCAAATTTTCAAAACTATGGAAATCGCATCTTTCAAAAAACATTAAAAATTTGTGGGATAGTTCATATTTGGTCTGCACGGTATATCGTGATTTAAAGGCTTCTGACATCTTACGGTATGTGACACATGAAATTTTGGTTTGTGGATGCAAATGACTTTCTGATATTTGCTCCACATATAGATTCTGATGAAACAAGTTCATTCCCTCATTTCTGCTTAATTATTAGAATCAGACAATATAGATCTGCTTACTTTGAAGTTTCTGTTCCCGTATGCTAGTGATACAATTGAACCTCGCTCTTTCTTTCCTCAGCCATTGCCATTTATATTCTATTTCAACACCCTTAATTGATTAAGTATATCTGTGTATTGATCAATGTATTGTATATAATATGGTTTTGTATGTTTCTTGTTGAAACAGGTATGAAGGAAGTTAGAACATGACACCACCAGTACTTGAACAAAAGCATCCTTGTAGCATTGACCGTCCGCCGTGCTGCCGTGTTTTTTCTAGCCGGGATCCAACCATCACGTCTCGAGCTCGGATCTTCCTCTCCGACATGCAGAAGCGTTTTCGCACCACCGATGAATGCGTCAGTGCTTTCAGAAATACAATCACAACCGCTCCTATTCCTTCAGCCACGAACACCAAGAATTTGGGCAAGAAGAAGAGGGTAAGATATTTATTTCAGTGTTTTCTTTGACGTGTGTTGTTATTTACGTTAGTTTTTCATTTCTCTGTTCTTAATTATCTCATTCTATTGCTTCACAAATTTCAGAGCAACAGGACAGCAAAATTAAAGCGATGTAAGATTGATGCTTGTCGCGAGCAGTGGCTTTCTCAAGGTAGAAATTAGAAACCATCTTTTTAGGTTTCTCCGTTTCTGTAAATGTGTGTGTGTGGATATTCTACATGTGCGTAAATTTTCTATCAATGCATTCTTTTCCTAATTTTACATTTTCGTTATTATCAGTAGAAACTTATTAGTTGCGGTCAAGAATAAGGGATGCAAGGACGGAGGGGACGATGGTCACGCGCCATCGATGTCTGATGGGAAAGACAGCAAACGTTCGTGGGAGAAATTCAAGATGAGGCCTAGAGGTGAAGTTTCATCCTTTGACTGCCTAATTTGTTTTCTCTGTCCATAATTTGTCTTATATGTTATATGTTGTTTAGTTAATGGAGACAATTAAGTTTGAATTTGTATTATACTCACTTACTCAGTACTCAATGATCTTTGTTAAAAGTATTTATTTGATTTTTTTAATATGCATCCAAACTTATTATGGAAGTTGTCACTCTGGAAATCTTCATGTTCACTCATGTAGGGTGATGGACTGATCTTTCAGGTAGATGCTGCAATCCAGGGTGAGCGACTGATCTTTTCATTATTTTTTTGTCTAGGTTATTAATTATGTATTGGAGAAGATGGTCCTTGACATACCATTAGACAGCTTAAATGCTGAAGGTAGTTTGCACCTGGATTTGCTGGGTCACGGCTACAGCATCAAGTAGTTGGTGATGTATCTTTAAATATGGATTGAAGCCTTGGCAGAAGCTTAGGCCTTCTAATTAAATATTGTGCGACAAACAAGCAAGTACATAGATGCTGTAATTGAACAAGTTTGATGTTTTAGTTTGCAAGAATAACCTAGCTACTTTCAATACTGACACTAATTTTGGTGTCCCATTTTGCAAGGCATAAATGACATCAAAAGCCATTTAATCCTAAGGATTCTTTTATTTTTCTGTCTTGATCTCTTGGTTATAGCTCAAAAGATTAGCTGGCTGCTCCATTCAATAGCACAATCTCTTGCACAAAACATGACTCAATCCAGAAAAATATAATAAGCACTAAACATCTTGAAACACACCACAATATTTAAGGTTTCTAGCATGTAAAAATTATTATTAATGAAGAAAATATGACAATTTCTGCTTTTTGTTCATATTTTCAGTATAAGCTCCAAAAAGCCTTTAGCTGTTTCGTGCTATATTTTCCTGTCAAATAAATGCAGTTCAGTTTTATTTGGGTCAAACACCTGAAACGTTTTTTTTAATAAATAATTCTTTTTTGCATGGCTAGACAGTCACTTAGTTTGGACGGACACCAGACACCACTCACCAGGTTGATTGGTTTCCCTCTTGCTGCTAGTAGAGTAACAATACTTATTGACTTAATAAAAATTTCATTGTTATATAGTAACAGTATTTTGCTTCTAAAAATGCGTATTGCTTATACATGTTCACTTAAACATTTTGTGTATGAATTGATTGGTTCATAAATGAGCTTCTTTACTAATTTGGGTATGAATTTATTATTTTGGTTTATAGGTGATTGGGAAAGCACTTATGCTTGATGAAATTATAAACTATGTGCAGTCATTGCAGCATCAAGTTGAGGTAGGAAAGAAATTTAGTCTTTGCCTATATGGATCTTACTTAGATATGATGGTTAAAATGCTACTTTTTCTTGCTCATTAAGTATGTTTTTATTTGACAATTTTTATCTATGAAACTGGCTTCTGACAACACCAGGCTGGATTTCAATATTGACACCCTAATCTCAAAAGATGTAGGTCAAGGGTTCTAAGACAACAATATTATATGCCACTCAAGGATTCATCATACTCAGATATGATGGCTGAATTTTTGGTTTCAGATACTTCAATCAAATAACGTCTGCTACACCCAATATTCGCCTTAGATTCCTCAGCACAAGCCTTTTATAAAACCAGCAGAACCCAGGAATCCACAATAACACTCTGAATGGAACTATGACCCACACCACAGTGGACCCATTAGAGACTGCTTCTCTCTGCCAAAACCTTGGTGTGCAAATGCAATTACCTTCCCTTAATGCCTTCACTACTGAAGCTGCTCCTCGGTAATCTATCAATCTATGTATGCTACTCTAATTGAATTGAATTATAAACTTAAAACTTTTCTAACTATTTTGTGTGCAATCATTGGCAGTTTCCAGTAACATTCTGTGAGGATGACCTCTACACAATTGATCAGAAGGGCTTTGGCCAAACTGCAAGTGGGAAACTTCCCTCTCAGTCTCACAACTTGAACGGTAATACAGCAAATGAGTTGATATATGGTTTTTTTTATCCCTTGCAGGATCAAATCAAGTGTCCCATTCCCATATGAAAGTTGAGCGCTAACGGTTAATCAGTATTTAGGAATCACCTTCCATTAGGCTTGAATTCCCGAGGACTAGAAAGCAAGATTGGTTGTATAGAAGTAAGAAATTTAATTCCAACGAACCCCATCAACTATTATTAAACCCCATTATTATCTCTCTCTAGGTCTATTCTCTAGACTCCTTTTTTGTCTTCAACTATTCCTGTAAAATCTTAGGATTCTCTGGCCTTGTATTCTCTGGATCAAATTATTATTACTATGGCACCAAATGTAAGATATAATTAATGCTGATTGAAGAAAGAGTTATTTCTTTATATTTATTCTTGTTCCTCTTGAGATTAAAATGAAATTTATGAGTATACTGATTTAATTTGCAAGGAACTTTGCATCCTCAATAGATGATAACAGGTCAACAATAGTCTTGAACTTTGTTTTTGGCTGTTCTTTTATTGATAACAGGACAACAATATTCTTGAAGAATTAAAGTGCAAGAAATCAGGCAACCACTCTTGACTTTACCCAAAATGCTAATATTGATGGAACTATAGTTCAAAGGTAAACAACTAAAGTTGATTCTCATTTAATATTGATGGAACTATATCTCAGTCCAGATGGAAATTTGGTAGCTAACGTAATCTTTATAAACTATTTCAGTCACATTATTATGACTGCATGTGTTATTAATGGATTTCGTTATTCAAACTATTGCTGATCCTTTTTTGTTATGCACAATGAATTCATATGAATGTATAATGACTTAAATTCAAGGAATATCCTTGATTATTACTTTAGCCTTGAACATGAAGTGGGTTTCTTACCATACTCATTTTTTGGGTTCAATGGTTAGTTTAAGATGCTTATAAAACTACATTTCGAATAATACCTTAGCAAATAAGCTTACTCAAAATTTCACTACAATATACAGGCACAACAGGACTTTGGTGGATTAAAGCACTATTTGATGGTAAAAGTGAATATTCGCATTCTACTTCTAACATCCAATAAACATAAACTAAGTAACTAACACCACCTTTCTCTTGCTTGCAAGGTAAAAAATGAACAAAAAATATATCTAAAGCATATCGATCTTAGCAATATGTCCCGCTAATCTTTATAAAAAATGACCAAGGAAATAATCCTTTGTAAGGTAAGTAAACGCCAATGTATAGAACAACTTTAAATGAGGATTGTTGTTGGTCATATATGCTCATTTTGGATATAGAGAGACTCATGCAAGACTGATTTTTTTTGGGCTCTGCAGTTATAGCCTTATAGAACTGCCTGAAATTTTAAGTGTGGTTTGACTAATACTATTTTTCAATAAAAAGGTTTGTCTTGGAGATTAAATAAGATGTTTTCTTAAACGTCTCATTCTTTTAGTAGTGCAGGGAGCATAAAATGGGAATGTGTAGTTGTAAATCCTAATGAAGTTCCTCTACTCACAAGCCATTTTAGGACATTTGGGGAACACACTGCTGAAAGATGGGCCCAGTTTATGTAAGTTCCTTCGCTATACGCACTCCCAATATATAGTTTAGATAATCAATTGAAAATAAGATGGTCTGGCTTGATGCTGAATTTTTTTCATAAACTTCAAAATATATTCAAACAGAAACAGGATGTAAATGGCTTGATGATGGATTCGCACGATTAAATAGGATGTTTTTCATAAATGTCTCATTCTTTTAGAAGTAGTGCAGTGAACATAAAATGGAAATGTGAAGTTGATTAATAGAAATCATGAAAATCGCTAAAGTGGAGTAGTAATATGGTCTTTGAGATTCTTGTTCCAAAGAAACTCGTGAAAGAATAAGAGTTTTGGTATTTTGATGGGTTTACTCAAACATGACCTTCATTCCACATTCAATTTACAGTATATAATTGTTCCTTTACCTTTATATTACTAGCTGATAGCTCATGCTAAGCACAGGCAGAGATTGATCGTTTTCTTATTATATGAAATAGGCAAAGGAAAGTCTTCATTAGGTTAGATTTTTGCATCTTTACTTAAAATGTACGACAACATTTCATTTTTTGTTACTCTTTGTTAAAATTTATCTTTAGGATTATTAGGTGGATGAGGCTTAGTGGGTCACCGAAAATGCTGATTAAAGGCCAAATCAGGTTGGAAAGATGCCAACCCTATGATTTTTCCATTTTTCAATTATATATATTTTTTAGTCTTTTAATAAATATGACATTTTACCCATGAAGGGATGGATTTAGCAAGCCTATTTTGTATGTTTAGATACTTTTATGTTGGTGATGCAACTGGAAGAAAGGAGAGTATACTTATTGCTTCCTTTTCTTGAGTAAAATTCCTTTAAAAGGCATGAAGGGTCATCACCTACTCGTGCTTAACAATTTCAATTCCTTACAATGTAATGGAGGTGGGTTACTTTGATCATCAAAGTGAGTTAAATGATGTTTAAGGAGAAATATTTGTGTACCAATAATTAATGGAACATACATGTTTGCTCTCTCCTTTCTTATGTTCACCCCTTTGGTGTAATCATACATGTTTTCCGATATGAAGGTATATGACCACTCTTCTAACAACGTTGCAATGAAAAAAATGGATGTTTTAAAATTATTTAATGTCACATATTTGTTTTTATATCTATTTAAATATTAAGTAGGTTTATATATAGTTATAACTTTGAGAGAACATTTATCAAAAGAAAATTTCAATGCTTATTCTTTGAGAATTTGATGTCCGCATGTCATGTTTTCATTTCATTAATTTCCTTTTAGCTATAGTCCTAGGCTTAACATCCAATGATGCGAGAGAACACAAGTAGTTGAACCGACTTTAATGTTCACCTGGTGAAGAAAAGGAAAAAAAATATAAATTGTGGCGCAGTTTAATGTATTGAATTGTTTATGTTAAGACAAATAGCTAAGTAGTGTATTAGCAGCAGTGTATTAGAAAGGATTGTATTGTAATTTTGTATTCTGTACAGCTGTCCATATACGTGTCCTACTTCTAGAATAGTCTATGTAACAGATTCTGATACAATTGCAATATATATAGAGAGCCTAAGGTAGAGACAAACTCACCTTTAGAGCATTTCCAAAATACTCTGACCTTGAATTTATCTGTTTATGCTTTATATTGGTAACTATACCTTAGGAAATGGGACGGTGGATAAACTTCAGAAGGTATTCATATCATCAGGCAAACATAAGGCATTTTAAATCTGGATTTGCATTGCAATCGGTTTGGTTCAACTGTTTTGTTTCATGTATTGTTATCACTAACCGTTTCGACCTTTGCGTGTTTGTTTGACTTCTGGCTACTCCATTTGTAGCGTTGATTCTTTTAAAGAAGATTTGATTTTGATGTATGAAGGTCTAAAATGATAGATAGCCTTATAAATAGTGTACTCAATAATCAATATATCACAGCAACAAGTGCTTAATTTTTCTTTTTCCATTTTTTTGAATATATATTTAGATGTGTGTGTTCTTTTATAATCTTGGGAACTCAGAGTCAAACACAAAGAAAAGCAACAAAGATAGAATAAGAATTTTAATGGTGGCTCCAATTTGAGTCTTCCTTCTGGGTTCTGGGTTTAGTGTGCCGTCACAAATCCGGTCTTTCCTATTTTTCGAAGATGTATAATGCTGCAGTTTGAAGTTCAGCAATTGGCTTGACATGTCATATATTAGGAATGTTAATTTAATCAGCCATTTAATGGTTGAAGTAATTTTCATGAAGATTACATGATGTGATTTAGTATAATTATTCCTTGACCTTGGCTGTTTGAGTCCCTATTTGAAGGGAAAAGGATTAGATGTGTGAGTGAGGGATCCTTCCTTCACTAATATTTTATATGCTTTGCTAATTCTAGATTGTGTTCCATTTTAGTGCTGCAAGATCTAGCTGGCAAGTATGTTTGTATCAAGAGTAATTCCAGACATTGTAAATTATTTGAATTGATAATTTGCAGTAAGATTTTAATTTGCTGCTTTAATTGGCATTTCTTACAGGATCTGATGCTTCTTTCATGTATTATGGCTTTCTTCACGGGGTGAGTCTATGATGCAACTTGTTGCATGCATGTAATGTAATTTCGGCCGATAGGATTGTGACATGTGGGTAGGATGACTTGAGATGCAATGCAATTTTCCACATGTCACAATCCTATCGGCCGAAATTGCATTGTATGTATGCAACAAGTTGCATCATGGACCAACCCTTCTTCACGAATTATTTTGCATTCTTAAATACTACTCTTGATTCAGCACTCACTCAAATTGAGAACTTTAGTAAAACCTTTTCTTGAATTTGAAGCTTAGTAATACCTTTTTCTATTTTAATTAGCTAATTGTTAATTTCTTTAAGCATTGTGGATTGCAATTCCTTCTTAAATTAATACGTTGAATTTGGCATCTTATTGATGATGTAATGGTTTGTAGAATGAAACGATCTCATTGCTTATCACTATCATAAGCTCCTCACTGAGAAGAATATCAAAGGCGATATTGCACTTCATGTTGCTGCTCGAGCTAAGAATGTTAATGCAGAAGAACCAGGTATTTTCATTCTGTTTGGACACAATTTTTTTTGGACTAATTTAGTACATCTGAATCCTTGGTACATTAAAATATATAAGGAAAAGGAATTTAGGAAACACAATTTATTTAGACTAATTTAGTACACTAATAATATACATCTCAATTCTTGTGTTGCAGCTATACATAATCATTTCATATAACAGCATTCAGATATTGTTTTCTCTTCAATAATTATTCTTGGTACATTATAATATGAGTAAAAGGAATTTAGGAAACACAGGGGGCTAACACTATAGACTATGCGATTCCACAATTCTTATTATCTTTTTAGCATGTATTGAAATAAGCATATGGACATTATGTATAATTTTTTTTTATTTTTTTGCATTTCTTACCGTTGTAATCAAGGAAAATGTGGATGATGATAAACGTGAAAGTGGAGATGCTTTTTCTAAGTAGTTGAAGAAAAAAGGATCAAATGGCTAACAGCAAAATTTCTCTGCATCAAGTTATTAGAGGTGATAAGCGTGTCCCTGTTATGGAAAGTGAAAATGAAGATGGTTTTCCAATTTTTGAATAAGATAAAGGCGAATCTGATTCTCAGAAGGTAGAAGTAAAGAACTAAAACATAAGAAAACTGAAATAAAAAGAAAGTATAAGATTATGATTATGCTGCCACCTGAAAATGAAAAGTTGAAATGATCTGAGCAACTCAAGTGGTATCATTATAAATCAAATTTAACCTGGTAGAATTCAGTCTATTTGTCTCCAAATCATTTTAGGACACTTGTGTGAAAATCCTATTTTTGTCATTCATGATTCTCATCTTCACATGGACAAATTTGATGAATTCTACGTAGTGTATATTTGTATTTGCCTATATCTTTACAATTTCACTGTGAAACATTTACATTAGGTAAGTGTTTGGTTGGGAGTTTTGAAGAGAGGGGTGGTTATTAATTGAGTTGTGCGAAGTGAGGTGGGGTGGAGTGGTTCAAATAAATCATTCCTTTGATTGGAAGTTTTAAAAAAAATAAAAAGGGTGGTGGACAATATTATCTTTATAATGAATGAATAAAAATAGAATAAAAAAGGGTTAATAATTGAATTAAATATTATAAACAAGACAAGCCATCCTAAACTTTCCAATTTAGAGGGGTTTGAAAATTGAAGTGTTGGATGGTTTGGAAGGGTTTTCAAATCATCCTAAATCATCTCACTTCATTATTCACTTAAACTCCCAAACCAAATCACTCCACACCACCCCACACCACACCACTCTCAAACCATCATCCCAACCAAGTCCTAAGTGTGAGTACTATTTCCTATGTTGGCACTCTCCTTACAACAAACAAGCTAGGTGATGGGAAACGGTTTATCAGAAATTCTGAATCCTTGTGAACTAAACAGTAACTTTTCCTTCTGTCTAGCAGGGTCACACAAGTTATGATTTACTATATTTCCCCTCTGAATTGAAAGTAAAGCAGATAATGTAATCAAATGCTAGAGCCTCTCGATATGATTTTCAGTTAAATATGATTAACATGACAAGTTGACAAGTGACAACTATATTAACAATGTATTACATGATGAATTTGTAAATGATGTCATGTACTTTTCTATTAAAATGATATAGATGGAGCTTAGAGTCTTAAGAGTAATCTTTTGGAGTGTAGGAAATGTTCATAATTTTATAATTTTTGTTCCCATTGTTGTGATGCATATGTGTAATCATGCTGAGATATATCAATAAATTTCTGATGAAAACTTGGAGATGATGATATACTCATGGAGACTGTAATATGGCCCTCACATGACACACAGAAAATTGGTTGATTAAATGTCTACATTTTTCATCTCACCTTCCTTTTCTCTTCTCAAGTCTTGGTGAAGTTGAAAAAGGAAAATTGTGTACATATTTATACTTATTCATATTAAAAAAAATCTCTAGGTGAGGTGTGGTTTTTCGCTTCAATTTCAATCTGTGCCCTTTCCAAATGTGCATGTAAAAATGGTTAATTATTTAGATAGGTTAGAGTGAAGTATTTATATATTGGTTTTACATCACTCTTAGTATTTTTTGGAAAGTGAAAATACAGATATTGACCTTTAAGGTGTGTTACTATCTGAAACCAATGAACTTCATCATAATAAGAAGACTGAAATCGTTAAAAGATGTATCTTTTAGGATTCAATCTTAAATATGTAAATTAATTATAAAAGTATTATATATATAATTAATTAATATAAATGATATTTTTTCAACTATTCAACGCTTTTCTTTTTATTTGGTGCTAGCCTAGATTTAGAATTTAGATACAAAAATAGCAAAATATTAGATTGAGCTCAAATTTCTTTCTCAATGGCCATCATCACATGTATGACTGACTAACTTCAGTAAACGCACCAATTAAGACCATTTGGGTGAAAACATTCCATTATGAAGGTGATCCTCTGCTTTGCAAATGGCAAGTGCACATGTTGTTTTGTACACTTGATTATTTTAGAGCATTTGTTGATTTGATTTGTGGGTACAAAAAATAAAGATATGATGAAAAAAATTAATGGAGTTAAGTAATCAATAATAAATAAATAAGTTATTCTTCTGATTTCTTACATGTATTTTTTATTAGAGATAATTATATTCATGTAATCAATCAATAATATTATTTTAATTTTGAGTTCAATTTTACGCACATTTAATACTCGACAGTGTTTTAGATATTAAAAATAATTTATTAAATATTGAACTCCATTTATTCACTACAAAACCGTCGTTATTGTTTCGGCGGTCAAAATCGTCGTTGCTTTTACGACGGTCAAAACCTTCGTTAAAACATTCAAAAAAGGTTCTTCTTAAAAGATCTTAGCGACGGTCAATAGCGACGGTTCTGTCAAGTGTCGCTGGATTTTGTTCTCGACGCTAACTTTAACAGCGGTTGATATAACCGTTGCTAAAAATGCTATTTTTTGTAGTGATTAAAAATTAAAAAAATACTTTTTTTTTTTGTTTCCTCCATGCCACATGTATCTTTTTATTAGAGACAATTAGACAATACACTATTAGGTATTAAATGCAAGCAATTGAATAGTTAAAGTAAAACTTGATATTTTTATAATTTATATACAAAATTGAGAGATGCAAAATGTTTTATAATTAAAAATAGTATTTTATTTTTAGGTACCCACATTTAGTATGTGATACTGCTTTGTATAAGATTGTCTCTAATAAAAATATATATATGTATTGATTTATTATACTTAACTCCATTATTATTTTTTAATTTATTTTTATCTTTTTCTGTATGCTGCATGTTCCACAAATCAAATTGACAAATGCTCTATAATAATCAATAGTACAAAACGACACCGTCACACACATGCACACTGTATTATTGCACATGCCATTTGCAAGACACCAAACAGGAAACATTAGAGGGAGGATCCTATGCTGTACAACAGAGAAAGTAAGAAGAGAGAGTGACACATAAGTAGGTCCTATGTGTCACTCTCTTTCCTTACTTTTTTATACTGTACAACATAGAATCCATTCTCGAAACATTATTGTCGGATAGGTAACAATGCAGCTAGCATGCATTTACAATATATTGTCAATCCTTCATGTGTTGTAGCTATTCATAATCATTTTAAATAATATTATTTACTATTCAATAATTATTCTTGCTACATTAAAATATATAAGAAAAAGGAATTTAGGAAACACAAAAGGCTATCACTATAGAACTATGCTATTCCAAGTTTCATATGATCTTTTCACTTTTGAGTATATATTGAAATAAGCATATGGGCGTTATATAATTTTTTTTTGCATTTCATACTGTTGTAATCGAGGAAATTGTGGATGATGATAAACCTTAAATTAGAGATGCTTTTTCTAAGAAGTTGAAGAAGAAGGACCAAATGGCTAACAACAAAATTTCTCTGCATCAAGTTATTAGAGGTGATAAGCGTGTCCCTATTCTGGAAAGTGAAGATGAAGATAATTTTCTAATTTTTGAATCAGATAAAGTTGATCTAATTCTCAGAAGGCGATAAAGTTGATTAATGGACTTTTTGGTATCATAAAATAATTATTTAATAATTAAAAATAAGATAAAATATGTGATGAGATGAGATCGAAGAGATAAAATAAAAATAATAAATACGACAGTTATAGGAATGATGAGAAAGTAAATAACTTTTTATTTTATTAATTTAATATTTTAACATATAATAATATTTTTATATTATATTTTATAATTAAAGAACCTGGGCTAGGCTCAATAAACACACATTTTAGTTTTATCTTCATAGTCTCAAATAGATGATTTTAATTTGTTTCCTTTCATTTAATCATGTTGTAACACCCCTCATTTTATAGTGAATTTTAGTTAATTAGTAATATAGATAATTATAATTACAAAGGATAGATGTGTTACTAGTGTCTTTTACCCGAGTAAATTTTAACTTTACCAACTTGTTAAATATAGTGCTTTCAGTTCGGGTAACTACTCTCGGGTTCTATAACTTGATGATCACATCAGATGTTAAACTTCAATCACAAAGACATAATCATACACATGCAATTGTAAGTTATTCCCTTAATCATATACATATACAAGATCATTGTGATAATAAAGTAATTATAGTTAGTCATTTTGGGTTCCGGAGGCAACAATTTTGCCACTCAAGTTCCCTCCAAAATAATCATATTAAATGAGTATTGTCACATAGAGAAACGGTCGAAACTTTTAAGTACGGCAATGCCGAATGTCAAACAACAAGAGAAAATGACAAAAATCGGGAGCACCTCCCAGCGAACAACTCCACGTACTAGTACAGCATATCATGAAGGAAATACCCTCACTTGGTGGTAGTTAACCACATGTCAATGTACTATCTAAGGTGTCCCTCAGTCGGATCTGAGTACAACAGCTATAATATTTAAATCACATTCTTCATTGGTTCCTCTCATGGGATCACTACCTTACAGTAAGTCACATCCGCCAAGACACGTTGGGTTCATGGGGTTCACCGCATGTTTAAATCACATTATTCATTGGTTCCTCTCATGGGATCACTATCTTACGGTAGGTCACATCCGCCACGACACGTTAGGTTTATGGGGTTCACCATACTTCATGGTGACGGTCATGTCCATCTCACCCCTTGTTGGGTTCATGGGTTCACCACACTCAGTAGTGACAGTTATGCCCATATCACCCCTTGTGGGGTTCATGGGGTTCACCGCATCCTGTAGTGACAGTCATACCCATCTTACCCCCTTGTGCGTGCCATGAGGCTATGGAATCACCAACCTATTTTGTTGATCATTTTTTCGGTACGCTAATCACTAATACAATCACTAGGGTAATGAAGCCTAAGTCATGATTTTGCCTAATTCTAAGTACGTGACTCTCTAATTAGCCATGAGAGTTCACAACCAAAACGGGTTTTCAAAAATAATTCAATTAAGTCTTCTCTGTGGGACAACTTATGGCTGTCCCATACCAACCACTGATCATCCAAACATAAGCTTCACTCTCCTTAGAATTGCACTAGAACTACTCCCCTCATTTCTCTATCTTTCTTTCTCTAATTCCCTTTTAAAAATTCAATGATCCATATTACCCTAATTTTCATCATATAAATCTCTATTTAGGATGTTGCCTAAGCTTTGAAATGATACTTAAAAGTTGGTTAAACTCATTTAACAAAGTTGAAGGAAAGAATGAAAGTCACTTGAAGTGGAAAAAAGGAAATTTATTTGAAATAAGTAAAAGATTGAATCTTAGAAATAATTCCAAAAGAAGTTATAAAAATCATTAGCTATAAGAGAACCAAGTTCAATTGAAATAGGGGAAGAGTTGAATCATAAAAGAAGATAAAAAAAATAAGTATTAAACTCATTTTAGTTGAAGGAAAATAAACCAATCAAATTAGGGAAGAAATGATAACTTTTCGAAAACTAAAAACTTGGCGGTGTGTGAAACAGAACTGCTGACTTTTGAGTCAATTTCCAGAAAATCTAACCGTTGGATTTTTGAGGAAAAATAGAACTTAAAAAGCTCATGATGTTAGCTTTCATATGACTATGTAATCACTCAAATAGGGAAAGAGTTGAGTCATAAAAGAAGATAAAAACAAGTATTAAACTCATTTTAGTTGAAGGAAATGAAACCATTCAAATTAGGGAAGAAATGACAACTTTTCGAAAACTAGAAACTTGGCGGTGTGTGAAACAGAATCGCTGACTTTCGAATCAATTTTCAGAAAATCTAATCGTTGGATTTTTTAGGAACAATACAACTTAGAAAGCTTATGATGTTAGCTTTCATATGGCTTTGGAATCACTCAAATCCATCAAGTAACGAATTTAGAAAACATTTTAAATATAGCAAGTTTGGATTCAAAACAACATGCAAGATTTGGCAAGCTTCATTAAAATGGACATATCTCCTTCCATACTTAACAAAATGATTTGATTCTTAATTTTTCCTAAATCAAATTTAGAAACAACATATTCTAATTATCAATTCATGATAGCAAGGATTTGAGCCATTTTAGAGTAGTACTTTAAAAACAATAGTCAATCATACAAAAATTCTGCATCACTTTAGAAAACAGAATTGCTGACTTTCGAGTCGATTTCCAAAAATCTAACCGTTGGAGTTTTTTTAGGAAAAATACAACTTAGAAAGCTTAGGATATTAGATTTCATATGACTTTGGAATCACTCAAATCCATTAAGTGAAAAATTCAGAAAACACATTGAAACAGACAAAGGTCAGTTTCAAAAACTCATGTTACGCTTGGTATAAATGCACGAACGTAAAGTACTGTAGAATAAAAGAAAGTACTGTAGAGAAAAATGAGGAAAGAGATAGAGAGAAAAATTAAGATAAAAAATGTGTTTGGTATGTATAAAATATGATGAAATTTTTTTTTGGGAATCGTGAAAAATTATGATTTTACTTTTTGGTAATGATACCAAACATACCCTCAGTTTATGATAGTAAACATGTTCAACGAATTTATGAAGTGTTATACCATCGAAGATTGGTGTTTTTAGAAGAACATGATGAACAACCTCAAACCCTAACCTTAAATCTCTAACTCAGCAAAATCTCAGCACAACCAACAATTAAAGCATCCAATAGAAGTATAGAAAAATTAAGAATGCAAGGTTTAACCCTCCATTGTTCATAAAACCCATAGAAGTTCAAGATGAAAGTGTTCAAGGAGAGTATAGATTGCTAGCCTACCTTGAATGAATGAAGATGAAGGTAGAAGAAGCTTGAGAAGACTCCCTAAGTTGCTTCTCCGGTCCCGAATCACCGGATTCCGGCCACCCACCAACTTCAACCTCCAAGCTCCCCTCAAATGGCTCTCCTAGGGTTTACTTGGCTCTTCCTCTTCTAATTGTGTGTGAATGTGTCGATGGGTGAGGTGAGTGTAATGAGGGGAAAAATACTCCTTTTTTTCACTCTACTATATATTTTTATTTTCTTTCACCCCATTAAGTTCTATTTCTTTTCACTAATGTCTCAATTCCTACATTTTTTGCCAATTTAATTTCTCATCCATCTATTAAAAATTCTTTTTCATTCCAGCCCTCATTTTTTTATCTTTTCCAACAATTTAATTACTACTATCTCCTTAATTAATTTAATTAATTTCTAGTAGGGATGATCATGGGTAGGGTATGGTAGGGTACTATAATCTCCAGACCCGGACCCGAACTTGAACGGGTATCAAAATCAATCCCCATCCCCGGACCCTACGGGTAGTTAAATCCCATACCCGGACCCAGACCCATAAAAATTTTAAATAAATTATTATTTTATTAATATAAATTTTATTTTTATCAATTTTTTTATCTATAATCACAAAATATAAAAAAATTAAATCATAAATATAAATGTACAATTAAAATAATTTAATATCTATAAGATATTAAACATTTTTTCTTAGAATTATATATTTTCTCAACACAAAAAAAATTTAAAAATAATACTTCATATATATAAAAATAAATAATTACTATTGCGGGTAGGGTACGGGTAGGGTACGGGTAGGGTACTTCCTTACTTGGACCCGGACCCGTTAATTTTGTATCCGGACCCATACCCAGACCCATAGGGTAAATTTTCTGGGTACCCATTGGGTATGGGTATTTTGATCATCCCTAATTTCTAGCGCGGGTGTTTCACATTTAAGCAGGAAGAACAATGTTTTTGAAGATAAGATGTTTGATCATAATAAAGACTAGAGGCTCCGCATACACATACTGTGCATGTAATTTTTTTTTTTTTATTTTTAAAAATATATAAGATAAAATTATTATTATGATTTAAAATAATAAAATATTAAATATTTGATAATTTTTTAAATTTCAAAATATAATATAATAATTATATTTTAAATAATATATTAAATCATGGGAAGTTATTTATTGAGAAGTTATTTTTAATGGGAAAGTTATTTTTAGTGAGGAAGTTATTTTTTTGGTATCACACTTTACTTGTGTGACACCAAAAACTCCAAAGCCATATATATATACTAGAGGCTTCGTATGCACGTACGTGCATACATGTAAGTTATTCTTAAATTTTTTAAAAATATAATATAAATAGTTATTATATTTTAAAATCATTAAAAATTAAATATTTGATAATTTTTAAATTTTTAAATAGAATTTTTATCATAATTTAAAATAAAAAAATAAAAAAATGAGAAGTTATGCACTTCTCCATTTTTTTAGTAACCACCTATCATACTTGGTTATTTATTGGAAAGTTAAGGGGGAAGTTATTTTTTTGGTGTGACACTTTGGTTTTGTGACACCAAAAACTCCAAAGCCATATATATATAGATATATACTAGAGGCTTCGCATACACGTACGTGCATGCAATTTATTTTAATTTTTTAAAATATAATTATGATAATTTAAAGCAATAACAAATTAAATTAGATATTTGATAGTTTTTAAATTTTTAGATTAGAATTATTATCATAATTTAAAATAATTAATTAAATTATAAGAAGTCCACTTTTCTAGTAATTAACCATCATATGTTTTTTCTCTCTCCCACTACCTCCCATTGTATATAGATATAGATAATATATTTTTATATTTTTTATTTTAGTGGAAGAAAGTGGGATAGGGTAGTTATTTTTTTGGTGTCACACTTTGCTTGTGTGACACCAAAAACTCCAAAGCCATATATATATAGATATAGAGAAGAGATAAATACGAGTAATAGCAGGTTATAATTATATAAATACGAGTTATAATTATATAAATACGAGTTTATAATTTGTAGAGATAAAAGTAATAGCTAGTATATAAATTATATAAATAAATCACAGCTACATTTTTAATTAGAATATATATGAAATAAAATATGATTGAAGGAGATGTAACGGAGAAAAAGATCATGTATAAGATAGTTAAGAAAAAGGTGTTAAAAATAATAGGAAGTGTAACTACGGAATATTCCACCTTGGGACACATGGCATTGATCTTCTAGAAACCCGGCCTCAGCACTCGCTAGAGACACGTGGCACCGCTCATCTACCAGATACGTGGCCCTTACCCACGTATCCTCACGGAGTATCCCTCAACTAGACGTGGGAACTCCACAAGCCTCGTGGGATGACCCACGTCCCACGAGGTCGTGGGTCGAGCACGATCCCCCCACACTCAAGTATAAATAGGTCCTCACTCGGGGGACTAAGGGACGCAACTTGAAGGATCACAGCACCTAATCTATGATATCTCACACATACTCTCGGTAACCTGAGTACCCTCAGATACCTCACGCAATCCCTCGGCATATCACGAGCTCCGTCGTAAGCCCTGTCTAGGTCAGCCTCTGGCAGGCTCGCCTCCATCTCAGAGTACACCATTCACGGGGCTTCCAGCAGCCCCTAGAGACCAGAGCTCTCTCCTTCTAAGGCAACCTCCTAAGAGCGGCTGGCCCGCCTGGAGTACCTTGGGCATGTCTTAGCCGCACACGGCCCAATACAGGTAACCACCTTGCCTAACGGCTCCTATAGACGTCAGCATGACGAACTACGTGGACTTTGATCCCTCCCGAAGGGTACGTAGGCACCTAGGTGCATCACCTAAGGACAAGTCCCCCAAGGTTAAGACCCCTTGCGATCCTAATTGCAAATTACAATTGTTTGAGCCAAAAACGACAGTTACAGTGGCGCCCACCGCGGTCTTATTCAGACCACAATGCCTTGTGCACTCTGCCGATAAATGGCACTTTTTTTTGGGGAGTAGGAGTATATACCTAATGCTCAGAAACCTGCATTTGTTTTCGTCTTGAATACATGATACACAGGATATAATACATCATGATCGACACGAATGTCCCCGCGACCGCGACCGACGCTAGCGCCCTAAGGCGTAGCACTAGGAACCGACAGGGAACGGCCGAAGCGGTCACAACTGAGGCATGCGGATCAAGCGCAACCCAGCCTCAAAGCTCCTCAATGACGCAGGTAGCTGTCGCGGAAACCGTGGTCCAGAACCCGGCACCTAGAGAGGAAACTTGCCCCCAACACCCGTATGACATGCCGCACGTTTCTTTCCTCACAACCGACGGTCAGGAATTAACAGAGCCAGCAAGGAACCCGCGAGACGCAGAGATTGCCCGCCTCGAGGCAGAAGTAGCGGTTCTACGTCAACAACGATGGGAGGAGGACATGAAGCTCGCCCCAGCAAACGCGAGCACCCAATTACCACTAATGCCACACGGCGCGACGACAGGGACTTCCAGCAACCCCACCAATTTGTACGTGATTCAGTTCGGGACTTTACAAATGGAGTTCGCGCGATTATCACTTACGACACCGACACCTCCAGCAGTGATCCCACCAGGACCAACCATGGTCGTCGGACAAGCAGCACGACCCGTCACGAACTATCCGCGACTACCAGTCCCAAACTATCCCCCAGGATCCTACCTCCACATGCCATTGGAAGCAGCCTACAACCGTACGCCACCTGCGGTGCGAATGCTTACCAGTGGCCCGCGTTCGACTTCCAGGGAAAGGGGAGACATCCCTTCACCCAGCAAATCATGAATGAGCACGTGCCCATGGGCTTCAAAATGCCCTTCCACATAGAACCTTATGGTGGCGAAACCGATCCACGAGACCACTTGAACACCTTCAACTCGGCCATGTTGATATTGGGCATGACGGACGACCAATAATGCTGAGTTTTCTCGTAGACCCTAAAGGAAGCCGCCCTAAGGTGGTTCTCGCTGCTACCTGCTAATTCGATCCACAGCTTCGAACAACTGATGCAAAACTTACTCACACAGTTCGCTAGCAGCAAAGAATATAAGAAGAATGAAGACTCCTTCATTGGTTTCCACCAAGAGGAAAGAGAAACCCTGCAAGCCTTCCTGGCCCGCTTCACCAAATTCTCGCTCTAAGTCCGAGGCCTCCAGGACGCCGTCGCCATCTTTGTCATAAAGCAAGGCCTTCGATGTTCGCAATTCTACGGGGAACTCAACAGATGCCCCGTCTCCACTTTACATGAGCTTATGGAACGTGCAGAATGGTTCATTCAATAGGAGAATGCTCAAATCGCCAAGGACAAGATGAAAAAGTTCCTGATAAGCAGGGCCGACATGGAACGAGCGGAAAAGAAAAAGGAAAAGACGGGGACAGAGAACCAAGCCCCCAAGGAGAAAAGCAACAGGAAGAGGTCACCACCTCGACCGCGGACGCCTCCCAAGGGACGGTTCACGAGCTACACTCCTCTCAACAAATCCCACATTGGGGTGTTGGAAGAAATTTACCACTCGGACATGCTCAGCTTCCCCCCTCAGGTCAAAAGACGGAAAACGGGAAAAGCGGTTGACAAGTCTAGGTACTGCCAGTTCCACAAGGATTATGGACACGACACCAACGATTGCATCCACCTAAAGGATCAGATTGAGGACCTAATCCGGAAAGGACAACTCGGCAGATTCATGAAGGAAGAAAGCAGGGCTAGTACTGAACACCCCCGAGAGGCCAACGATCAAGCGCCTACCCGCGGGGTTATCAATGTCATAGCAGGCGGACTGCAGAAAGGAACCTCCTCGCTGCCACAAAACAAGAAGAGGATGCAACGCTCCATACTCGCCCTCGATTACGCTCCGAAGCACCAGAAGAGGAGCGAACCTAAAGGAGATCCCATCACCTTCGACCTCACCAACCTAGAGGGACCGATCCATGATGACCCCATGGTGGTAACCGCAAGATTTGCTAACTACAAAGTCAAGAGAGTCTTGATCGACCAAGGATCTTCAGCAGACGTTCTCTACTTTGACACCTTCAGAAAACTCGGGTTGAATGAAGCCAGCCTAAGTCCATTTCCCGGCACACTCATCGGGTTCTCAGAAGCCCAAGTCTCGGCAGAAGGAATCATCACCGCCCGAACAACCTTGGGCACCTTACCAAAGGTCGCGAGCCTTGATGTAGACTTCATCATTGTCTCAGCACCATCAGCATACAATGCGATATTAGGGCGACCGTCCCTAAACAAACTCAGAGCTGTAGTGTCTACCGCACAACTTACAATGAAGTTCCCAACACCCCACGGGGTTGTAGAAATCATGACGGACTAGAAACTAGCGCGAGCATGCTACGCAGCGAGCCTAACCAAGACCGTCAAGGTCACCTGCCTTAGTCCCAAAGAAACACTCGAGGAACCCCTCGAGGGTAAAGAGTCAGGAGAGAAGAAGCCAGAGTCTGCCCGCCCGGACTTAACTTCCACTTAGACTCCGAACGCACTTTGCACTATCACACCATCTTTTAGGTCAAGTCGCATATGTCTCTACTTCGAATTTAGGATTTTCAGCCTGACTAAGGCCCGCCTGACCTAGGCAATCCGAATGTAAACATTTTGCTTACCTTTAGCCTAACTAAGGCTAGCCCGACTGAGGCTGCACAAATGTAACCAATTTGTCTACTATTAAAAGTACTTCTTTCCAGCTAGAGACAATACTTCAAATTTGCAAAGTACTCGCGTAAGTCCTACCACAGGACAGTGGACTCGACCGCCCCAAGAAACGCTAAGCGCCCCCAGGGCCAAGCTAACATTTCCCCTAGTAACGCGGTAAAAACCCCTTTGGTGCGGAAAACACAAAATGAACGTTCGGCAAACCATGCTAGCAAATCACACACAAACTGTCCTGATCACACGGTACTCATGCAAAAATCTTTTTGCCTAGAAGTAAAAAAGGGAAGCAGGAAAAACTCTTTGTAAAAAATCATTCTCATTAGATGCCAAAAATGAGAGGGCGTCCGCCTATTACGAAGGGTAAACACCCTAAAAATTACAGAAACCTATTCTTGGGCATCCCCAAGATCTACAAAGGCCTCGGCCCTAGCAGGCTCCACATGGCCAATACCTTCCGACGGCCCCCTGGTCGCTTCAGCTAGCTGCTGAGAAGTTGGTCAAATCCTTGGAGCCCGCCAGCCAATTCGAGACAACACCTGGTGATCCACCAAGCAATCTGTCAGTTGACGAAGATAAGCGAGATTCAACGGAGGGTCTATTTCCATCCGACCGCGAAGCTCACCTTCAAAAAACTCCAAGGAAGGATGCAAGGAATCCACCCACTCCGCTGAAAATCTCTCCCCACGGAGATGCTCGAGCTGCTCAACCGCTAGGAGCATGCCGTACATCCTCTGTGCATGCAACTCCCCCTGGAGATCAGCAACGTCGGCAACCTTGTCCTCGGCCACTAGGCGACCAGAAAGGTTCTCAGCAACACGAACCTCAACACCCTGCAAAGCTTCACGAAGTGAATGCAGCTCCTGCTGACACCTCTCAGCGTCATCTCGACGAGCGGCCAGACCCTTGCGAGCCCTCTCCAACTCCGAGCGAAGGAAAGTAACCTCGGTAGGGCGTCCAGCTTTAGCCCTAAGACGGGCAACCTCTTGAGTCAAGGACTCAACCTCGCGTCCTTGATCTTCACACTCCAGCTTCTTGGCGGACAGCTGCCCCCGCACGTATGCCAATCTCTTCTGGGAAACCTCCAGAGCCTGGCTCTTGGAGGACGTAACACTGGCAAACTGATCCCGGTCGCGTTGAATCTCTTTCTACAGAAAAGTGAAGTCAGGAACACGAGTTAAAGCAAAATAAGGAGAACACCAGGGGAGAAGTGTCTAGCCCTTTGGCTTTCCTCTCCCGCATCTCCACGGCTGAAGCCAAGGACAGCGAGATTCAGGGGAGAAGTGTCCAGCCCTCTGGCTTTCCTCTCCCGCATCTCCACGGGGAAGCGTTTGCCCAACGCCACCAGCTCAAAAGACAATCCCCCCTCCAGTGGCCCAAGGGGTTCACAAGGGTCGACGCTCGACCTTGGAACAAGATCTCTCATGGCAGCCGCTTGACTCGCCACTACATTCCTTCTATCTGAGAAGGCTCCGTCCTCAACGACCGCATCACCAGACTTCGCGACTTCCTGAGTCGCAGGACCGCCCGCCAAGCCCTGAGGCATAGGAGAATCTTCGATAGACTCCTCGATGACCACCCTGGCCCTCTTAGCAACAGGCTGATCGGCATCCCCAGCGGGGCCAGGGACGGGAAGACGAGTTGATAGAATCACCCTCATGGGTGATTGACGAATGGGAGCGTAAGTGAGAATAGAGGTAGGAACAAAGGTGGGAACAGAGGTAGAAACAGTATCTCCCACCGGAGCCTCCACCACATATCTCCCCGGTCAGTACTCCGCCATGTTGCTTGCGAAGACGACCGCAACTCCACTCTAGAAGGCCGCTTCTTGGGACCCCCCTCTCTGCCTTTGGACATCTCTGCCACATAGGCTCCTCTCCTTTCCCCCTCCCGGGGTCCACTTGCGCCGACTTTCCCGTCCTTCTTCCTCTTCTCCCTCGGAAGACGGAGGCACAGGCAACAGTCCTTCCCTCTCACCACCGACAGGTACCATAGCAGGGACATCGGCGGCTACCTCCAGAGAAAGGCCCTGTTGACCATTCTTCTTCCCCCTACTCCGATTGATGTCGCGAGTACGGCTCAAAGGAGGAGGAGGAGGAGGAGAAGATGAAGGAAGGTTCTCCAAATCAGTGAAGTCAAAGGGACCGCCACCAGCCATTGCAAAAGCTCGACAGAAGCAAGAATCAGAAAGAACGAAGCAAAGGCAGGGGAAACAAAGGCAACAGAGAAAGGTGAATGCAAATATAAAGTCACAAACTTTCCAACGCTGGACATTTATAGGGTACTTAGAGGCGCGACGATTCAAAAACATCGACCCCCTCGTATCCCGCAACAGATAAAACCCATTATCCTCTACAATCAAGCCCAGCTACAACCGCTCACTTCAACCGCACACGTGGAAAGAAGGGACGGACAAGATGCATAACCGAGGCAACGGAGACACTAAGACAGAAAAAACCTCAGAAATTCAAGAGTCACCTGGAGGCACCCGAGGGCCTTTTCGAAAAACTCTCTGCCCAGGCTAATGATGACCACCCTCGGAAACGAACCTGCATTTAATGAATTTTTTGCCCAAGTCTACAGGTGTCGGGCGCCCGTGGACTTAAGTTCCCTTGTCTGTAAGATACTTAGGAATTTTTTGCTGCCTTTGCTCGTGTGAGAGCTCGTCTGCTGAGAATTACGATTATGAGAGCTGGTCGTCCGACTCGCGAAGTGGGTTCCTTTGTATCGTTCGTGAAAAAGGAGATACTTTGGAAAGGACACATGTCTTGCTTCAGATGGCTGGACGCTTGATTTCTTTGGCAAGTTTTCGAGCCGTCTCTACAGGAAGTACGCAACTAACCAAGGTGGAGTCATCAATGCTCAGAGGGGAATTTCCCGAAATGCCCTTTGAGGGCTAGTGGTCATTAAATGCAAGTTTGTTTCCGAGGGTAGCCATCATTAGCTTGAGCCGGGTAGTTTTTCGAAAAGACCCTTAGGTGTCTCCAGGTGACTCTTGGATTCTTGAGGGCATTTCGGTCTTTGGATTTCTGTTGCCTTGGCGGCGAATCTTGGCCGTTCTTCCTCTCCACGTGTTCGTTTGAGGTGAGCGGTTGTAGTTGGACCTGGTCGTGGAGGATAACAAATTCTATCCGTTGCGGGATACGAGGGGGCTATGATTTTTGAATCGTTGCACCTCTAGGTATCCTATAAATGTCCACCGTTTGAAATTTTGTGACTTTACATTTGCATTTACCATCCTCCGTTGCCTTTATTTCCCCTGTCTTTGCTTTGTTCTCTCTGATTCTTGCTCCTTCTTCCTGCTCTCTGCTTTCGTCGAGCTTTTGCAATGGTTGGCGGTGACGATTATAGCTTCTATCCCTTCGACTTTACTGATTTGGAGGATCTTCTTTCTTCTTCTCCTCCTCGTCCCTCTCTTAGTCGTACTCGCGACGTTGATTGGAGTAGGGGGAAGAAAAACGGTCAACAGAGTCTTTCTCTGGAGGTAGCGGCCGATGTCTCCGCTGTGGTACCCGCTGGTGGTGAGAGGGAAGGACGGTTTCCCGTACCTCCGTCTTCTGAGAGAGACTACCGGCAGGAGGGTCTTCAAAGGGAGAAGAGGAAGAAGGATGGGAGAGGTAACACGAGAGGACCCCAGGAGGGGGAAAAGAAATGAGCTTCTGCGGCGGAGTTGCCAAAGGGCACAGAAGGAGGGCTCAAGAAGCGGCGTTCCGGTGTGGAGTTACGGTTGTCTTCGCAGGCAGTACGACGGAGTTCTGACCGAGGGATTTACAGGTGGAGGCTCTGGCAGAAGGCGTTGTTCCATCCTCTGTCCCAGCCTCTGTTCCTACCTCTGTTCCCACTTCCGCTCCTGTTTGTCAATCACCCATGAGGGTGATTCTATTGACTCGTCCTTCCGTCTTGAGTCTCGTCGAGGGGGTCGATCAGCCTGCTGCTAAGAGGGCCAGGGTGGTCGTTGAGGAGTCTGTTGGAGACTCTCCCATGGCTCGGATCACGGTGGGTGAACCTGTGGCTGAGGAAGTTGTGAAGTTTAGTGGCGCGGCTATGGAGGCAGGAGCCTTGTCGGATAAAGGGAATATAGTGGCAAGTCAGGCGGCTGCCACAAAAGATCTTGTCCTGGGGTCGAGCATCGGCCCTTCTGAAGCCCTAGGGCCACCGGAGGGAGGATTACCTTTTGAACTGGTGGCGTTGGCCAGGCGCTTCCCCGTGGAGATGCGGGAGAGGAAAGCCAGGGGGTTGGACACTTCTCCCCTGAATCTTGCTGTTCGAGGCTTCAACTGAGTTGCTGAGGCCTTAGCTGACTTCCACCAAGCTGGTTTTGAGTGGGAGAAGCGTGTGGTGAGCTAGCTCCCTTATCCTGGTGTTCTCATTTTGGTTCATCCTCTGTGTTCCTGACTTTGCTTCTTTTTTTTGTAGGGGGTGATCCGTCTCGATCGGGATCAGTTTGCCGGTGTTGCGTCCTCCAAGAGTCAGGCTTTGGAGGTCTCACAGAAGAGATTAGCGGACATGCGTGGGCAGCTGTCTGCCAAGAAGCTGAAGTATGAGGATCAAGGACGCGAGGTTAATTCCTTGACTCAAGAGGTTGCCTGTCTCATGGCGAGGCTGGACGTCCTTCTGAGGTTACGCTCCTTTGCTCGGAGTTGGAGAAAACTCGCAAGGAGCTGACCGCCCGTTGGGATGACGCTGAGAGGCGTCAGCGGGAGCTACATTCTCTCCGGAAGCTTTACAGAGTGCGAAGGCTCGTGCTTTTGAGAACCTTTCAGGCTGATTGGCGGCCGAGGACAAAGTTGCTGACGTCGCTGATCTCCAGGGGGAGTTGTCGGCGCAGAGGATGTATGGCATGCTTCTGACTGTCGAGGAACTCGATCGTCTCCGTGGGGAGAGGTTTTCGGCACAGTGGGTGGCTTCCCTGCATCCTTCCCTGGAGTTTTTTTATGGTGAGCTTCACGGTCGAATGGAAACAGATCCTCCGTTGAATCTTGCTTATCTTCTTCATCTGATCCACCGCTTGGTGGAGCACCTGGTGTTATCTCAGATCGGTGGGCGAGCTCTAGGGATTGGACCTACTTCTCAGCAGCTAGTTGAGGCGACCAGGTGGGGGGTCGTCGGAAGGTGTTGGCCATGCGGAGCCTGCTGGGGTTAAGACCTTTGTAGATCTTGGGGACGCCCAAGAATAGGTTTATGTGTTTTTTCAGGGTGTTTTACCCTTTGTAATGGACGGACGCCCTCTCATTTTTGACATCCAATGAGAATGATTTTCCCTTTTTTTTCAAGAGTTTTCCCTTTTTATTTCTGGGCAAAAGGTTGTGTGTGATTGCAGTCTCTCTTTTCGTGGTTATCTCTTTACATCTGGGTAAAAAGATTTTTTGCATGAGTACCGTGTGATCAGGACGGTTTGGATACGATTTGCTAGCGTAGTCTTGTCGAACGTTCACTACCAAAAAAACCGGTGTTTGTGACAGGTAAATCCGTCACATATTAAGGCATTCCCGTCACAAATTTATTTTTTGTGATGGATTTGTGACAATCAATGGTCTGTCACCATTTTGTTTGTCGCAAAAGATTTTGTGACAGACTTTTTGTCCCGTCACACTTCAACGTCGGATTTGTGACTGTCAAACTCTATCACAAATTTTGTGACGGTGTATTACTGTCACCAAACTGTGACGAATTTGTGATGAGTTTATTTTGTCCAAGTTTGTAACGACATGTCTGTCACACATTGTGTCAGACGTTTGTGACCAAAAATCGTCACAAACTTCTGGCGGGTTTGTGATGAAATTTTTTCATCACAAGTTCGTGACGGTGTGTCTGTCACACATTGGTGACATACTTCTGTGATCATTTATCCAGCATCACCAATTTGTGACAATTGGCTGTCACAAAGTTGTGACGGTCTATGAATTTTGTCACATTCATGTGCGAGCATCTTTAGCGACGGCCAGCATTCCGTCACAAAAACACTAGAAGAAAAAATAGGATTAGCTACGGAAAAATTCGTATCTAAGCCATAACTATTCCCCAGCTAAATCGCCCCCTCCGACGACGGTCGCCGGCGACCTCCTCCACCGGCATCCGGCAGCACCTTCGACGACCGCCGCCGGCGACCTCCTCCACTGGCAAACCGCCGCTGGCGAATTCCTCCACCAACGGCTCCCTCCGGCGACCTCCTCCACCGGCCTCCGGCAGCCCCTTTGATGACTGCCGCCGGGATGTAATATCCAAGATATTTAGATTTAATTATTTTCATTTTTATTAAATTTATTTTTCTTTCAGAAAGAAAAATAAATTAAATTAAAGAATTATAGGGTTAAAAATAGAATAAAGAAGAAAGTAATTGGGGATATGTATAAATTTTCTAGGACCTAAAAGAAAAGAGGATTAAAAAGCATGAGAGAAAAAGAGGATATGACGAGTAAATAATTTTTTTTTAATAAAAAAAATAAAATAAAAAATAATAAAAATAAATAAATAAATAATATATATATAATAAAATAAATATGTATATATATTAAAATAATTGGGGGGCCAAACCGTGACCCCCTATCTCTTTTGGGAGACCTCTAGAGCCTGGCTCCTGGAGGACGTAACACCGGCAAACTGATCCCGATCGTGACGAATCTCCCCCTACAAAACAGCGAACTAAGAAACACGAGTCAAAGCAAAATAAGGAGAACACCAGGATAAGGGAGCTCACCAGACGCTTCTCCCACTTAAAATCGGCTTGGTGGAAATTAGCCAATGCCTCAGCCGCCCGGCTGAAGCCTCAGACGGCGAGATTAAGGGGCGAAGTGTCTAGCCCCCTGGCTTCCCTCTTTCGCATCTCCACGGGGAAGCGCCTGCCCAACGCCACCAGCTCAAAAGACAATCCCCCCTCCGGTGGCCCAAGGGGTTCAGAAGGGCCGACGCTCGACCTCAGAACAAGATCTCTCGTGGAAGCCGCTTGAATCGCCACTACATTGCCTCTATCTGAGAGGGCTCCGGCCTCAACGACCACATTGCCAGACTCCGCGACATCCTTAGCCGCAAGATCGCCCGCCATGCCCTGAGGCATAGGAGAATCTTCGACAGACTCCTTAACGACCACCCTGGCCCTCTTAGCAATAGGCTAACGAGTTGAATCGCCATTACATTGCCTCTAACGAGTTGATAGAATCACCCTCACGGGTGATTGACGAACGGGAGCAGTAGTGGGAACAAAGGTTGGAACAGAGGCAGGAACAGTATCTCCCACCGGCACATCTCCCCGGTCAGTACTTCGCCATGTCGCCTGTGAAGACAACTGCAGCTCCAATCCAGAAGGTCGCTTCTTGGGACCCCCTCTCTGCCTTTGGACAGCTCCGCCGTAGAGGCTCCTCTCCTTTCCCAAGCCCGGGGTCCACTCGCGCCAGCTTTCCCGTCTTTCTTCCTCTTCTCCATCGGAAGAGCCTCCTGACGGCGGTCCCTCTCAGAAGACGGAGGCACAGGCAACCGTCCTTTCCTCTCACCACCGGCAGGTACCATAGCAGGGACGTCGGCGGCTACCTCTGGAAAGGCCCTGTTGACCATTCTTCTTCCCCCTACTCCAAATCAGTGAATTCAAAGGGGTAAAAGCTATAATCGTCACCACCACCAACAATTGCAAAAGCTCGGCAGAAGCAAGAATCAGAAAGAACGAAGCAAAGTTAAGGGAAACAAAGGCAACGGAGAAAGGTGAATGCAAATGTAAAGTTACAAACTTTCAAACGCTGGACATTTATAGGGTACCCAGAGGCGCGACGATTCATAAACATCGACCCCCTCGTGTCCCGCAACGGATAAAACCCATTATCCTCTACAATCAATCCCAGCTACAACCGCTCACTTCAACTGCACTCGTGGAAAGAAGGGACGGACGAGATGCATAGCCGAGGCAGCGGAGACGCAAAGACTGGAAAACCCTCGAAAATCCAAGAGTCACCTAGAGACACTCGAGGGCCTTTTCGGAAAACTCTCTGTCCAGGCTAATGATGACTACCCTCGGAAATGAACCTGCATTTAATGAAGGAGAAACGGCGGCAGAACACCCAAATGCCAGTGGCACCCGTTCAAGCTCTGACGCGTAGCACCTGCAACAAGCCCGCTCCTTCAGCAAACAACTCTCAACAAGAAATCCACCATTAGCCACTGACCACGGACGAACATAGCCAGAGGAGAGCCTCTCAAAATGACCAAACGGCCCCTGAACTTTCAATTTTTCCCACTAGCCCTCAAAGAGCATTTCAGGAAATGCCCCTCTGAGAAATGATGACTCCACCTCGGTAAGTCAAGTACTTCCTGCAGAGACGGCTCAAAAACTTGCTGGGGAAGTCAAGCATCCGGCCATCCAAAACGGGACACGTGTCCTCTCCAAAGCGTCTCCTTTTCCACGAAACGATACTGGGACGACCAGCTCCCATAACCGTGACTCTAAGCGGACGAGCCACAGGCGCCCGACACTTGTAGACTTGGGGGACTTATGTAACTACGAAATATTCCACCTTGGGACACGTGGCACTGACCTTCTAGAAACCCAGCCTCAGCACTCGTTAGAGACACGTGGCACCGCTCATCTACCAGTTACGTGGCCCTTACCACGTAACCTCACGGAGCATCCCCTTAACTAGACGTGGGAACTCCACAAGCCTAGAGGGACAACCCACGTCCCACGAGGTCGTGGATCGAGCACGATCCCCCCACATTCAAGTATAAATAGGCCCTCACTCGGGGGACTAAGAAACGCAACCTGAAGGAATACAGCACCTAATCTACGATATCTTGCACATACTCTCGGTAACCTGAGTACCCTCGGATACCTCACGCAATCACTTTGTACATCACGAGCTCCGCCGTAAGCACCGTCTAGGTAAGCCTCCAACAAGCTCACCTCCATCTCGGAATACCCCATTTACGGGGCTTCCAGCAGCCCCTAGAGACCAGAGCTCTCTCCCTCTAAGGCAACCTCCTAAGAGCAGCTCGCCCGCCCGGAGTACCTTAGGCACGTCTTAGCCGCACACGGCCCTATACAGGTAACCACCTTGCCTAACGGCTCTTATAGACGTCAGCATGACGAACTACGTGGACTTTGATCCCTCCCGAAAGGTACGTAGGCACCTAGGTGCATTACCTAAGGACAAGTCCCCCAAGGTCAAGACTCCTTGCGGTCCTAATTGCAAATTATAATTGTCTGAGCCAAAAACGACAGTTTTTTTTATATATATATATATATTAAAAAGCTTTTATCAACCTAAAAAATATTAAATAATGCTTCTTACTTTCTTTTATCAAACTTTTTTTAATAAGTTGATATAAATATTATAAACGGTATGAAAGTAATTAAAGTAACAATCTTAAAAAAAAAATTTAGGTTAAATATTAATTTTTTATTAATAAAAAATAAATTTAAAACAAAATCTAAGATCTCTCTAGATTTGTATCTAACCATAATTATTTTAGGTAATGTAAATTTATAATTTTTAAAAAACTTTTAAATTACCAGGCCAAAAAAAAAACTTTTCAATTACATCTACCAAATTTATTAGTAAAAAAATTCAAATTTAAACTAAAATAATCTAATATCTTTCACATTTCTTTTAATATAAAATTAAAATTTTTATAGAAATTTTATAATGACCTCATTTTTCTTTAATCTCATCTAAATTTTTAAAAATAATGCCAAAATAATAATAAAAATTATAAGAATATTCTTTTTTTTTTGAAATTATAAGAATAAATGGTTATTTATTTATTTTTTGAATAAATTCTTATTCTTTTTTATTCATTAGAAAGTTGATTGAAATAATTATTCTATACAAAATGTAACTGTCATTTTTGGTTCAGACAATTGTAATTTGCAATTAAGGACTGCAAGGGGTCGCAACGTTGGGGGACTTGTCCTTAGGTGAGGAACCTAGGTGGCTACGTACCCTTTGGAAGGGATCACAGTTCACGTAGTTCGTCATGATGACGTCTATAGGGGCCGTTAGGCCAGGCGATTACCTGTATCGGGCCGTGTACGGCTAAGATGTGCTTAAGGTACTCCGGGCGGGCGAGCCGCTCTTGGGAGGTTGCCTGAGAGTGAGAGAGCTTGAGTCTCTGAGAGCTGTTGGGAGCTCTGCTGGTGGGATGCTCCGGGACAGAGATGCGTTTGCCGGTGTCTGGACCTAGCGGTACGCTGTGTAGAGCTTGGGATGTGTGATGAGTATTGGGTAAGAGGATGTCTGAGAGTGCTCATAATGCCTTCTTGGATAATTATGAGTGAAGTTCTTCTGATGTCTTGGATCTGTCCTTAAGTCCCCCGGGTGAGGGTCTTTTTATACCAAGTGTGCGGAGGACGTGCTCGACCCATATTTTTTATGGACGTGGGTCATCCCACAACTCCCAGGGGGTTTCCCACGTCTTTTGGACGAGAGCCCTTGGGGAGACGTGGAAAACGACCACTGAAGAGGTGTGTGAGTGGTTCCACATGTCGTTAGCACGTGCTATCACTAGACTTCTGGAAGCTTAGTGCCACGTGTCCCTAGGAAGAATATTCCATAGTTACATAAGTCCCCTAAGTCTACGGGTGTCGGGCGCCCGTGGACTTAAGTTCTATGTCGGTAAGCTACTTAGGGAATTTTCCTGCCATTTTTGTAAAGAGGAGCCCGTCCGCAAGTGGGTTTGGCCATCACGGGTTGATCAACCGACTTGCGAAGCCGTGTCTCTTTGTTTTACTCCGTGGGAGCGGAGACATTTGAAGGTGCCACGCATCTCAATTTGGGTGGCTGACTGCTTGAATTCCTTAGCAATTTTTCGAGCCGTCTCTGCAGAAAGTACGCGACTTACCGAGGAGGGGTCATTATTCCTCAGAGGAGAATTTCCGGAAGTTCCCCGTGGGGGTGTGCGGAGGAAATCCAAAGGTCAAGGGCTTTTTGTTCATTCTAGGCGCTTTTATCTGGTCAGGCTCGTCCGCAGCCATTGACTGGCAAGAAGTTTTGCGGAGAGCTATCTATCGAAAGAGCGGGCTACATCAGACGCCACGTGTCACGGTTTGATTAAATCCACTGACCCTGAGTGCTTTGCCGCCGTTTTGCCTTCATTTAATGCGGGTTCATTTCTGAGAGCTGTCATCATTAGCTTTGGTTGAGAATTTTTGAAAAGGCCCTCTGGTGTCTTCGAGCGACTTTTGAGTTTCCGGGGGCTTTTCAGCCTTTGTGCTTCCATTTATCGGACTATTGATCTAAGCCGTTCTTTCTCTCCACGTGTTCGGCTAGGGCAGGTAGTTGCAGCTCAAGCCGGGTGTACTGGATAATTATTTTTATTCGTTGCGGGATACGAGGGGGATGGAGACTTTCGAATCGTCACGCCTTGGAGTTCCTTATAAATATCTGGTGTTTTAAAGTTTGTGGTTTTACCTTTTCACTACCTTCTGTTCTCAGCGTTATCCCTACCTTCTTGCCTTTCTTTCAACTATAACCTATTCCCCCATTTTTCTCTCATTTTCGCCATGGCTGGTAATGACAGCTTTTTCCCTTTTGATTTCACTGATCTAGAAGACCGTCCTTCTTCTTCTTCTCCTCCTCCCCTCAGCCGTACTCGTGACAGAGGTCAAAGTAGGGGGAAGAAATCTGGGCATGACCTTTCTCCAGGGGCAGTTGTGGAAACCTCCGCCGTGGTACCAGGTGGAGGTGGGAGAGACGTGCGTTTTCCTGTCCCGTCATCCTCCGATAAAACCTGCCAGCAAGAGGATCTCTAAAGGGAGAGAAAGAAGGAAAGATGGGAGGGGTAACGGTGGTGATCTCCGAGAGAGGGAGAGAAATGAGGCATCTTCGGTGGCAGAGCTCAAAAGTAAAGAAGGAGGGTTCAAGAAACGACCTTCTGGTGCGGGGTCGCGGCTGTCGTCCCAGGTTGCTCAGCAGAGATCTGACCCGACGGATGTGCGGGCTGTGACTTTGGTGGAGGGTACTTTTCCTCCCCCCGTGCCTGTTCGTCAATCACCTATGAAGGTGATTCTATCTACCCGCTCTGCGGCTCCAAGTTCTACTGGTGGGGCTGACGAGCCTGCCGCTAAGAAGGTCAGAAGGTCGGTCGAGGAGCCTGCTGATGATTCTCCTGCTGTGGCTCGGGTTCCCGCAGATGAGACCATGGCCGAGGCGCCAGCCGAAGGTGCCGAGGCAGATGATGTGGCCGTGGAGGTCGGGGCCCTCTCTGATAGAGGGAATGTAGTGGTGAGTCAAATGACTGCCATCGAGGATGTTTCTTTGGGGATGAACATCAGCCCCTCCGGGCCTGTCGAGCCGCTGGAGGAGAAGCCTTCCTTCGAGTTGGTGGCCTTGGGATGACGCTTTCCCGTGGAGATGGGAGAGAGGGATGCTAGGGGGTTAGACACCTCCCCCATGAATCTTGTTGTTCGATGCTTCGGCAGGGTTACCGAGGCGTTAGCTGACTTCCACCTAGTTGGCATAATGTGGGAGAAACGAGTGGTAAGCTTCTCTGTTGTGATGCCCTGCTATTTTTAGTTTTCTTCTTTTGTTTCCTGCGCACTGACTTCTCGTTTTTCTGCAGGAGGAAGCCCGAATTGACTGGGATCGACTTTCCAATATTTTATCTACTAGGGGCCAAGCTCTAGAGGCCTCTAAGAAAAATTTGGCAAATGTGCGCGGGCGGCTGTCCGCAAAAGAATTGGAGTGTGAGGATCAGGGACGTGAGATAAAGTCCTTGAATCATGAGGTGGCCCGTCTTAGGGCCGAAGGTGAGCATCTTTCGGTGGTCAAGTTCTGCGTTCAGAGTTGGAGAAGACTCGCAAGGAGTTGGCCTTCCGTCAGGAGTTGCACTCTCTTCATGAGGCTTTGAAGGGTGTTGAGGCTTGCTCTAATGAGAACCTTACCGGCTGGCTGGCGGTTGAAGACAAAGTCGCCGAGGCTGTTGATCTCCAGGGAAAGTTGTTGGCGCAGAGAATGTATGGCATGTTTCTTGCGGTCGAGCAACTTGAGCGTCGGGGAGAGGTTTTTGGCTGAGTGGGTGGCTTCTCTGTACCCTTCTTTGGAGCTTTTTGATGGCGAGCTCTATGGTCAGATGGAGACTGACTCTCCATTGAATCTCTCCTATCTTCGTCAGTTGGCCGACCGTCCGATGGATCATCAGGTGCTTTCTCATATCGGTGGGCGTGCTCCAGATATTGGATCTACTTCTCAGCAGCTGGCTGAGGCGAATCAGCAAAAGCCGTTTGAGGGAGTTCACAACGTTGAGCCTGCGAGGGCCAAGGCCATTATTGATCTTGGGGATGCCCAAGAGTAGGTTTATGTAGGTTTTTGGGTGTTTACCCTTTGTAATAGGCGGACACCTTTCCCATTTTTGATATTTAATGAGAACTTAGAGTTTTACTGTCTCTCCTTTCACTTCAGGGCAAAAAGTTTTATGCGAGTACAGTTTCTCCTTTTTTGATTATCTCTTCACGTCTGGGTAAAATTTTTTTTTGCATTAGTACCGTGTGATCAGGACGGTTTGTATGCGGTTGCTAGCGTGTTTCTGTGTGAACGTTCATTTTGCGTTTTTCGCACCCAAGGGGTTATTTACCGTGCTATTGGGGAATGTTAGCTTGGCCTTTGAGGCACTTTAGCGTTTCTTCGGGCGGTCGGCCCGTTGCCCTTCCTTGGGACTATGCGAGTACTTTGCAAGTTTAAGCCATGCCTCTTCTTGGAAAGGGATACTTTAATTAATAAATAAACAAAACGGTTACATTCGAGTAGCCTCAGTCGGGCTAGCCTTAGTCAGGCTGAAGTAAATACTAAATTTGAAACAGAGACGTTCGTGACTTGACCTAAGGGTGGTCTAAGAGTGCAAAGTGTGTTTAGAGCTTAGAAGGAGGTTTGGTCCGGGCGGGCGGACTTTGCATTCTTTCCTCCGAACTCTTTACCCTCTGGAGGTTCCTCGCGTGATTCTTTGGGACCAAGGCGAACGACCTTGACGGGCTTGGTTAAGCTTGCTGCGTAGCATGCTCGCGCTAGTTTATGGTTCGCCATGGTTTCTCCAACCCCGTGGGGTGTTGGGAATTTCATCGTGAGCTGTGCGGTGGACACTACAGCTCTGAGCTTGTTTAGGGACTGCCGCCCTAGGATGGCGTTGTATGCCGAAAGTGCTGAGACGATGATGAAGTCTACATCAAGGCTCGTGACTGTTGGTGGGTGCCCATGGTTGTTCGGGACGTTATAATTCCTTCTGCAGGAACCTGGGATCTTGAGAACCCTATGAGTGTGCCGGGAAATGGCCTTATGCTAGCCTCGTCCATCTCGAGTTTTTTAAAGGTGTCGAAGTAGATGACGTCTGCCGAGGATCCTTGGTCGATCAGGAATCTTTTGACCTCGTAGTTAGCAATGATTGCGGTTACTACCATGGGGTCGTCGTGGACTGGTACCTCTATGTTTGTAAGGTCAAACGTGATGGGGTCTCCTCTGGGCTCGCTTCTTGTTTTATGCTTTAGGGCATAGTCGAGGGCGAGTATGGAGTGTTCCACCCTTTTTTTGTTCTGCGGTAGCGAGGAAGTTCCTCTCTACAAACCGCCTGCGATGACATTGAAGACTCCGCGAGTAGTTGTATGGTCGTTGGCCTCTCGTGATTGTTCCGTATTAGCTCTACTCTCCTCTTTGATGTACCTGCCTAGCTGCGCTTTAAGGATTAGATCTTCGATCTGATCCTTTAGGTGGATGCAGTCATTGGTTTCGTGTCCGTAATCCTTGTGGAATTGGCAGTACTTGGACTTGTCCACCGGCTTTCCAGTCTTTCGTCTCTTAATCTGCGGAGGGAAGCTAAGCATGTCCGAATCATAGATTTCCTTGAGGACTCCGACGTGGGATTTGTTGAGGGGAGTGTAGCTTGTGAACCGCCCTCTAGGAGGCGTTCATGGTCGAGGTGGCGAACATTTTCTGTTGTTTTTCTCCTTTGAGTTTTGGTGTTCTGCTACCGCTTTCTATTGTCGGACCTACTTATTAGGAAATTCTTTATCTTATATTTAGCGATTTGCACATTTTCTTCTTGGATGAACCATTTTGCGCGGTCCATCAGTTCTTGTAAGGTGGAAACGGGGCATCTATTGAGTTTTCCGTAGAACTACAAACATCGAAGGTCCTGTTTGATGAAAAAGATTGCGACGGCGTCTTGGAGGCCTCAAGACCTGGAGCGAGAGTTTGGTGAAGCGGGCCAGGAAGGCTTGCAGGGTTTCTCCTTCTTCTTGGTGAAAACCAATGAAGGAGTCCGCGTTCTTTTGGTATTCCTTGCTGCTGGCGAACTGCGTAAGGAACTTTTGTGCCAGCTGCTCGAAGCTATGGATCGAATTGATGGGTAGCAGCGAGAACCACCTCAGAGCCGCCTCCTCCAGGGTCGAAGAGAAGACTCGACATTACTGGCCGTCCGTCATGCCCAATATTGACATGACCGAGTTAAAGGTGTTAATGTGATCTCGTGGATCAGTTTCTTCGCCATAGGGTTCTATGTGGAAAGGCATCTTGAAGCCCATGGGTACGTGCTCGTTCATGACTTGTAGGGTGAAAGGGTGTCTCCCCTTTCCTTGGAACTCAAAGCCGGGCTATTGGTGAGTAGTCATGCTGTAGGGGGCGTACGGGTTGTAAGCTCCTTCCCAGGGCATGTGGAGATAGGATCCTGGCGTGTAGTTTGGAACCGGCGGCCACGGGTAGTCCGTGGACGGATGCATTGCTTGCCCAGTGACCATTGTTGGTCCAAGAGGGATCACTGGCGGGGGAGCTGGTGCTGTTAGTGACAGTCGTGGGAAATCCATTGGTAGGGTCCCGAACTGAATTCCGGGTAGGTTGGTAGGGTCGCTGGGGGCCCTGTTGTGGAGTTGTGCGGTGCCGGTGTTAGTTGGACACCCGTACTTGCTTGGGAGAGGTACCTGTTTTCTTCCCATTGCTGTTGGTGTATGGCCACTAATTCTGCCTCAATTCAGGCGAGCTCTATCTTCCGCGGGGTCCTTGTCGGCTCCGTCACTTCTTGATTGCTGGTTGTAGGGCAAGGATTGTGTGGCATGCCATAAGGATGCTGGGGGCATGCTTCCTCCCTGGGTGCTGGGTTCTGGACCACAGTCTCTGCAACAGCTACCTGCGTTGTTGAGGTGTTCTGGAGCTGAGTTGTACTCGAACCGCCTACCTCGGTCGTGACCGTTTCTGCTGTTCCCTGCCTGTTCCGAGCGCTTACGTCGGTTATGGCAGTGGGGGCGTTTGAGTCGGTCATCTTCTAGTATGTCCTGTATCATAAAAGTACAAACACGGGTTTCTGAGTGTTAGGTGGATACTCATACTCCCCGAAAAAGGAATGCCGTTCAGCGACAGAGTGCGCAAGGCATTGTGGTTTGAGGAAGACCGCGGTGGGCGCCACTGTAACTGTCATTTTTGGTTAAGACAATTGTAATTTGCAATTGAGGACCGTAAGGGGTTGCAACCTTGGGGGACTTGTCCTTAGGTTACCTGTTCGGGCCGTGTGCGGCTAAGACGTGCTTAAGGTACTCCGGGCGGGCGAGCCGCTCTTGGGAGGTTGCCTTAGAGTGAGAGAGCTTGAGTCTCTGATATTTCTTGGGAGCTTTGCTGGTGGGATGCTCCGGGACGGAGATGCGTTTGTCGGTGGCTGGACCTAGCGGTACGCCGGGCAGAGCTTCAGATGCGTGATGAGTATTGGGTAAGAGGATGTCTGAGAGTGCTCAGAATGCCTGCCTGGATAGTTATGAGTGAAGTTCTTCTAATGTCTTGGATCTGTCCTTAAGTCCCCCAGGTGAGGGTCTTTTTATATTGAGTGTGGGGAGGACGTGCTCGACCCACGTTCTTGATGGACGTGGGTCGTCCCACGACTCCCAAGGGGTTTCCCACGTCTTTTGGACGGGAGCCCTTGGGGGAGACGTGGACAACGACCACGCAGGAGGTGTGTGAGTGGTTCCACGTGTCGTTAGTGCGTGCTATCATTAGACTTCTGGAAGCTTAATGTCACGTTTCCCTAGGCAGAATATTTCGTAGTTACACAAAACATTTATCACCTATTATTAATCAACAAAATATGAAGATGAAGATGATTAGTAATGGTGATGATTAAAGAAGAAGGGATATGAAGAGGAAGATGATGTTAATTAATAATGTATGTTTTTTTTAGCTTCATGTACTAATTGTAACTCCATAATATTCTCTCCTATGGATACATGTAACTAGCCTTCTGGAAGGTTAGACGGACCTCAGATCAGTGACACGTGGCACCACTCGATGGACACGTCCTAGCTGCACACGGCGATAACAGGTAACATTCCCGTCTAACGGCTCCTATGGATGTTTCCTCCTCGAACAACGTGGACTTTGATCTCTTACCAAGGGTACGTAGGCACTTAGATTATCACATAAGGACAAGTCCCGCATGGCTAAGACCCCTTGCGGTACTTATTTGTAATTATGAATTGTCTGAACCAAGAATGACAGTTACACTAATTATAGAGATAAATCATATAAATTGTATTTATAGATTATTCTTCTCTCTTCTTATTTTCTCCTTCGTCGTCTTCTTATTACTTATTCTTCATTATATTTATTCAATGGATTATGAAGAATAATCATCATCTTCCACCTCCTCCTCATGGAGAATTATCAAATGATGAAGATGAAGAAGGGGAATGAAAATAAAGATGAATAAGAAGAACAATAATTCTAGCAAATCCATAAAAGAAGAATGAAGAATTATCATTTGAATTTTTTTATTTGTTTGACATGAGTGAGAGAGATTGCTAAAACAATACTTATTTGCTTTATTGAGAAAATAATTATACCAAATTTTGTTTTAAACATTTATTATAATATAAATAGATTGTTAAGATTCTAAAGGAAAGAAGTATTGGGGAAAATTTTCTTTCTTTATCATTTACCTTTGCAGGGTATTTATACATGAAAATAAGAGATCCTAATTAAATTTATAAAATTATCCTTAAACGTGGATAACAATCCTAAAGTTGATCTAACAAAATTCAAAATTAAATATAATATCCCTAAAACTTATCCAAAAATATTTTTTTTCATAATCCTAACTATTTATAAAATATTTTCAATTCAAATATACATATATCTAAATATATGTATATTCACAACACCCCCCTCAAGTTGAAGCATCAAGATCTCGTATGCCCAACTTGTGAAGAAAGAAATCTAGTTGTTGTTTCCCATGCGAAGAAGGAAACCAAGTCTTCAATTTAATTTTTTCCAAGAGTTGTAGTATCCACACAACTTCACTAATTGTCTCAATCCAAGCTCGATGGCTTTGCTTCAATCCATACAAGGATTTATGAAGTTCACATACCTTCGCAAAAAACAAAGTCACCAATCCAACTTCTCCTGAAAGATAGATTATCCACACAACCTCACCACTTGTCCAAGCTTGTGAGCTCTACTTCAATTAATACAAGGATTTTCAAAGTTCACATACCTTGGTAGAAAATGAAGTCTCCAATCCAACTTTTCCTGAAATTTGGAGTATCCATACAACCTCACTGGTTGTCCAAGGCCGAGGGCTTTTCTTCAATCCATGCAAGGATTTTTGAAGTTCACATACCTTCGTAAAAAACGAAGTCTTCAATCCAACTTCTCCTTAAAGTTGAAGTATCCATACAACTTCATTTGTTGTCCAAGCCTGAGGGTTTTTCTTCAATCTATATAAAGATTTTCGAAGTTCACATACGTTTGTAGACAACGAAGTGTTCAATCCAACTTCTCCTAAAAGTTGGAGTATCCATAAAATCTCATTGGTTGTCGAAACCTGAGGGCTTTTCTTCTATTCATAAAAAGATTTTCGAAGTTCACATAGCTTCCCTAACTCCTCTTGAGGTAGAAAAAAATTCGAAGCACTGGATCACCATTAATGACCCAGTACCAAAATCACCAGAAAACTACCACCGAACTTGGCATCTAAATCATTGATGTCCTCTGAAGCCTACCCTGATGGCGGTAACATACACATAAATCTTTCAAAATTATTTAATCTCCCAAACATCCAAACGTGCTCTCGTTGCACTCTTAATGGGGAAAAAATAGTAGACCTCTTAAATTACAATAGAAAAGATATTATCGAAATGGGGTTTATGGTCTAGGGTTTAGGGCCTAAACCCTAAACAAAATTGCTTCTAATAAAAATTTATGCTTTAAAGCAACCAGACTCTGATATCATGTTAAGATTTTAAAGGAAGGAAGTATTGGAGAAAATCTTCTTTCTTTATCATTCACCTTTGTAGAGTATTTATACATAAAAATAAGAAATCCTAATTAAACTCCTAAAGTTATCCTTAAACGTGGATAATGAATTAATTGTATAATTTTTATTTTAATTCAAATTTTATTAATTATTTTATCATTTTTTAATTACTTTAATTTATATTATATCAATATAAATTAATATTTTGAATTTTAAATGCAGATGAATATTTAGTAAATTAAAACATTTTTTCAAAAGAAAAATCAAAACAGGCCAGCCCAACCCAGCCTAAACCATAATAGGACCGGGTTAAAGAATTCATGGCCTTAATTAAAAACGGACCGGCCCAGCCCAACCCTAATTAAATAGGACCAAAGCGGGTTAGAGCCGGGCCGGGCCGAGCTGGCCCATTTTAACAGTTCTAATATTGAACATGTTTATTTTAATGTTCTATTTTAGAATTTTAAAAATATAAATATTTCATAAGATTGAATTGAATTTATGCGAATTTAACTTTTTTTTATGGGATATGCGAATTTAACTTAATAAATATAGGTAAAATGCTCAAATTGGTCCTAAAAGTATATGATAAGTTTCAAATTGGTCTTAAATGTTCCATTTGTTTCAAATTGATCCTATAAGATCAATTCCCTATATCCCACTCGAGGCCGAGGAAATTAGGTGACCAAGTTGCTGAGAAGTAGTGAGTAATATTCATTTTGTCCTTACTAACTTATTCAAATTACGTGGAACTTGGATATAATTTTTTTTTTATCATTTTATCTTTTATTTCCCTATTTACGTTTTATCATATAAAACAAAATTACTCTTATAATCTAATTTTATTTTTCCACACAGCACACAAACTTTTTCTATGTCCTATTAATTTTATTTCTTTCTCACTTCATTTTCAAAAGTCTAAAACATCTTATCCTTTGAATATTTTATAGATATACTAAATCCGTTGACTCGCGTTGACTGTGCTCTGCTAGGGTTCTCTGGCAGCCGTTAACAGAAGAGTGAGCGACGTAACCTTCCGGCGATTGCCGTGTATTCCGGCCGTCTTGCACAGCCGTTTTGGATACTGCAGAACCAGAAATATAACGATATGGCAACAGGAGAGAGGGATGATGATGTACTGGTGGTTTATGAAGAAGATGAAGTATTAGAGGGAATCGAAAATAGAGTATTCACACTAGCAGGGAAGTGGATTTCTACGAAACCAGCTAACAAGGGTGCGCTTGAAAATGCGTTTCGAAACATATGGAATCAGCCTCAAGGGTTCAGGGTGGAGGAGATGAACCACAACCTTTTTCTTTTTCACTTTACATATGAGAAGGATATGGAAAGGGTACTGGATGCTGGGTCATGGATTTTTAGAAATAAATGGCTGATCATGGCTCGATGGAAGAGGGGAATGGATGGGACAGAGGAGGCGTTTTCGATGGTAAATATTTGGATGCAGATTTGGGGGGCGCCGTTACAATGCAGAACTGAGAAAGTGGCGAGAAAATTATGTGCAGTTATGGGGGATGTCCAAGAGGTGGGTTTGTTTGAAGATCAAACACAGGGGACCATCTTCATGAAGGGGCTTGTTAGTTTCAATCTAAAGAATGCTTTACGCAAAGGTACAAACCTGGGAAATTCTAACGATGGTGTGTTCTGGGTGGATTTCCGCTACGAGAAAATACCTCGCTGCTGCTTCTCGTGCGGAGTGTTTGGTCATGATGAATCCGAGTGTGAGACGAAGAAGAAGGTAGAAGATATGGGTAAAGTCTTTCTACCAAAAGAATTGGGATCATGGATTAAGGCAGTGTATGGAGGGAAGAAAATTGCATGGCCAGGTGAGGCAAGAGCAAAGCAGGGTGACTCAATGGGTGAAGAACGCAAAATGGGGCTGGTGAAGAAAAATGAAACCGAACTATTGATGGAAAAATTGGCACGCATGACAGTGGAGGAAAACGCAAAGAAAAAACAAACAAAAATGGTGGTGGAGGCGGTGAATGAAGTAGGCAGGGAAGAGAAGGAGGAAGGTAATACCAACATGATAATTGAGGTAGAAGGTGGACCAATGATGGTAGGGGATGTGCAAGGAATAGCTGATAAAAAAGAAATCAATAAGGATGAGACTCTTGGCAGCAAGATAGGTGAAAATAGAATGGATAAAGGTGTGAAGGCTTTGAAAGGAGGTGTGACAACGTGGAAAAGAATTGCCAGAGAGAAGGAGAATGTGGTCCCAGTAACGGAAATCAAGAAAAGATTATTTAATGACCTAACCAATGGGAAGGAGAGTACGGAGGAAGGAAACGAGATTAATACCAAAAAAGCAAGACAACTTGAACAAGATGAGATTATAACGGCGGGACCTGCTAGGCAGGCCTGCCGACAGCCATGAAAACGCTAGCATGGAACTGCAGAGGACTTGGGAAACCCTCTGCGGTCAAGGGCCTAAAGCTGCTTATTAGGCAGCAAAATCCTGATGTGGTGGTGATTAGTGAGACGAAAATGACGATGGGAGAGGCGGAAAATTTCAAGAGTAGATTGGGATTTGGTTTCGGTTTTATTGTGGCAAGTGAAGGAAGAAGAGGAGGTATTGTGTTATTATGGAGGATGGAGTTAGACGTCCGAATCCAGTCGTATTCGAGGTACCATATCGATGCGCAAGTATTTAACGATAATGGCTTAGAATGTCGACTAACGGGAGTCTATGGAGAGGCGATTACGGCTAACCGTAATCAGTGTTGGAATGTGTTGAAGAGATTAAAAGAGACGCATGTATGCCCGTGGCTACTTATAGGCGATTTTAATGAGGTTTTAAACTCGGATGAGCAATTGAGCAAGAATGTGAGACCGGAGTGGCAAATACAACGGTTTAGAGAGGTTGTGGATTTTTGTCAATTAATAGATATTGGGTATGACGGGTATAAGTACACATGGAACAACAAAAGGGGTGGGGATGCTAATGTACAGGTGCGATTAGACAGAGCAATGGTAGACTACTCATGGATGACGAAATACCCGAGAAGTAGACTCTTCCATCTGGCGGTGGGGTCCTCGGATCATCTACCAATTCTTTTTGATTCTGACTACAACCCGGGTGCAAGGAATAGGCGGAGGGAAAAAGTGTTCCGTTTCGAGAAGATGTGGGTGTCGCACAAAGACTGTGAAGATATTGTGAAGGAAGGGTGGAAGGAGGGTTTAGGGAATGTGGGAGGTGACAAAATTGGAAGTCGTCTTGAATCCATTCAACAAAACCTTACTAGGTGGAATAGGGAGGTATTCGGGAGTGTAAACCACAGAATTCGGAAATTGCACGACAATATCCAAGAGTTGTATAGGGTATCACCGGAGGACTTAAATTTGGAGGAAAAAAGGCGAGCGGAGGATCTTCTTAACGAGGCGTTAGAACAAGAAGAAATTATGTGGAGACAAAGATCAAGGGTATCATGGCTAAATGAAGGTGATCGCAATACGGGGTTTTTTCACAACTATGCGTCGAATAGGAGGAGGAAAAATACTATCAAGAGGCTGAAGGATGTTGAAGGAGTGTGGAAAGAAGATTTAGACGAGATGGGAGACATTGCTATTAATTACTTTCAGGAGTTATTTACTACTTGTGGCCCGACGGACTACGAGAGTGTCACTAGATATGTACCGAAAAAGCTAACAGATGAGTTGATTGAGACTCTGGATGCCCCTTTTACGATGGATGAGGTGAAGGAGGCGTGTTTTGGAATGCACCCGACAAAGGCATCGGGCACAGACGGATTCCCAGCTTTATTTTATCAGAAATATTGGGATACGGTGGGAGAGGATGTTGCAAGGATGGCCCTTGATTTCTTAAATAATGGTATGCTCCCAGGTAATATCAATCATACTAGAATTGTCTTAATTCCCAAGACCAAGGATCCGGTTGATTTGACTCAGTTTAGACCGATTAGTCTATGCAACGTGACATATAAAATTATTTCAAAGACTATAGCTAACAGACTGAAAACTGTTTTGCCATTGATTATTTCGGATAATCAAAGCGCTTTTGTACCTAATCGCCAAATTACTGATAATGTGTTGCTTGCTTACGAGATGTTACATGCTCTAAAGTCAAAGCGCTATAACAAGAATGGTTTTGCAGCTGTTAAACTGGATATGAGTAAGGCATATGATCGGGTGGAATGGGGATTCTTAGAGGCAATGATGATGAAATTGGGCTTCAGCAGAAGGTGGATAAACTTAATAATTAAGTGTGTTTCGACGGTTTCCTTTTCTGTCATGGTAAATGGTGTGGATTTTGGGAACTTTCAACCACAGAGAGGCTTGCGTCAGGGTGATCCACTTTCGCCATATTTATTCCTAATATGTGCGGAAGGACTGAGTCGTCTTCTCCACAAAGGGGTTGAGGAGAAATTATTATATGGAGTAAGGGTGTGTCCGCAAGCCCCCGTAATTTCCCATCTATTTTTTGCTGACGACAGTCTATTATTCTGTAGAGCTAACCATGGTGATATAAATAATCTTAAAAATATTATACAGGTGTATGAACAGGCGTCGGGTCAACAAATTAACTACCAGAAATCGGCGGTGTTTTTAGTCCCTGCGTTGCAAGAGAGAAGAGGGAAGAATTAATGGGAGCACTAGGGATAAGAACGATTGCCTTCAATGAAAAATATCTGGGACTGCCTACGATGGTGGGACGGAGTAAATTTAATTCATTCAATTCCATCCTTGACAGGGTGTGGAATAAACTACAGGGTTGGAAGGAGAGATTGTTGACAAAAGCAGGGAAGGAGGTGTTAATAAAAGCAGTGGCGCAATCGATCCCAACATACTCAATGAGCTGTTTCCTTCTACCACAAAATTTGTGTCATAAACTCAATATGATGATGGCAAAATTTTGGTGGGGTGATAATTCTGATTGCAATAAAATCCACTGGATTAGCTGGAAGGGTCTCTCGGACCCAAAGAGTTGCGGAGGAATGGGGTTTAGAGATTTAAAGGACTTCAACTTAGCTCTATTGGCGAAACAAGGATGGAGAATACTTCAATTTCCTGATTCCATGCTGAGTAAGACATTGAAAGCCAAATATTTTAAGAATTCATCTTTTCTTAACGTGGAAGCAGGTGCTGCAACGTCTTTCACATGGAAGAGTATATTACGAGGTCGAGAAGTGCTCAAGCTTGGATTAATTAGAAGAATTGGTGATGGCAACAGTACAGGGGTTTTACAGACCCGTGGGTACCAGGGATTGATAAGTTCTCAATAACTTTTAATAATCATTGCATTGAGCAAACGACATATGTTAGGTCCTTAATGCAGGATGGTGGAGGACAATGGGACATAGAGAAGGTGAACGAAGTGTTTGAACCACTAGTAGCAGAAGCAGTGATAAAGATACCACTAAGCAGATCAAATCCAAAGGATTCGTGGATGTGGCGATTTAATGCAAACGGTTTGTTTAGTGTGAAATCAGCTTACAAAGTGGTGCATAACTCCTATTCTCGGACTAACACTTGGACCAGATACAGTAGCGTTTGGAAGAAGATATGGAAGGCAAATCTACCCCCAAAGATTCGATCTTTCTGTTGGAGGGCATGTCGAGGGATCTTGCCGACGTGTATCAACTTAAAGAACAGGGGTGTGGACGTTGATACCCGATGCTGTGTGTGTGGATTAGATGATGAAGACACATGCCATGCTTTAGTAGCGTGCCCAGTATTGAAGCCTCTATGGGATAATTACATGCCAGATGTTGGTGGACCAATAAATACAAATGTAGCGTTTATGGAGTGGTTTTCTAATAATGTGCAGAGGTGGTCATGTAAACAAATGGAAATTTATGGAATTTTGGCATACAAAGTGTGGAATCGACGCAATAAAATAAGACTAAATGAGAGGGCTGAGGAATTTAATTATATTGGTGAAGAGGCAAAGAAATTGTGGGTGACACTTAATGAGGCACCTCCTAATATGAACGACACTACAAAGGGCACTAGAAGGGACGACCGAAACAGAGCAATCAGGGATGGGAAGTGGGAAGCTCCTATGTGGCGTGAGATGAAGGTCAATGTGGATGCAAGTTTGTTGGAACAAGGCAAGGGAGGTATTGGTTGTGTGGTGAGAAATTTCCAAGGTAGGTGTCTAGCTGCTTTTGCCAAAAGGATGAAAAATATTGAAAGTGCAGAATTATTGGAAGCTTTTGCGTTTCTGGAAGGATTGGAATTAGCCAAGAATTTAAGGTGTGATAATATCATACTAGAAGGAGATGCTAAGAAAGTGGTTGATCTAATTCATGGTAGTAGTCAGAATCTATCTCACCTGGGAATGCTTGTAGATGATATAAGGAAAGGCATGAAGAATTTCAGCAGAGTCAAGGTCCAATGGGTGCCGAGAAACAGTAATGCTGTAGCGGATAGGATAGCAAATTTTGCTTGTAATTTAGATCAATCTCAAGTTTGGTTAGAAGATTTTCCCCAGTTCATTTCGGATGTTTTAATTAGTGATTGTAATCACTCTTATTTGATTGAATAAAGTTTTCCAGGTACCGTCCTGGTTCTCTCAAAAGTCTAAAACATCTTTTATTAATTAAATATCGCCTTAATATTTACTTGATTATTATGTCAATTAATGCTATTTATTTTTACAATTTTCAAGTATACTCTTATAAATTTTAAAAAATTATCTATTTTACTTATACTATGATTATTTTTCAAAAAAATATAGTTAGCTTTTTTTAAATAAGAAATTTAAATAGAATATTTGATCCTATAACTATATTACAAAGTTCAAAGATTATTTAAATATTACTTCAAATCTAATATGTAAAAGGTATAGGAGTAATAACTCTGTTGGCAATACCAAGGACGGTGAAATTTTTCATCGTAAAGAAATAGGATCAGTTGAGCTTACACTTTATTTACTTAATTCAATAATTGTTAGGGTTTATTCTTTAGTATTATTATATTGGACTTTTCTAAATTATTGTAAGTGCCGTTTGACTTTTTTTACAATATAATAGAGGTTTAATATTTTTTATAAAAGAAAAGATTCAAAGACTGAGTAGAGTAGAAAATCAACGGTATTTAATTGATAATGTAAAATAAATAAAATATAATGTGAATAAAATTGATAAGCTAAAAAAATTATCTGACGCAATCTTGTGACGTGATATTGCAAATATTTTGGTTGTAATCAAATAAATCATTTCTTGATCTAATGTGAAAAAAAAAATACCTCACGCAATCTTGTGATATGATATTGCAAAAAAAAAAAACCTCATTTCGCAGAACACTAATTTATTATCTCTTCGAACTATCACTCACTTGTAAATATTAAAATACCTACTCAACTACGATTTATAATTAATACTTCATTGTATTTTGACATATTTAAAAATAACTTGATTGACATTTTTTTACTAACATTGTTAAATACTTTTTGGTAAAAGTATCTTTCCTGCCCCTAATATTTGGGGGTCCTTTCAGTTTTGCCCTTAACGTTTGTTTGCTGTCAATTGTACCCCTAACGTTTTGCGTTTTTGCCAATGTCACCCTTTCCACTAACACCGTCAAATTTTGGACGATTTTTGCTGACGTGGCATCCTATGTGGCAAAAAAATCTTACTGGGCATATTTTTTCCACATCAGCTTTCTTACTCATTTAAAAAAGAAATTTGCCCATCAAAACTATGATGCTTTCCTTGAGCATGAGGCTTTGCAGCAATGGCATTCCATCATCAAAACACCACAAGCGAGCTCTTCATCTGCTTCACCTCTATGAAGCTCTCATCCAAGTCCCTTCTCAGCCCAAGCCGAAACAAAGAGCCCTCACAGATGTCACTCTCATCTTCCCTGAGCAGGAAGCTTCGCAGCAATGGCAGCATCAAAGGCGGCAATGGCCAAGCCTCCCCCATGTTTCCCACCACCAACTGGAAGAAGAGAGGCTGCGCCACTTTCGAGAACCCCGAGCCCCTTTGTCTCCAAAAGTGACGTGTGTTGGGCAAGTGAGAGTGAAGACAAAGAAACAGGGGAAGAAGATGAGGGAGGCGGCGAGTGAATTTTCAGAGGACGGAGTAAGGTGGATTTTCTTCATATCTTCAGAATTTGAACCAGGATGCGGCGGGGGATGACGCATCAAAATCAGAGATGGGTTCATATGCCATTGACAATTTGTAAAGCTCTGAGGTCGTTTGTGGCAGAGTTTATTAGCTGCTTGTTTCCTTGCAGGTCGACGTCTTGTGGGAGGGAGAAGGAGAAAGCGGAGAAAAGGGAGGGATTTGGTGGGGGAGAGAGCATGGAGGGTTCTTGTGGGGCTACGTTTGGAAGATGGTTGGTGGCTTTGCAAGAAGGGGATGAGAAAGGGAGGGAGATTGAGTAGGAAAGCTGATGTGGAAAAAAATATGTCCAGTCAGATTTTTTTGGCCACATAGGATGCCACGTCAACAAAAATCATCCAAAATTTGACGGTGTTAGTGGAAAGGGTGACATTGGCAGAAACGTAAAACGTTAGGGGTACAATTGACAGCTAACAAACATTAAAGGTGAAACTGACATGACCCCCAAACGTTGGGGGCAGGAAAGATATTTTTACCATACTTTTTTGAGAAAAATTGCATATGTTCCCTTTCAATTATAAATTGCAAATACCCCATAAATTATAAAATCTTGCAAGTAACCCCAAACAATAAAATGTAGTAAATACACTTTCAAACTTTTACATAATTAAACTAGTATTATTCCTAAAAATCATATAAAATTTAAATATAGCTAAAATAATAATAATTGTTTAGAAAACTAAACAAATTAATATAAAAGATTTGGCTATGTTTGATAGAAATGCATTCGATGGAAAAGGAAGGGATGTAAAGTACTGTAGAGTAAGGAACGATTAAGAAAAATGTGTTGAGAATGTAAAAAATATTATGAAAAATGTGTTTAGTATATAAAAAATATGATTTAAAGTTTATTGGGATGCGCAATTTTACAATATAAAAACTCCCAAACGTAGCCTAAAATTATTTCATATAAAATAATTTATTTTATTATAATTATAGTATATTCTAAACTATAAATAGTTTTTAAAGAATGTTACTTAGAAGCTCATTTTTTAAAAAATGTAAATCTTATTTTTTTTAGAAGGAAACAACTTTTAAAATTGGAGGATTTTGAGGACATAAAATAAAGAAATAATTGTTGACCTTATAAGCATGCAATTTATCATTAATTTTTTAAAATATAATTACTATATTTTAAAATAATATATTTCATAGTTTTTAATAAATTAGAATTATTATCATAATTTAAAATAATAAATTAAATGATGGGAAGTTATTTACTTTCCCACTTTTTTAATAACTACCATTATATATGTTTTCTCTCTCCCACTAACTTCTATTTTTATATATCTCAACTCCCTCACTTACCTTTCCTCCAATCAAATTTTTTTTGGTTATTTTTTAATTAGAAAATATGGCTATTTTGTGACCCTAATGACCAGAAGGAGTCACACCCATATTAATATAGATATGATGTTTAATACGCTAATCGTGAAGAAAAAAACTTAAAAGAATGGAGAAATTAAGAGATGAAACATACCATTGCTGACAAAATTGTGATGTTTTTCAAGGGCCAATTTCTATGCCATTTTCTATTTGAAACAATAACTCACTCAGAGAAGAGAAACATAAGAAACCTTTGGGAATTAACGTGCGGAAGAAACTGATTCAATAGTTGACGGGAGATAATGGACAATAGTTAAAAGAGTGGGTTAGTTTTTGTTTTTAAACTAAGACAGCTACTTTCATGACTTAAAATTAGACAGTTATTTATATGAATTGTTTTTTGATTGAAAAAGTGGGGCGGTGCTTGCTTTATTTTTCTCTTCTCCCGCGTGAGAGTTTTCTCCTCTCCTCTGTGAGAATTTGTTTCTTTCTCTAGTGAGCTTGTTCGCGGAGATAGGGTTACTTTTTCTCTAAACCTTTCTATGTTTAGTTTCTACTTTCGGTGTTCTTGATTTTGTTTTCTTGGTGGAGAATGGAGGGGGAATCGGAGGGGGATGGTGGTGAAGGGAGAAATAAGGGGAATAGGAGATTTAGGGGTAGGGATGGTTCTGGAGGGGAGAGTAGCAAGGGAGGTGATTGTGATTCTGGTGAGGAAATTCTGAATCTCAGGTGGAATGTTGGTGAGGCGAAGTGGTTGGAGAGTAATTCTCTGGTTGGTCAGTTGATGTTGGAAAAACATATCAACCAGAATGTGGCGATGGCGATGATCATGAAGGGTTGGAATCTGAATGAGGAGCTTTCAATTCTAGAGGTGAAGGTAAATACATTTGTCTTTTCCTTTGTGAATTTAGATGATTATAATAAAGTCTTGAAAGGTAGGCCATGGACAATCTTAGGCTGCTTACTGAATATTAGGAAATTGTCATCTATTCGTGTTTTGCATGAGATAGATTTCTCTCTAGCCCCCTTTTGGGTTCAGTTCCATGATCTTCCTCTTGGTGGTTTGTGTATGGAGAATGTTATGAGGATAGGATCTTCTGTTGGTGAGGTTGTGGTTCTGGAAAATCCAATTGTGAATGGCAAAATTATTAGAAATTTTGCTATAGCCAGGGTGTTGGTGGATGTGCGTAAGCCTTTGAAGGCAGGTTTCTGGGTAGCAAGGCCAGGATTATTGAAGGTTTGGATTTCTATGAAGTATGAAAAGTTGCACCAGTTCTGTTTTGGGTGTGGCTTATTAGGTCATGAATTCATGATGTTAAATCCTGTAGAGATCCAAATGGTGTTGTGTTGAAGGATGGAAAACCTCTTTATGGCGCCTGGTTATATACTGCTCCAAATAAGGTATGGGAAGAAGCGGTGGTTGTTTTTAAGGATGGCTGGAGATTGGAGGAGGTTTGGGAGGAAGGGGTGGCGCGTGAGTATTCTGGTAAAGATGAGGCGCATGGGAGGTCAAAGGTGAGTGATGATTGGGGATCAGATCATTCCAATGTGAGGCGTAACAGATCTGGAAAAGGGAATGTTCGTTTTAACGAATTTGATGATGTGGATAAAGTAGGAAAGAGGGATGCTCCTTGTGTGCAACCATCTAAGGGTATTTAGGTAAATTTTGAAGTTGGAGGGAATGATCTTCTTATGGATTCTACGTCTAGAATGGATTTGGGCTTTGTTGGATATTGATGTCAAGGCTAAAAGGCAGTTGGACTTTGGGCCAAGTAGTTTAGGTGAAAGGAAGGCCCAATCTAGTACTCAGGGGTCTGTTAAGGGCTCAGATTTTTCTCCTTCGGGTTATATTGTTAACTTACCTTCGGATGATGAGATGGATCAAGGTAATGCTATTATTCCTTTTGTCAAGTCTAATGGGGTCTCTGATGTTCTGATGGGCCTTGATAAAGTTTCGTTGAAAAGACCAGGGGAAGAGATGACTAGCCTATCATGTGTTAAAAGGAGGAAAGTATTTGAAGAAAAGATTAGTTCTAAAGCTTCTATTTCTCTGTTTCTGGGTACTGAGATGCTTGATAATGCTCGTGAATTTAATCTTGGCAAGGGTTCGGGAAAGAAGGTGAAGAGGAAGTCGATTTTAAAATAGAGGGTTGAGGTGGATAACACTCTGGTGGATGTCCCTGTTGAATCTGATGATTTGTTCCCTGGTGATTGGTTTAAATTCAAGTCTCACTCTACTGTTGTTCGCTCTGAGGTTGCTTCTGATGCTGTTGGTGGTTGGCCGAAAACAGCCACCCAAGGGTCGTGAGTATTTTATCTTAGAACTCTCAAGGCTTGGGGCTGCCTCTAACAGTTAAAGCTCTTAGAGAGCTATGTAGGAAAAACAAACCCCTAATTGTGTTCCTCATGGAGACTCAGTGTTCTGGAAGGAAAATAGAGAGAATTAGAAGAAGGAACATGCTTGCTTTTGATCATTCTTTCTATGTAGATTCGGTTGGAAAGTCTGGAGGCCTTGTTATGTGGTGGAAGGATGATGTGAGTTTGAAGTTTCTGTTCAATTCGAAGAACTTGATTCATACTAGAATCTCATATTCTTCGGTTGATGTCCCGTGCTTTCTGACTTTTGTTTATGGTCCGCGAAAGGAGCGTGAGAGGAGGTTGGCTTGGGAGAAGCTATGTTCTGTTGGTAGTAGTATTCAGGGGTCTTGGCTTTTCCGTGGGGACTTTAATGATGTTCTTTTTCATTCGGAGAAGCTTGGGGGTAAGCCGAAAGCTACTAGGAAACTGGTGAATTTTCAGAATCACCTTTTGGATTGTGGTTTGTCTGACCTTGTATATAAAGGTTATTTTTTCACCTAGTCGAACATAAGGTTAGGTGATGCTCATGTGAAGGAAAAATTGGACAGAGTTCTTGGAATTCTTGAGTTTTTCGGAGGCTTTCATAAAGCCTAGGTTTTTGTAAATGTGCTTGTGGGTTCTGACCATTGTCCTTTGGTGACTGATTTGTGCTTCAATGATATTAAAACTCTTAGGAGTTTTAAGTTTGAGATGTTCTGGTTGGATGATCCTGAGTATAGGGATGCTATGCATTGTGGTTGGTTTAAAGCGGATGGTTCTTGGCGGGATGTCATCAAGGAGTTGGTTAGAAGGTTAGAGGATTGTAAAGAAGGCCTTACCAACTGGAGCAAGTATGTTTTTGCTAATAACAGGGAGGTCATTGATAATTTGTCAAAGTAAATGAAGGATTACCATGAGGGTATCTTAACAGAGGAATCAAGAGATCAGGCTGAGAAAATTGTGCAAAAGATGGACGAAGTGTGGGACTTTGAAGAAAAATACTGGTTTCAAAGATCAAGGGTGAATTGGCTTACTCATGGGGACAAGAATTCGAAATTCTTCCATGCTATAGTGGTGCAAAGAAGGCAAAGTAATAAGATTCTCATGTTAAAAAATAATGATAGAGATTGGTTAACAAATGAGCAGGAGGTGGCGCACTGTGTTTCTGATATATTCTCCAATCTTTTTCAACATGGTGGTAGAAGGGATATGTCGAAGGTGTTGAAGTATGTTGATCCAGTTATCTCTTCTTATGAGAATTGTGTTTTGCTTGGTAAGGTGACTATGGCTGAAGTTAAGGAAGCTACGTTTCAGCTTGGTGGTTTGAAAGCGCCTGGCCTGGATGGCTTCTCAGGTATTTTCTATCAAAGTGCCTGGGATGATGTGGGTCATCAATTGTTCAGGGTGGTTTGTGATTACTTCGAGAAGGGGGTTCGGTTATGTGATATTAATGATATCAATATTGTTTTAATCTCTAAGGTGGACAGACCTGAGACTGTGGGTCAATTTAGGCCCATTGGGTTATGTAATTTTTCATATAAGGTTCTGTCAAAAGTAATCACTAACAGGATGAAGGGTTTATTGCCTAAGTTTATTTCCCAAAGTCAGAGGGCTTTTGTAGCAAGATAATGTGATTATAGTCCATGAGGTTTTTCATTACTTGAAAAATAAGAAGAATGGGAAGAAATGTGAATTTGCCTTGAAAATGGACATGCATAAGGCTTATGACAGAATTGAGTGGGATTTTTTTGGAGGAAGTTCCCTTGAAGGTTGGTTTTGCTAGAATATGGGTGGATATTGTAATGGGTTGCATTTGCTCTATGCAGTTTAATTTGCTTCCTTCAGGCCGTGAGGTAGCTGATCTTTGTCCTTGAAGGGGTTTGAGGAAGGGTGACCCTCTTTCTCCCTATCTCTTTATTATTGTAGCTGACGTTTTATCTGCTATGATTTCTCATCATGTGGCTTGTGGTGACCTTAAGGGCATCAACCTTTCTAGGAGTGGTCCTACTCTTTCCCACGGTTTTTTTGGCGATGATGTCGTTTTCTTTATGAATTCTAATCGAGAGGATTGTGAGATGCTAAGGAGTATTATTGAGGATTATTGTTTTGCTTCTTGTCAGGGGGCAAATTAAGATAAGTTCTGTTTGTACTTTTCGGCTAAAGCCTTGGATGAGGTCAGGGATGAAGATGATGATATTTTGGGTGTTAAAGATTGAACGGATCCAGGGGTTTATTTGGGATTGCCAATGATTTTAAGCAGGTCTAAGGTGGAGGCGTTGGCTTTTGTGAGGGAAAGGATGACCAAGAAGGTATTTAGTTGGAAGAATAACTTTCTCTCTCATGCGGGAAGAGAAGTTTTAATCAAGGCGATGGTCAATGCAATTCCTTCCTAATCTATCTCAGTCTTCAAATTCCCTAAGAAATCGTGTAAGGAGATGGATAGCCTCATCTCTAATTTTTTGTGGGCTTTGAAGTAGGAGGGTAGTAAAATTGATCAGAGGGCCTGGCACAAGCTTGTGAGGCTGAAAAGTGATGGAGGCTTGGGTTTCAAGGACTTTGAGAACTTTAATCTTGCACTTCTTGCTAAACAAGCTTGAAGGATTGTTGAGAATCCTAATGAATTATGGGTAAAGGTTTTGGAAGGCTTGTATTTTCCTTCGGGGGATTTTATAAATGCTGAAAAGAGTCTTAGAGCTTCATGGGCATGGTCTAGCATTTTAGAAGGTAGAAAGCTTATGTTGGCTGGTGCTATTTGGCAGGTTGGTATGGTTCTTCCATTTCAGTTTGGAGAGATAGATGGGTTCCTGGACTTATTGGTGCTAGACTATCTTTTGATGCTCCTGATTGTTGTTCTGAGCTTGTGGTTAGTGATCTTATCCATGGTGGCAGGTGGGAGATTTCTAGTATTGAGAGATGGATTGAGCCTATTGAAGAGAGAGCTATTCTTGCGATTCCTCTTGGTAGGTCCGTGTTGCCTGACAGGTAGGTTTGGGAGGGGTGCAAATCAGGCTCTTACTCGGTTAAGACTGGGTATAGGATGGCTCAAGACCTGTTTGGTGCTAAATTTGTTAAGGATCCTTCTTGCTCCTTTTCTGTCTCTCCTTTGCTGTGGAAGGCCATTTGGGGTCTTAAGGTGGTGCCTAAGGTGAAGTCTTTTCATTGGAGGGCGTGTGTTAATGCTCTTCTAACAAGGGAAGCTTTATTCAAAAGGAAATGTTCAACCTCTCCTTGCTGCCAAATTTGCTGTGCTTGGCCTGAAACTTTGGAGCATGTCTTGTTGTTTTGCGAGTGGGCTAAGGAGGTTTGGCGTTCAGGTCCACTTTCTTTCTCTATTAATGAAGTTGCTGTATCTAGATTTGATGCTTGGTGTTGCTTTGTTCTGACTGAGTTAGAGGGTATGGATGATAAAAAGAAGCCAATCTTTGCCTTATCTTGTTGGGAAATTTGGAAGGCAAGATGTGACTTCATCTTCCGTGGTTCTCATGTCAGTGTTGAGGCTTGCTGTTATAAGGTTTGTAATGTTGTTTCTGAGTTGCTTGATGTTCATCAGAGTAATGAGACTCCTGCTTCTTCCTCTGTCTCTGCTAAGGTGGTTCCTTCTTCTTGGTGTTTTCCGCCTGATGGGGTGCTTAAGGTGAACTTGGATGGTGCATTCAGGAAGGATTTTCTTGAAGCTGGTATTGGTGTGGTAATTAGAAACTCTTTGGGTGATTGGTGGAAGGGTTTTTAGAGGAAGGTGTTTGCCTCTTCTAGTCTTATGTGTGAAGCATGCCCTCTCTTTTGCTGAAGGCTTTCCTGTTCTTCTTTTCATCTTTAAAACTGATTGTGAGGAACTCTTTAAGCTGGTGACTGCCCCTAGAGCCCTTGTGGGTGATTGGTTATGTGATCCTATTATTTTTTAGATGCGTGCTCTTGCTGGTTTGCCTCAGTGCCTTTCCTTTTCATTAGTTCGTCGTCATGGGAATCAAGCGGCCGATTGGCTCGCGAAGTTTGCCGTTAAGGGGTTGGTTTCTTCGAATTGGGTCTTGGATCCTCTACCCCCTCTGGCTTTTATTCCTGCTTTGGATAGAGAGGTGGTTGAGCTTGGTGGCAAGTCGCGTGACAGGATTAATTGATGGCTCTTGTGCTTTTGCTGGCTTTTCTGTTTTTTTTTTTCTTTTGGTGTTGTTTTTTGTTTTGTTCTGGTTGAACTCTATTTTGTGGTTTTTTTGCTCCTTTAATAAAGTATGTTTCAGGCTAAAAAAAGTGGGGTAGTTAATTGGAGAACCCGTGTGTGTTTTTTTAATTAGAATTAAAATAATAGTTGGTTTTATTTTCTTAAAATAGTCTAGCATTTTTTAAAAAAAATAATGGGATAGTTATTTGTAGAAATGGAATAGTGGATGAAAAAATGGGATAGTTTTAATTTTTTTTTTAAAAAAAGAGATTGAGCTGTGGTTGACAAGTTATGGTATTAGCTTTACTTCTTTTGTATATAGTATTGATTGATTGATATTGATTTTGAGGTAAATTACTTTTTAGTCCATAAATTATTAGTCAAACTACTATATATATAGTCCTTGAATTTAGAAAAATACTATTTGCTCCCTGAATTTTAGAAATAGACGATTTAGTTCCTAAATTTTAGAAATAGACTATTTAATTGTTGAATTTTTACCTCTGTCAACTATTTAGTCCATGGAACGTTAGTCATTACCTAACTGAAAAACATGAATGTTAAATGCTAACATATCACGTTTACCTTTCACCCATACTTGGTTAAAGTGCTACCAATACCTTCAGAACTTTGAGATTGATGAGAGTTGTTTCTTTCACAGTTACAACTCATCGAAATATTTCGATTAAACTAAAGATGAGACTTCAATTTGAAATGGTTAAATGTAAATCAATGTGGATTAGATTAAAACAAGTAAATCGATGTTCAGATTCAATAATTATTATAATTTGTTCCACCATTTTAAATCGAAGTTTCATCTTTTTTTAGCTTAAACTAACTCATCAATCTCATAGTTCTAAAGGTAGTGGTAACTAAGTACTGGTGGCAAGTAAACAATGATATGTTAGCATTTAATAGTCACGTCACTTGGTTAAGTAATGGCTAAAATCCCAAGGACTAACTAGTTGATAGAGGTGAAAATTTATGGACTAAATAGTATATTTTTCTAAAATTAATGGACTAAATAGTTTACATAGTAAAAGTTTAGGGAGCAAATGGTATATTTCTAAAATTAAGTAAAATTTAATGGACTAAATAGTTTACATACATAAAAGTTTGACCAACAATTTAAGAACCAAAAAGTAGTTTAGATCTAAGAAAAACAAAATTAAGTAAAATTTAAATTTAAACAAAAGTAAGGATATGTTTGATAGAACTAGTTATTTCTTGTTTTTATTTTCATTAAAAATAGAAAATAGTTAAAAAAATATGTTTAGTTAAATTTTTCAAAATGACATAATTTTTGGCTTAATTGCTATTTTTCTAAAATTAATGGACTAAATAGTTTACATAGGTAAAAGTTTAGGGAGCAAATGGTATATTTTCAAAATTCAGGGACTAAATAGTAGTTTGACCAACAATTTTAGAACCAAAAAGTAGTTTATATATAAGAAAAACAAAATTAAGTAAAATTTAAATTTAAACAAAAGTAAGGATATGTTTGGTAGAGTTATTTCCTGTTTTTATTTTCATTAAAAATAGAAAATAGTTAAAAAAATATGTTTAGTGTTGTAAAACAAGAGCTTTAAGCACACTAATTGGAAGGTTACACAATTCTCTTAAAGAGGCCTTTATGGAGAGGTTACCAAAGATATAAAGAGACAAGTGACCATGTGTAGGGTTTAAGAAGAATCCAATGTTGAAAATGTGGTCATCCACATATAATAAATACATATATTTATAAACCTTCCTACAAAAAAACCCAGTGGGACAAAATCTTAGCTAAGGAAAAAGAGTACATAATTCATAATTAATTTTCTTCCCCTTAAGTCTTCAGGACTTCGTATGAATATGCCTCGTTAAAACCTTGCTAAGAAAAATCCAGTGGGACAAAATCTTAGCTAAGGAAAAAGAGTACATAATTCATACTTAAAATTTCTTCCCCTCGAGTTTACATATTATCATGAATGTCTTTAAGACTTCTCATTCCAATGTTATACACATGCTTCTTGAAAACTTTAGTTGGCAAAGCTTTGGTAAAGAGATCAGCTACATTGTTGCTTGACTGAATTTTGCGAACATCAATATCACCTTTCTTTTGTAGCTCATGAGTATAGAAGAATTTAGGTGAAATGTGTTTAATCCTATCACCCTTAATGAATCCATCTTTAATTTGTATGATACATGCTGCATTATCTTCATACAATATTGTTGGTTCGGCATTAGTTGTAGACAACCCACATGCATCTTTAATATGATGAATCATTGTTCTCAACCATATACACTCACGGCTTGCTTCATGAATAGCCAATATCTCAGAATGATTTGATGATGTAGCTGTGATGGTTTGTTTTACTGATCGCCATGAAATGACAGTTCCCCCATATGTAAAGATGTAACCTGTTTGTGAACGAGCTTTGTGGGGATCAGAAAGATATCCAGCATCAGCATATCCAATTAATTCTGGCTTTCCTTTCTTTGGAAAAAATAAACCCAGATCAAATGTTCCACGAAGATATCGAAGAATATGTTTCACACCATTCCAATGTCTTTTTGTTGGTGCAGAACTAAACCTTGCTAATAAATTTACTGCAAAAGCTATGTCTGGTCTAGTAGAATTTGCAAGGTATAAAAGTGCTCCTATTGCACTAAGATATGGTACTTCAGGACCAAGAAATTCTTCGTAATCTTCTCGTGGACGAAATGGATCTGTTTTTATATCAAGTGGACGAACAACCATCGGATAACTTAAAGGATAAGATTTATCCATATTAAATTGTTTCAAAATCTTCTCAGTATGATTGATGAACAAGAATTCCACTTGGTAAATGTTCAACTTGGAATCCCAGACAAAATTTTGTCTTCCCAAGATCTTTCATTTCAAATTCTTTTCTTAAGTATTGTGCAGTTTTTGAAATCTCTTCTGAAGTTCCTACAATATTTATGTCATCAACATAAACTGCAACAATAGAAAATCCAGAATTTGTTTTCTTGATAAAAACACAAGGACAAATAGGATCATTCTTATATCCTTCTTTCAATAAATACTCACTGAGACGGTTATACCACATTCTTCCAGATTGTTTCAATCCATATAAGGATCTTTGTAATTTGATGGAATACATATCTCGAGGTTTCGATCTATATGCTTCAGGCATCTTAAATCCTTCAGGGATTTTCATATATATGTCATTATCTAATGACCCATATAAATATGCCGTTACTACATCCATCAAATGAATATCAAGTTCTTCAAATGATACCATACCAATTAAAAATCGGAATATAATTGTATCCATAACTGGAGAATAAGTCTCATTATAATCTATACCCGGTCTTTGTGAGAAACCTTGTGCAACAAGTCGTTCCTTATATCTCACAACTTCATTTTTCTCATTTCTTTTACGGACAAATACCCACCTATACCCAAGAGGTTTAACATCTTCAGGTGTTTGGGTAACTGGTCCAAAAACTTCTCGTTTTGATAACGAGTCTAATTCGGCTTGTATAGCCTCTTTCCATTTTGGCCAATCATTTCGATGTCGACATTTTTCTACAGTTTTTGGTTCAGGTCCCTCATCATTGGTAATTTCAGAAGCAATTGTATATGCAAAAATATGATCAACAATAATTTCATTTCTTTCCCACATTTTCCGGTACCGGATCCACTTTTGGGGTTGAAACTACTTCTGGAGTTACCTTTTCAGAAATGTGGGGTTGTTGATTCATATTTGAAATATCCTGAATATCTTGAAGAGTATTTTCTATACTTTTTCTCTTTCTGGGAATGGTATCTTTTGCACCAATCGGTCTACCACGCTTCTAGCATATTTTAGATTCATTAGCTGCCGTAATAGTAGATTGTCCTGCAGGGACATCTAATCGTGTTGGAATATTTGCAGCTGGTATATGCGATTTAGTGACCCTCTTAGTATCCACAAAATTATCTGGTAATTGATTTGCAACATTTTGCAAATGAATAATTCTTTGAACTTCAAGTTGACATTGATTTGTGCGAGTATCATGAAAAGACAATGTAGATGTATTCCAACTAATATCTTGTGCTTTTGCAACCTTATCTTTTTCTTCCCCTAAAGGTGGAAAAATTGATTCATTGAAAATACAATCTAAGAAACGTGTTCTAAAAAGTTCACCAGTTAAAGGTTCAAGATATCTAATAATAGACGCTGAATCAAAACCAACATAAATCCCGGGGCGACGATGAGGTCCCATTTTAGTACAATGAGGAGGTGCAATAGGAACATACACAGCACAACCAAAAGTTTTGTGATGAAATATATTTGGTTGTTGACCAAAAACAAGTTGTAATGGAGAAAATTTATGGTATGCAATTGGTCTAATACGAACCAAAGATGCAACATGTACTATAGCATGTCCCCAAGCAGTTGTAGGGAGCTTTGACTTCATAAGCAAAGGTCTAGCAATAAGTTGTAACCTTTTAATAAAAGATTCAGCTAAACCATTTTGTGTATGAGTATGAGCTACTGAATGTTCAACAGTAATTCCTATTGACATACAATAGTCATAAAATGCTTTTGAAGTAAACTCACCAGCGTTATCTAAACGTACTGTTTTAATAGAATGATCAGGAAAGTGTGCCCTTAATTTTATTATTTGAGCAAGTAATTTAGCAAAAGCTACATTACGAGTTGAAAGTAAACAAACATGTGACCATCGAGTAAAAGCGTCAATTAAAACCATGAAATATTGAAATGGACCACATGATGGATGAATAGGACCACAAATATCTCCTTGTATACGTTGTAGAAAAGAAGGAGACTCAATGAGTAATTTAGAAAAAGATGGTTTAACAATTAATTTGCCTTGAGCACAAGATTCACAAATGAAATCATTTGATAATAGGATCTTTTGGTCCTTTAGTGGATGTCCACATGTATTTTCTATGATACGCCGCATCATAATTGAGCTGGGATGACCAAGACGGTCATGCCAAAGTATAAAAGTCTTTGGGTCCGAGCACTTTTTGTGCATAAAATTTGATTCAACCATTTTTATTGTTGTAAAATACAACCCAGTAGAAAAAGCAGGAAGTTTCTCTAATACAAGCTTATGGCTTGATACGATGGAAGTAATGTTTAAATATTCTACACCACTTTCATTGTTTGTCTCAATGTGATACCCATTACGACAAATATCCTTGAAACTTAATAGATTTCTTCTAGATCTACTAGAATATAACGCTTCATCAATTGTTAATTTTGTCCCTTTTAACAATAGAATTTGAGCTCTTCCAGAGCCTTCTATAACATTTGCAGAACCAGATATTGTATTAACATTAATTTCAGCTAATGTTAATTCTTGAAAATATTTTTTATCTCGAAGAATTGTATGAGTTGTACCACTGTCCACAAGGCATATGTCATCCTCCATAATGCTGAATATAATTCCTTATCTAAAAATAAATTAAAATTATTTTAATACTTTGAGGGAATAAAAGTACAATTTTATTGAAATTCAAACAAACGCAGAAAGTAAATTACACTTTAAAATGAAACACAAATACTTGAAATTAAAATGAAACATAAACTAAAACTCTCTTAAACAAAGTAGTCATTTCCATCACAAATTAAATGGTCAATTTTGCCATTAGGATCTTCAAAAAAATCAGCAACATCAAAATCCAGTTTCAATTGTGATCCATCAGAAATAGTAGGATTAATGGGCTCAGAAAAATTCACTTCAGCTTGTTTTCCTTTCTGCTTATTAAGTGATGCTTTGTAAAGATCATCCAAATGTTTTGGAGTGCGCCAAACACGGGACCAGTGGCCTTTTGTGCCACATCTATAGCAAATATCTTCACCCCTTTGGGTTTTAGTTTTTTTCTAGATTTTCTTCATTTTTGGTCCCTTTCTTGTGCGTTTGAGTAGTACTATTATTCTCAAAATTTGAAGGAGGATTATTTTGACGAGTCCAAGTATTTTTCCTTCCACGACCTCGTTTTCCACCACGGCCTCGTCCATGACCATGAGAAAAAGTCACATTCGCTTCTGGGAATGGAGTTGATCCAGTTGGACGGGATTGGTGATTCTTCATCAAAAGCTCATTGTTTTGCTCGGCCACAAGCAAACATGAAATTAGCTCAGAATACTTAATAAACCTACGCTCTCGATATTGCTGCTGCAGGAGCACATTCGAGGCGTGGAAAGTAGAATATGTTTTTTCCAACATATCCTCATCAGTAATTTTCTCTCCACATAATTTTAATTGAGAGCTAATTTTAAATAAGGCCGAATTATACTCACTTACGATTTTAAAATCTTGCAAACGTAAGTGAATCCAATCATAGCGAGCTTTGGGAAGAATAACAGTTTTTTGGTGTTCATATCTTTCCTTCAAATTTGTCCAAAGGACTAACGGGTCCTTAACAGTGAGGTACTCACTTTTCAATTCTTCATGCAAATGATGGCGAAGGAAAATCATTGCCTTTGCGCGATCCTGTAGGGATGCTTGATTTCCTTCTTTGATAGTCTCTCCAAGATTCATTGGACTTAGATGAATTTCAGCATCAAGAACCCATGACAGGTAATTTTTTCCAGAAATATCAAGTGCAATGAATTGAAGATTTGTGAGATTCGACATAGTGAATAAACTTGATGTGATGGAAACAAGTTTAGAGATCCTTCAACACACAGATTTTAGAGTCTCGTGCTGATAACGTGTTGTAAAACAAGAGCTTTAAGCACACTAATTGGAAGGTTACACAATTCTCTTAAAGAGGCCTTTATGGAGAGGTTACCAAAGATATAAAGAGACAAGTGACCATGTGTAGGGTTTAGGAAGAATCCAATGTTGAAAATGTGGTCATCCACATATAAATACATATATTTATAATCAATTTTTCAAAAATAAATTTCAGAAAACTTTTTTTTTCAAAATGACATAATTTTTAGGCTTAATTGCTATTTGGTTCTCTATGTTTCACTGAAGTTTACTTTTGGTCCTTTTTGTTTGAAAATATCATTATAAGTCCTCTGTGTTTCAAATTTGGTCAAAATTGGTCATTTTGCCTAACACCATCAGCTTCTTCCGTTAAACGTTGATGTGACTCGAATTTCTCTCCTACGTGTCCATTTAAGCTGACGTGGCATGCCACGTCACTTCCTTTTTCTCTCTCTTTCTCTCTCATTTTCTCTGTTTCTTTGACCTCTCCTTTATCATCTTCCCTCCTCCTTCGTCCCCTTCATCTCCGTCAACATCATCGTTGCCACCACCACCATCATCCCTCCTCTTCTTGCAATCCTCTCCCAAACCCTAATCTCTTCCCTATTGTGAAGACCAGAGCCTTCGACGGGAGTCGCCACCAAATTTTCAATCAAAATTTGGAAAAAATAAAAGTAAGTTTAAAAGTGGGGAAAAATGAATTTTCACAAAATGTTGGGTTCGGGAGTCTGATTGAGATGAAGGGAAGGTGTTAGGCACCCTTCTTCCCCTGTTCAAAGATGGTTACCCTAAAAATTAATATTAAAGTTGTTTGGCCTTGAAAATACATACAATTATGGGAGAAAATTGAGAAAGGAAAGAGGGAGGGCTTGACCTAGGATAAAAGCCTAGGGCCTACGTACCCACAATGGGGGATCAAAGCCCACGTAGTTCCTGTGTCATGCAAGTGTGTGAGTGAAAGGAGGCTCCCAATGCAATGTACCTAAAGAGGCCGATGCCTTTTGGTACTTATCTACCATACAACCAATCAAGAATGTAAAAAAGTTTATGTGTGAGAGCTCATCAGGCGTAATACCCAGATGGCGTGTAGACTAGTGCTCCTATAAAGATAAGATCTCTTGGTGGCACTAGATTATATAAAAACAAATGGTTTATTTTCACACAAATAATGATATTTAAGATTTTATTTGTCCCCCAGGAGACAGGGGGTTGCGACGGGTGTACTTTACCGTCGCGACCCCTTGTCCAACAGACAGCAAGCGAAAAAAGCCTAAAGTGGCAGGCCTCCGCGCCCGTTCTTGCGAAAAAAGCAAGTGAAGACCAAAAGCCTAAAGTGGCAGGGCTCCGCGCCCGTTCTTGCGAAAAAAGCAAGCGAAGACCAAAAGCCTAAAGTGGCAGGGCTCCGTGCCCGTTCTTGCGAAAAAAAGCAAGCGAAGACCAAAAGCCTAAAGTGGCAGGGCTTCGCGCCTGTTCTTGAGAAAAAAGCAAGCGAAGACTAAAAGCCTAATGTGGCAAGGCTCCGTGCCCGTTCTTGCGAAAAAAGCAAGCGAAGACCAAAAGCCTAAAGTGGGAGAGCTCCGCGCCCGTTCTTGCGAAAAAAGCAAGCGAAGACTAAAAGCCTAATGTGGAGGGCTCCGCTGTTCTTGCGAAAAAAGCAAGTGAAGACCAAAAGCTTAATTTGGCAAACACAATTTCGAATCAGGCCAACAAATGAAAAGGACCCGCACCCGTCCTCACAAAAAATTACGGTACCTATATCATTGCATAGTATCTCACATTTTCTATTATATATTGTCCAAGCATGCATTCTACTATGATATTTCTTACAGGAAAAATATGCTCTAAAGGCATAAAAATGCACCAATACGTGCCAAAATGCACTCCGATAGTACGCCAACACGTGCAGCAAAAGTACCATCCCTTGAAGAACTGAAGTAGATGGCCTGAGCGCTACTACCCTTAGAAAGGGAGTCTCTTACACTCCTTTATCCTGTTTAAATTACTGATTATGCACAAGCCCACTCTTATTTTGAAAAGCATACTTATCATTACAAAAATTATTAGTCTGCCTTATGCTATACATCTCTTGATGGTCCCACACTTCATCGAATACAAATTGCGAAAATAGGTGGAAAACTGGCTTTTGATGAAAGGAAGAAGAGTCTACATATCAACCCGTGCAAGAAGCCCCAAAAAGCCTAAAATGGAACAAGGACGATTGAACATCTCAAATCAAAGGAGAACAGGTAAAAGGAACAAATGAGAGTAGAAATAACCGCCAATTTCATGCAAATTACAGAAAGTACAGAAAACATAAGCAGGTGGAAAATACAAAGACAAAAAGGCACAAGGAACGCGACACCAAAAGAGGAACGAACGAGCAAGGTAATGGTAAGGAAGAACAGACGTGTGCTGGCACGGATCAACAAAAAGACCTCAGAACCCCCTCTCCAGGTACAACTGAACCAACCCAAAAGCAAAATGCAGACGGTTAATCATTACGCCTGAACGCGAGGAAATCCAAACACCACCATATGGACGGAAACCACGATGTACCCACTGAGAAATAACAGCAGAATAACCCAGCATCCGGGCGAGCTGAACAGGAGCCTCCGTATCTTGCAGATGAGTCTCAACCATGATCAATACGAATGGCCGCAGGGTCTGCAAAAATCCATGCATATAATTGAACTGGGAAGCACAAACGCTCCATATTAAAACACCAAAAGTCCCCGCAACAAGGAGACGAAACAGGGGCACAAAAAGAGAAGAACCAACCGGCGGTACGCGACAAGAAACGTCCCCTCTGGCAGGAAACGTCTGGGCACGAAGGACGTAATCGTAGCTGGGAGGACCAAGACTAGGTTGCATCTCTACCAGAACAATAAAATTAATATCCAGGCTAAGAACGTGACCCATACTAGGACCACGAATAAAGAAACCGAACCCCTCTAACTCATGTCCAGAAAAGCGAAATGTACGTGAATAATCATCGGCGTCGAACGAAACCAACAGATCGAGCGACGAAAAGGCCGAAAGAGCGGCCAATGGATGACGGACCAACAAATCGATCGACGAAAACGTCGGAATGCTCGACGGATAGCTCGATGGTAGCAACAGAATGGCCGAAAGAATGGTGGAAAGACAACAGAAACCAACAGATCGAGCGACAAAAAGGCCGAAAGAGCGTCCGACCAACGAATTGATCGACGAAAATGATGGAAAGCTCGGCGGTAGCAATGAAATGGCCGAAAGAACGGCGAAAAGTACCACGAAAACCAACGGATCGAGTGACGCAACGGCCGAAAGAGCGTCAAAAAACTACTGCAAGCGAGAGAAAGGCCGAAAGAGCGGTGAAAAATTACTGCAAGCGGCCGCGAAATCGAACCGATCAAATAAGGAACCAAACCACTACAAACAAATGAAAAATACGGATCAAACAAAAATGGTGGACCAAAGACCAACTAAAGCAAAATCAAAATCAATCTAGTGCCGCATATTAGACCAAAGGACGAGCGGTAACTGTGCGGCGGAGCGGACAGACGCATAGCTCAAAAAACAGAAAGGACAGAGGAAAGACAAAAATTACCTATAGGGGCATCGGACAAGTCGAGGAACAACAGACCAAATGGCGGATGGATCGGCGGCACGAAACCAGTCGGCGATTGAGGCATGACAGACGAAAAGACGAAAAACCCAATAAATCGGTGACAAAAACTGAGCAATAAAAATGACCAGAAACCAACGGATCGATGGCGTTTCTAAAGACGGATGGATCGACAACTGAATGGCCTAAAGAGTGGCGGACAGACTGAAAGACGGGCGATGAATCAATGGATATGCAAAACAAGAAAACAAACACTACAAAAAACTGGACTTTCTGCGACGACTCTTCGGTAGCGACAAGAAAAGTCGCTGCGGAAAAGGAGTTTTCGGCAGCGACATTTGATAGTCGCCACCAAGCACCTTTTGGTCGCGAAAAAACTGTCGCCACCAAAGACCCTTGCGTGGTGACATTTAAATGTCGCCACAAAAAACCCTTTGGTGGCGACAAAGGCTCGCCACCGAAAAACCCTTTTGGCCGCGACATTAAGTAAGTCGCCACCAAAGAGTCTTCAGCGGCGACTTTTGGTTAGCCACCAAAGGGTGTTTGGTGGCGACTATCAAATGTCGCTGCTGAAAAGGAGTTTTCAGCAGCGACTTTGCTTGTCGCCACCGAAGAGTCGCCGCAGAAAGTCCAATTATAATTTTAATTTTAATTTTCAATTGAAAAAATTACATTTTTCTTCCCTAAAATAATCTGTAATATTACTATTGTTCAAATATTATAATTTATTTGAAATCATAATTTAATTATTATTTTATTTTATCAAAAGTAATAAAATTATTCTTTTAAAAAATTATATTAGTCATAGTAAAACATTTTATATCTATATTGAAGTATATAATATAAAAAATACAAAATCAAAACCTATAACAATTCACTTTTATGTACAATTTAAATTTTAAAAAAAGTAAATAATCTTTAAAATAAATTTTTATGTAATTTTTAAAACTTGTATAATTTAAGTGTTGTATCCCCTCTTGTATTACCATAGTTTATTCCAATGAAGGTCATAAAATTCATAATGACAATTATTTCATCTTGTATCATCATAATTTATTCGTATGTGGGTATGTATTTGTATCATTACAATAAAATAATACTAATAGATTTGACATAAGCTAAATTGCATGAAATTTTAAAATTAATTTTTTTAATGTAAACTAATTCTCTATTTTCAATTATCTTCTATCTTGTATTTTATATTGTATAATTTTAGGGACTAAATTTAAAAAAAAAAAACTCTAAACCATTTGTTAGAAGGTCTTTAGTGGCGACCAAAATTTGCTGCTGAAGACATGTCTTGGTGGCGACCTAATGGTCGCCACCAAAGACATGTCTTTGGATGTCTTTGGCGGCGACCAAATTCGCTGCTGAAGACATGTCTCTGGTGGCGACTAAAAGGTCGCTGCTGAAGACAAGTCTTTGGTGGCGACTAAAAGGCCGCTGCTGAAGATATGCCTTTGGTGGCAACCAAAGTCGCTGCAAAAGATATGTCTTTGGTGGCGACTGAAAAGTCACTGCTGAAGACATGTCTTTGATATTAAAGACAAATATATATAATAAACTAGAGGCTTCGCATGCACCTACGTGCATACATGTAATTTATTCTTAAATTTTTTAATAATATAATATAAAATAGTTATTATATTTTAAAACCATTAAAACTTAAATATTTTAAAATTTTTAAATAAAATTTTTATCATAATTTAAAATAAAAAAATTTAAAAATGAGAAGGTATGCCCTTCTCCATTTTATTAGTAACCACCTATCATACTTGTTTTCTATCTCCCACATTCTCCAATCATATTATTTTTTTGTATTTTTTAATCATAAAATATAGCTATTTTGTGAGAAGTTGGTTATTTATTGGGAAGTTGAGGGGGAAGTTATTTTTTTGGTGTCACACTTTGCTTATGTGACACCAAAAAGTCCAAAGCCATATATATATAGATATATTTGAATGACATTATATAACAAAAGGTGATATATGGCTTAGTGGTTGCTATAGAAATTACCATGCATCACGTCCCGACTTCGAATCCGTCCATGCGCCATTTTTCAAAAATATATGGTGGTGGTGATCGTCGCCGGTCGGCAGAGGTTCGGCCTCCGGTCGGTGGTGGTCCGACCGACGGAGGTCGTGGCCGACGGTTGGAGTTTCAGTAACTGCTTTTAGTGGCGACTTAAAAGTCGTTGCTGAAGATATGTCATTGTTGGCGACTAAAGTCGCTGCTGAAGACATGTTTTTGGTGGCGACTAAAAAGTCGTTGCTGAAGACATGTCTTTGGCGGCGACATTTGTCGCTGCTAAAGACATGTCTTTGGTGGCGACTAAAAAGTCGCTGCTGAAGACATGTCGTTGGCGGCGACATTTGTCGCTGCCAAAGATATGTCTTTGGAGGCGACTAAAATGTCGCTGCAGAATGTCTTCTGCAACGCGACTATTGGCGGCGACCTTGCAGCGACTAAAATGTCGCCGCCAATGATCATTGGTGGCAACTTTTTGGTCTTCGGTGGCGACAAAAGTCGCCACCGAAGACCTTTTTTTTTGTAGTGAAAAGAAAGACGGCAGAATCGAATCGAACGATCCAAATGGAAACTTGCAACCCAGAGGACGCACCGGTGGACGGATTGAGCAGAGGACAACTCCGAACGGTTCGAACCACGAAAAATCGAACGAAGTAAGTACGGCGCACTGACGGCGGACGTACCGCGCTAGATCACGGCGGGACGACGGACCAACAGCACAGTGCACGGCTTAAACGAGACGCCATCTACCTTCAGAAGGACCTGCAAACCCAAAAGACCTGGAAAATGACGTCTACACAGTAAGGGACTAAGACCCAAAATAAGAAAGCCACGTGATTCCATCTCACTGGACTCCCATGACTTAGGAGACTACTGATGGGATATCATTACATAGCCATCGCGCAGTCGCCTACTACTACGCTAGTCCGGCCTCCGCCCCGTCACAGTACCACAGGTCGGCCGACTGACCTCCACCCGTCCTATATCACAGCGTGCCGCATTGCAATGCCCACGTGACACTGTACACCACTCAGCAACACTGCACCCCTCCCAATAACATTGTACCAATTGGCAACCCCAGCACTCCACTAGCACATCACCGCCACCCTAGCGTCCTCAGCACCCCTATATAAATCCCAACTCCACAAGGCTCAGACAAGACTTTACTACCCACTTTGTAAAGGACTCACCATATATATATATATATATATATATATATATATATATATATATATTTAAAACTATAGTATATATTTTAAAAACTATTGAAATGTGATAAATGCGATTTCACTGCACTTCACTTAATATCAAAAGTAATTTAGGGGATTGTGCAATTTAATTACCATAAAGAAAGAAAGAAAATAATTCGAGTGAATAAAATGAATACGCATAGAACAAAGTACAAATGAAAATAATGTAGGATTTGGAACACTTGAATTATTTATGTTGAAAACAAACCAATTAAAACTTGAAACTCTTCTATTGTATTCCATTATTGGTGTTGATTAAAAACGTACAAATGATTGACTATTGGATGAAGCTGGAATGACATAATTTGGCTGTTCCATTGTTATTATTATTAACATTAATAATAATATCATTGAGGCTACCACAAGACGCTCTAATCCATGCCAATTCATCTCTCTCCCCTCTGAGAGTGAGCAAGGCACGCACATCAACACCGAGTTGTAAAGGCATTAACGTTGAATCTCCAAACAATACTAATTTTGATCCATTCTTCTTGTGACGTTGGAAACGGGACCACTCTTGTGCTGGCATACGTGAAGTGGAGGAGTTGAAGATGATCTCCACACTAACTCCATCATTCTTACCTATTTCAAAAGAAGAAGAAGAAGGCACATAATTAGCCATGGCGAAAGTAGCGTCTTCGAGTGAGATCAGATGAACTTCAAACCGATGAAAATGGAAGGAATATTTGGGGCAAGGGTTTGTGATTGTCAAGTTCAGATTCAGAGCACCCACCACGGTGAAGACGTCGTTTTCCTCGAAATTATTAATATTACCAAAATCGACGTTTTCAACAAACAGATCAATTCTGTTGCATTTGAATTCCGTAACAATTCTCTTATAATCCAACGTATACCAAAATAGCAAATATCCGTAGAACATCATAAAAACAATGGTAACAGGCGCCGTACAAAATGCGAAACCAAAAATATGCCACCAAAAACCTTTCATGCAGCGAAAGGTGTTTGCGCAATTCTCTTCCTTCTCAACTTCAATTTCCATCACTCTCAATCAACCTCAACCTCTGAAAAATATATATAAATACAACACACTTATAATGTATGTATGTGGAACCGATATATATATCCGATAAAATTGGCTGCTTCAACAACTTGAGGAAAAAGGTTTAAATAAATATATTTCAAAACTTATATATTATTAATTTTTTTTAATAAATATAAGGGGAAAGAATATTTTAAAAACTTATAAATAATATAATAAAATGATTCATATGATAAAAGAAATTATTATTTTAAAATTATTTGCTATATGAAAACCAACCAATAATCTTAGTAGTTTAGATTTAGTGCACTTTTACAATTTTTTTTATCTGGTACTCTTTTTTTTCTTCGTAATTAAAAATTAAAGCCGTAAAATTATATCACACGTGATAACCTAATTTCTATTCATCCTAGTTTTTTTTTTAAAAAAAATTATAAAAAATAATTTAACTTTATAATTATAATTTATGAGTTATCTGAAATTGATAACTGCATCCCATATTTTAATTAATAGTGCTATCCCATATTTAAAAAAAGTATCATGCTTTTTTTACATTTGAAAAAAATTAATTTAAATATATAAAATTTTTTAATTTGATTCTAATTTTTTTAATTTAAAATTAAATATTACATACTTTTTTAATTAATTATGAATTTAGGAATTCCTAAAAATATTACAAATTTGGGAACGTTGACAATTTATAAAAGAAGCTAAAAAATGGCAGTTAGAAGATTCCCCCCTATTTTAGGAATTTCTTTTCCTCTTTTTTGGAATTCTTGAGAAAATGAATTTTTCATATAATTTAACAGTTTTTTTTTAAAAAAAAATAGTACTTTTTTTATGAAATAAAATGTATATCTTTATTATTGTTCGCATGGTCTTCGAGATCGTTCTACCCAACTAATGTTGTGCATATGGCTATAGTGAAAGAGTCTCACAAGGTGGGATAGTTGTACATAGATAATTATAACTCTTGACTTTATTGTATATGTATATAGTATAGATTTTTTTTTGAAATCCAATCTGTGGATATACTTCATTAAAGAAATTCTTCAGTACAAATATCAGTGATACAAAATGGCAAAGAGTCCTGCCAAATTTGCTCACCCGCGACATGTCTAGCAGCCTTACATATTTTATCTGCACACATATTACAGGCTCTTGGGATCCATTTAAAGAACACATCATTGAAATCTAAACATATGTCTAAAATTGAAACGCAGATAGAACAAAGCAAGGAGGAGTCGTTGCAATTGGAGTTTAGCATATCAATCACGAGCCTTGAGTCGCTTTCCACTACCAAGTCCGTGACTCCCATTTGACGCGCAACCTCTACTCCTTTCTTGATAGCCAATGCTTCCACTAACGTGCTGTCATTTAGTGCAGGAGCTAAAGCCATGAAAGCTCCATGAACCACACCCCCACTATCACGAAATACCCCACCAAGAGCCCCTTCGCCCGAACTCCTTATTGCTGCATCCACATTCAATTTTAAATAAGGTGCTTAAGGCTTCTCCCACTTCAAATCTTTCAGTATCTCAACGTCAGAAAGATCCCCATTACTTGCTACACAAACTACGTCCCACTACCTCTCCACCTTGGCCCACACTCCATTCAAGTTGACAGCTTCGTTGGCAAAGTTCTTTTGATTCCTCGCTCCCAAATGAAATATATTGCCATCACGAAAACGCATTGCTTCTCTCTTTCCCATCTATCCCATTCGACAGTCATCCACTCAAGAAGAGAGTGGTGGTACACCCAGCTTGAGAACTTGAATCTCGCCGTTCCCCAAACGTTTTGCACCTCCTGACATTCGAACAACAAATGGAAAGCACTCTCGAGCTTGTCTTCACACAGTACGCAAGGCTCGTTTATCAGCATCCCTTTCCTTTCTAGCATGTCAATTGTGGGAATAATGCCAAGACACACCCTCCAGAACATCACTTTGAACCTTGACAGAATTGGAAGTTTCCACACACTCTTCCAAAAAGACGTTGGTACATCACAGAATAAATCGGGTGTAAGATTGATACTTTCCCAGCTCTCCCTCATTGCAAGTTTATACCCCGATTTTACCGAGATGTTTCCATTAGATTATCCCTTCTAAGCGCACCTGTCGAGTAGGTGAGTTTTATTGAGAGGGATGCACAAAATTTTCTCTACCGTTATCCTGTCAAAACACGTGTCCAATACTTGTTTGTTCCAGGCTCTCCCATCTGCGTATAGTAAGTCGCTTACACTTGTTATTATCTTGGCCTCTTCATTTACTGGGACAAGTTCGCCCCTTTTCACACCGGGAATCCAACTATCCTTCCATACCATTGTTGCTTTGCCATCCCCAATGCTTTTATATAGACTCATATCAAGAAGGTCCCTTCCTGCCAATAAACTTCGCCATGTATAAGAAGGCCTATAACCCAATCCTGCATTCATAAAGTCACTATTACCAAAATATTTCGCCTTCAGAACTTTAAATAGAAGGCTTTCCTCATTTTGAATTAATCTCCAGCAATTCTTGGTCAACATTGCTTTGTTAAACACTTCCAAGTCTCTAAAACCAAGCCCTCCTTGATTTCTTTGGGTAACAATTTTTTCCAACTCAGCCAATGAATTTTGCAATTATTTTGGTTCGTACCCCACCAAAACTTAGCCATCATTTTGGTTAGATCATAGCAGCAACGTTTGGGAAGGAGAAAACAACTTATTGAGTATGTTGGAATTGATTGGGCCACTTCCTTGATTAGGACCTCCTTACCTGCTTTTGACAACAACTTCTCTTTCCACCCTTGCAGCTTTTTCCATACTCTATCTTTTATGGATTTGAATGCCCCTCCTTTGTTCTTACCAACCATAGTTGGGAGGCCAAGATATTTCTCGTTGTATGTGGCTTTGTGAATCTTCAGAATATCCTTCATAGATGTCTTGATTGTATTTTGCAATTCGGACTAAAAAAGATGGCTCACTTATCATAATTGATTTTCTGCCCCGAAGCCTTCTCATAAATATTCAGAATATTGTTGAAATTTTGGCATTCTCTTTCCTCCGCCCTTAAGAAAATTAAACTGTCATCTGTAAAAAATAGGTGTGAAATACTGGGTGCTTGGTGATTAACCTTTACGCCATGAATCAAATCATGGTAATCAAGATCGCGATCTAGATCGTAAGATCGTTTAAGATCGCGATCTTGTATCGTACTTTCGATCTGGATCGTGCTTAGGATCGAAAAATTCCAGGATCAGGATAGGATCGCGATCTTGATCGTAAGAAAGGATCGTAAGATCGTAAAAAAAATCATAAGATCGTATAAGTTAATTTAAAAAAAACAGAGGCCCAAAACGCAGCTTTAGTCCTAAATATTTATGACTATGAATTTTGGTATTTTGTTTGTTGAATTGATGTATAGATACTGTCAATTTGATGACTTATGAACTAATTTATGAAAATATCATGAAAATGTGATAATTTTATATATTTATTTAAAATATATATTATTAAATATATAGATTAATTTTTTTTGAAAATTGGTAGGATCTTACGATCCTCGATCCGATCTTACGATTCGATCTATCTTATGCCTCTCCCGATCCTACTTAAAATCTCGATCTTGATTACCTTGAATCAAATTATCTTGTTCTCCTGCAGACGATAAACAACTCAGCCCTTCAGCACATATTAGAAACAGATAGGGAGATAGGGCATCCCCTTGTCTAAGTCCTCTCTATGGTGAGAAAAACTCAAGTCTTGACCATTCACCCTAACCTTGAAATTAACTGTGCACACGGATGACATTATCTTTTCCACCCAAGAAACATTAAAACCCAACTTTAGCATCATATTTTCCAAAAAGCACCATTATATTCTATCATAAGCCTTGCTCATATCAAGTTTAACAGACATAAAACAATTCTTGCCTGACCTTTTGCCTTTTAAAGCATGAGGGAGCTCGTAAGCTAAGAAAACATTGTCAGTAATTTGTCAGTTTGGCACAATGGCACTCTGGTTAACAGAAGTAATATTAGCCAAAATTAATTTTAATCTATTAGCTAGAGACTTGGCTATGATTTTATACAGTACGTTACAAAGGCTTATCGGCCTGAATTGGGTCATATTCGTTGGGTTATTCACCTTAGGAATAAGAATAATTCTTGTATTATTTACTTCACTGGGAAGTGTGCCACCATTTAAAAAATGCAGTGCTGCGTCAGTGACATCATCCCCTACTACACCCTAATATTTTTGATAAAAAAAGAGCAGGGAAACCATCTATACCTGGTGCTTTGTTCGGGCCCATCTGGAAAAGAGCCTCCTTCACCTCGTCTCTTGTAAATTGCCGAGTCAACATTGCATTCATCATATCCGTCACTTTCCTCGGCGTTGCATCTAGAACCTTATCCATCTCAGTTGGCACAGACGATGAGAATAATTCTTTAAAATATTCCATGGCAGTTTCTTGAATTTCTTTATGATCTTCCACCCAGCTACCATCACTTCCAATCAACTTGTTGATTCTATTTTTCTTGGCTCTGTTTGATGCCAGTATGTGGAAAAAATTAGTATTTTTGTCCCCCTCTCTCAACCATTGCACCCTTGATCTCTGTCTCCAATATGATTCTTCATCTCGAAGCACCCTGCTTAGCTCGTTTTCTAACCTTCTCAGCTTCGTCATGTCTATTTGGCTTTTTGTGAATTCAATATTGATCTCCTCCTGTAAGGATTTGATCTTTCTATTGAAGTTGCCAAATTTTTCTTTGCTCCACTTCGTGAGATGCTCCTGAATAGACCTCAAATTGCCATTGGCTCTGTTCATGTCTGCTCCCGGCAAGTTTCTGCGCCAATATGAAGCAATGAGATCATTACATTTCTGGTACTCGCGCCATAACTGCTCAAACCGGAACTCCCTCGGTCTATTTTTCTTGTCCTCCATATTATGTTGATGCCAGAATAAACTGCACATAATGGGAAGGTGATCAGATGAAAACTTTTTCAAATGAAATAGTTGGGCATGAGGAAACTTAGCCATCCAGTTTGTATTGGCTAGTCCCTTGTCAAGCCTCAGTTTGACCTGTCTATTTCTGCCTTTACACCAGGTAAAGGGGTGGCCAATAAAGCCTATATCCGCCATTCCGCAGTCATCTATCGCCTCTCTAAAGATTTGCATCTGTCTTTGTGGACGTTCGTTATCTCCTGACTGTTCATCACCATTAATTATCTCGTTGAAGTCCCCTATCATTAGCCAAGGTTGATTAGCCTCCTCTGCAAGCCTCCTCATCATATTCCACCCTACCATTCTGAGGTGCGTTATTGGTTCGCCATAGAAACCTGTTAATCTCCATTCATTGTCATTACCTGCATCAATTAAAACGTCAATGTGAAATTTAGACATAGATTTTAGCATTACGCTGCCTCCATTATTCCACAACATCATCAAACCCCCACTCCTCCTCCTTATACACGGTTGGATTAAGACATTATTAAAGCCCAACGTCTCCTTCATCTGTCCCGCCTCACCTACAATTAGCTTTGTTTCGCACAAGAATAAAATATCAGGCTTAGCTTGCCTAATTAGGAATTTTGTGGAATCAACTGCCCGTCTATTCCCGATCCCATGGCAGTTCCACGCTAGTATTTTCATTGTGCCCGGCAGGCCTGCTCAACAAGTCCCGTCGATATCGCATTACTTGTAACACTTACTTCTTCCCCCATTTTATGCTTTTTATTTGACCCACCATTACTCGATCGCCTTCATCAACGCATCGTCTTCTGAATTTGATCTTTTTCTCCCCATGCTTGGAACTAGTACACCCTCTGTATTATTCTCATTAATCCCCCTTCCTATTTTCTTCCACTTTTTACTCCTTTTATGCTTTTCTCGGGGTTGATGTTTTCTTTCATAGAAAGTTCTGTTTCCTTCACCATTATCATATTACCAATTTCCATTAATACTTCTTCTCCTTCTACACCGTGCACTTGCATCATCGGTTTTGACACATGTGTGTTCGATTTTATCATTGCTGCACCCATCTTTACTTTATCCACCACTTCATTTAATGATACCATCACCCCTTCCTTCACCACGTGTTCCATCTTCCCCTTTTCCTTTTCTACCCCCTTGATTGTTTTATCATACTCATTTGTCTCATTCACTCCCAACTAGGGGTGTGCAGAACTGATCCAAACCGAACCAACCGATCCGATCCAAACCAAACCGACTAAAACCGACTACATAATCGGATGGATTGGATAATTTTTTTGACAACCGATTTGGTTCGGTTGTTGGATGAGACACAATTCCAACCGAACCAACCGACTATAATTTTTTAAAATATTATAAATATAAAATTACCTAATAATTACTAACCTGGCTACCCCACCACTACCCCTCTCATTCAGCCATTCTGCCGCACCACCCTTTCTCTTTCTATTTCTCTTCTCTCATTCAACCATTCACCCAAATCTGCGCCTCCTGCTTCATCTCCGGCTTCGTCTCCTAAGGCGACATTGCCTGCCTCGTCTCCGGCTGCATCTCCATCAAAGGATGCGGCGCCGCGCCACATCTTCAACCCACATCTTCGATCTCCTCGTCTCCGGCTACATTTTCGATCAAGATAAACCCCTTTTACTTTTCTTGCACTTTTATCCATTTATCTCTTCCCTTTTCTCTTTTCAGCCCCCAAATGAATTTCTTCTTACCTGCTACTTTCTGTAAGTTTTGTTGGCCTTTTTCTTTCATCATACCCTCCATATGTATTTTGGAAAGGAAGCTAGTTGTCTAAGGTTGGTGTGTTTGTGAAATCATTCTGATTTTCTCTTCTCTTTGCAAGAGTTGTTCATCCCTATTTTTTCTGTACAAAAACCGATTAACCGAACCAAACCAAATCGACTACAATCGGTTCGGTTCGGTTCGATTGATGTTACTTGAGTGGATTGGATTGGATGACATTTTTGGTCATCCGATTAGGTCGGTTCAGTTGAAAAAATCATCCAAACCGAACCGAACCGATTAGTTTCTCACCCCTACTCCCAACAACTCGCATACCCCATTATCATCGCCCTTATCTTTAATACATTCTTTCTCCTTTTCTCGCACACTTTTTCTATTTTGCTCCTCCTTTAGCTTGGTACCAACATGGCTTGCTTTCAGCCAAGGTCCGAGATTTAAGGACTCCTTCTTCTCCCCATTTTCATCTTCCTTCTCCACACACAGTTCTTCAGCGTGCCCAACCACCCCACAATGAAAGCAAAATTTAGCTAATCGCTCATACTTAAAGTCTGATGGAATTAATTAATGGTAGAATGGGTATCTTGGCCAAGGATGGATTGATGGGATATATAGAAATATTGTAATTATAGGGAGAGATGTTGAAGTATGATGTGTGAGACGTGTAGGAGACTTTACTGAATGTTTTTTTCTTCACTTCCTAAACTTCACTTTATACACATATATATATCATTCATATGTCGGTTGGTGGAGGGATTCAAATTTTTCTACATGCTTCTACATGGTTCTAAATGTCATTATTACATCTCCAATTTCAGCCTCCTGTCAAAGCTGTACCGCCGCCTTCATCAGAGATTTGCTTTCAATTTCATATCTTTATGTGACTAGATTTTTCTAGATTATTTTAACACTTCCCCATAATGTAGAAAAATCTATGACTCTAAGCTCTTCTCTAAACTTGATAAATTTTTCGATTGTAACCAGCTTTGTAAATATATCTGCTAGTTGATCCTCAGTCTTGCAGAACTACATCTCGATCTCTTCACATTCCACGAGCTCACGAATAAAATGATGCCGAATTTCAATGTGCTTGGTACGACTGTGAAATACTGGATTCTTCGTCATTGCAATGGTTGACATGTTGTCGCAGTAAATTTTTGTTGGCGCATTAATGCTTTGATGCAGATTCTCCATGATTCTTCTAAGCCAGATTGCTTCACAAGCGGCACTGGTTGCAGCCATGTATTCAGCTTCTGCAGATGAAAGTGCTACAGTCTTCTGCTTCTTCGATGCCCATGATATTGCCTTTGAACCAAGGAGAAAAATGTAGCCTGATGTGCTCTTTCGATCATCCACGTTGCCTGCCCAGTCACTATCTGTGTACCCAATTAATTCGCAATTAACTTCTGCTTCATATGCGATCCCAAAATTCTTCGTGCCTTTGACATATCTCAAAATCCTTTTTGCGGCAGTGAAGTGAGACTTGCTGGGCTTGCTCATGAATCTGGAAACAATACTGACGGCATGTACTATATCTGGCCTTGTGTTTGTGAGGTAGATCAATGAACCCACTAGGCTTCGATAGATGGTTTCGTCCACTTTCTCCGTTCCATCTTCCTTTGATAATTTCTCGCTTGTACCCATTGGAGTAGATGCTGGCTTGCAATCTGCCATCTTAAACTTCTTTAGTAAATCATCAGCATATTTTTCTTGAGAAATGAATATCTGTTCGGGCCTTTGTTTGACTTGCATTCCGAGAAAATATCGCATGAGGCCAAGATCGGTCATCTCGTACTCTGTCATCATGGCCTTCTTGAAGTCTTCAATCATCCTTGCATCGTTGCCAGTGTATATTAAATCATCGACATAGAGGCATAAAATGAGAAATTGGTCTGCTTGCGTCTTTACATATAATGACGGCTCACTTGGACTTTTTGCAAATCCATGATCGAGAAGATACTTGTCAATTTTGCTATTCCACGCTCTCGGTGCTTGCTTCAAACCGTAGAGTGCTTTCTTCAGTCGATAGACTTTATCTTCTTTTCCTCGGACCACGTATCCTTGAGGTTGCTCCACGTATACTTCTTCTTCAATCTCCCCATTCAGGAACGCGGACTTCACATCTAGTTGATATACCTGTAGTTTCAATTGCGCAGCTAGAGCAAGTACTAATCGTATTGTTTCCATACGTACCACAGGAGCAAAGGTCTCGTTGAAGTCAATGCCTGGTTGCTGTGAGTATCCTTTTGCGACCAGTCGTGCCTTGTACTTCTGGATTGAACCGTCTTCATTGTGTTTGATCTTGTAGACCCATTTCAAGCTGATGATATCTTTTTCTCTAGGCTTCTCCACGAGCTCCCATGTTTGGTTCTTCTCGATCATCTTGATCTCCTCGTCCATCGCTTTTCTCCATTTGTCTTCTTTTGCAGCTTCCTCAAATTTTTGTGGCTCACAAGAAAAGAACGCGACATCACAAGTTTGATAAATGTCTTGTAATGAGCGTTCCTTTCTTGGAGGTGACGAATCTGGTGACACATTTGGTCCTCAAGGTTGACTTGTGCTCGGGCTTGGATCATCTCTTGTATTCTCCTTAGCTTCGAGATGTTGGATCCCTGTAGGTGCTTCATCGTTCCATTCCCAACTAGCTGCTTCATCAAAGATCACGTCCCTTGAAATGACTAGTTGTTTTGTATCGGGATTGTAGAGACGATATCCCTTGGATTCATCGCTGTAGCCGATGAAAATAAATTTGTCTCCTTTCTGGTCCAATTTGTCTCTGTTCACATTTGGCATGTGAGCATAAGCTATGCAGCCAAACACCTTCAGATGATCAACTCTAGGCTTTCGCTCGGACCAAGCTTCATACGGTGTCTTATCTCGAACGGCTTTTGTGGGGGACCGATTGAGAATATAAACAGTTGTGTGTACAGCCTCTGCCCATAGAAATTTTGGCAAGTTTTTGCCTTGCAGCATAGCACGAGCCATCTCAACAATTGTTCGATTTTTTCTTTCAGCTACACCATTTTGTTGAGGTGTATATCGAACAGTCAGCTCTTTCTTGATGCCATGCTCTTTGCAGAATTTAATGAATTTTTCATCATTGAATTCTCCCCCACGATCAGTTCTCAAAATTTTGATAGAAAGCCCACTTTGCTTTTCAACAAGGGCTTTAAATTGTATAAAATAAGAGAATGCTTCTGATTTCTGCTCAATAAAATACACCCACATCTTGCGGGTAAAGTCATCAACAAAGAGCAGAAAATATCTCTTTCCACCTAGAGTGGGGTTTCTTGAAGGACCCCAAATATCTGCATGCACCAACTCCAGTGGAGCTTTAGCTCTCCAAGATGTCTTTGGGAATGGCAATCTATGCATTTTCCCAAAAATGCATCCTTCACAAATTTTCTTTTCAAATGGCATTTTTGGAAGCCCAAGCACCATTTCTTTTGTATTTAATAATTTTAGGCCATAAAAATTCAAATGGCCATATCTCAAATGCCATAATGTGGATTCATCCACATTTTCACATTTCATAGCATATTGCCCAAGTGGCATAATTAAAGGAAAAATTTTGTTAGGGGCCATTTTGACTGTAGTTATATGTTGCCCCTTATTTTTATCAAATATAATGCATTTATCATCATCAAAAATCAACTTATAGCCCCTTTTAATTAATTGGCCAACACTTAATAAATTTTGTGCAAGGCCTGGTACATAAAAGACATCATGAATAAATTTTTGTTGGCCATTTTCAGTTTTTACGGCAATAATGCCTTTTCCTTGCACCCCTTGAGTTTTTCCATCACCAAGTGTAACTTGGGATTTTATAGTTTCATCTAATTTGACAAAGCAATTTTTATTGCTTGTCATGTGGTTAGAACAACCACTATCAAGATACCACACATCCCTTGATTCTTGATGAGTAGAAAATGCAGAATAAAATATTTGATCAAGGGATTGGTCTTTTTCTGTAAAATTAGCTTCCTCTTTCTGCCGGTACCAACAATCTTTTTCAAAGTGAGTGTGCCTTGTGCACCTCTTGCATTTGTACCGGCAGTCTTTTGTATCATGATTATTTTTTTGCAAAGATTACAATAGGAGTCACTTTTCTCTTTAGTGCTCCCTTGATTTTTATAATTCTTTCTCCCCCTTCCACGGTAATTAAATGATCCTCTATTTTGAGGATTTTGACCGTGGTCATTTCTTTTATCTCCATTATTTTTAAATATATTTATTTTTGACTGAAAAGCTTGCTCTAGTGGTTTTTCACATTTTTGCATTCTCTCTTCATGTGCTCGAAGAGATCCTTCTAGTTCCACTAGAGTGAGCTTTGTCAGATCCTTGGCTTCTTCAATAGCAGCCACCACATGATCAAATTTTGCAGGAAGGCTTCTTAAAATTTTCTGAACAATTTTCTTATCTTCTATCGTGTCTCCGTTGCTTCTAATTTGATTGACAATATTAGAGACACGAGAGAAGAATGCTCGAATTGATTCACCTTCCTTCATTAATAAAGTTTCAAAATCTTTCCATAAAGATTGAAGTTTGATGGTAATTACCTTATCTGAACCCTTGTACTGGCCTTTTAATATCTCCCAAGCCTCTTTTGTAGTTTTTGCATTCATGATTCTTGGAAAAATGGCATTACTTACTCCTTGTTGAATGAGTGATAATGCCTTGGCATCCTTCTGCATGGTTTGCTTGTATTCCTTCAGCCTTCCAGCAGCCCATGTTGATTGCTCTTCAGGAGTAGCTTCTTGGAATGCTTCTTCGATTGCTCCCCACAAGTCTTGTGAGATGAATATTGTTTTCATTTTGATGCTCCAAAATTCATAGCCTTCTCCATCAAATATTGGGATTAAGGTTTGAGTATAATTGGGGGTTGTAGAGGCCATAGGAATTAATGGATGAGTGAAATAATTATGGTATTAGGGTGGCTAAATTAGATAGAGGATTGGACCCAGCTCTGATGCCACTGATGGAATTAATTAATGGTAGAATGGGTATCTTGGCCAAGGATGGATTGATGGAATATATAGAAATATTGTAATTATAGGGAGAGATGTTGAAGTAGACTTTACTGAATGTTTTTTTCTTCACTTCCTAAACTTCACTTTATACACATATATATATCATTCATATGTCGGTTGGTGGAGGGATTCAAATTTTTCTACATGCTTCTACATGGTTCTAAATGTCATTATTACATCTCCAATTTCAGCCTCCTGTCAAAGCTGTACCGCCGCCTTCATCAGAGATTTGCTTTCAATTTCATATCTTTATGTGACTAGATTTTTTTAGATTATTTTAACAAAGTCCACCCAAAACTTCCCATCCTTCCTACGTGAAACGTAAGTTCCCTCCATTAATGCCTTATCGATTGGCATTTCTACCAAGGCCTTAAGGAACCGCGATTGATTATTTTGAGCCACGAAAATCCCCATTTCCTGCACACAACCCATCTCTGCCCCCAGTTTATGTGCAATTGCTTCTGTAATGCAGTGGGGGGGTAACCCCAGAATTGCACCCAAATTTTCACTGTTTCAAAACCTTTTTCCACTGCACTCATCTCACGCTGCCAATTTTGTAAAAGCAGCCAGCTATTTCGAAATATCCATGGGGCTCCCTTCAGTACTCGTTCCATCTTTCTTATTGTTAAAGAAAAATTGGTACGTTCTTGATGCCAATTCAACCACTTTAAAACCCTCTTCTTCATTCCATATATTTCTCAGTGTTGTTTCCATCGAAAGCTGATTAATTGACTTCATTGTTAAATTCCTTCCAATCAGACTCTCCTTACAGTCCTTCAACCCCTCCACAACGTCATCTTCTTCAAGTACGATCTCTTTTGCCCTTCTCCTGCCACTACTATTCCTCCAAACACCTTCGTCTGTCATGCCTGATCCCTTGTCTGAAAGAGAAACGAGGAAGAAAGTCTAGTGCGCTACCACACGAAAAACCTACGGCCGTCCCCGGAGTGTTCTTCCCTGCTGAAGCCCTAACAGAGAGAATCTTTTTTGTTTGGTAGTATAATATACAACTTATTATATGTATATAATGGGTTATGTGGCACAATTATAGTAATTGATGTGGTCCGATCGTATATAGTATAGATTTTTAAAACTTGAAACATGATAAGTGTGATTTCACTTCACTTTTATATCTATATCTATATCTATATACGAAAGAAGGAAAGTTTATATAGCCAATCTCAAGATATAGCTGCCCTACTTTTTTTAAAAAAAAATTCTTAATTATTAAGTATATTTTTAGAAAATTAAATTTGTAAACAACTCATATTTTTATAGTAAAAAAAATAAAATGTCTAGTTTTTATAGTAAACAACATAAACTGTTTCTGAATTTTCAATTCACATTGTACAATATATCAAAGAATTTAGCTCTGCTCATTGCCCTTTTTCTTCTTCCTCCCATCCCATCGACCATATGATCTTTTCATTTTATTTATTACTTGTTATAAAGAGGTAGTTCTGTGTTGTTAGTTGTTACATGATGGGAGGAAATGAATCCAATAAGGCGGCGTGTACATGAAGTTGTAAATTCATGGATGTTCAATTACTCCAAAATATTGTTATTATTATTCTTCGTAGCAAGCAAGTGGATATAGATGCATCATTTAATAAATTTGATCATTCTCCCACCCAAAATCTGAAAAGAGGCACAATATTGATTGACTTAACAAGTACTTCTTGTTGATTTTGTTCTAGATAATTAAAAGATACGAAGAGATATATAGACTCTTTGTTATTGAGTACGTAAATTGAGGAAATTAACATAAGTGGGGGAAACTAACACAAGTTTATCTAAATTCCAACAGCTGAGAACAATAGAAGATCATAGATAAAAAAAGAAAAATTTGTAATTTTATTGAATTAAAAAGAAGGCTAGCTATAATTCAATAAATCTCATAAACCAAAAAACTAAAAAAATTAAAAATCAACACTTCCAAATTAAACAAACTTTAATTTAATTTCATAGCGTCAGTGCAAGTTGGAATTGCAAATGGAGAAACCATGTTGAGTTATATTATAAGCTACAGTGTGGAGGTCACCACAAGACACACTCCACCATGCCAATCCTTGAAACGAGAATAATTGCCTAACCAAGGCGTGCACATGAAGTTGGAAATTCATGGATGCCCAAGTCCTCCAAATACTATTATTATTATTATTATCCATAGCAAGCAAGTGATGTAGAGGCACTAAGGAAGAAGCTGATGATGAATTGAAGATGGCTTGCACTGAAACTTCATCCTTCCGACCCAAATCCAAAAGTGGCACATTGATTGACATAAAAGGTTCTTCTAGTTCTAATCTTTTGGTATTATTATTATTCATGATGAGAAGCAGCTCAACCTCAAATCCATACTTGAAACTCACTGAGCTTAGGAGACAAGGGTTCTTAACTGTGAAACTCACATTCAAATACGCACCCTCAGAGGAAGACGACAAAGAGTCGACAAATAAATCAAGTGTACTGCAATGATTTTCTGGATCTATGTCCTCATTCATATCGAGTTTAGAATACATATGAAATATTTTCTGCAACATCAATATACATAGTATAGCACCAACAAGAATTTCTATGAGCAGTACCACCCATATACGCTTAGATCGAAAATCACAAGCACATTCACAATCGTCTTCAGCATTCATTATTACGCTTACAACAATATAGAAATCATAAGCTTAATCGATCAAAATCATAAATATATAGAGCGTACATATAAACTTTTGAAATATATATATATATATATACACACATAAAAAAATATAAATTGTGCATTTTTATTTTGGAATAGGATCAGATTCATTCTCAAGTTCAAAATTTTTAAAATTCTGATTTTTCTGGTAAGATCTTACCGTGAATTGCTCAATATATCATGACCTATTTCATAAAAGTAGGATGACTTTTGTATAATTATAATTGTAAAAAAAAATGTAGTTTATATATACGATTATATACTTTTATTTAAATGGTAAGATTTTACTGTGATTCGATTTATTAGCAGCAATATTAGTTAACTAACTATTACAAATTAAACCATTTTAAACCAAAAAAAAAAGCAAATATTCACACAAAATGCAAACAATAAATTTTTACAATTTGTAATTTCTAAGAGAAAATTGTACACGTCATTTTTACAAGCTAATTAATTGTGCATTTTGACTTTTGACTTTTGAATAGGATCAAATTTATCACTAACTACTGAAGCTCAAAGTTTTTAAGATCTCGATCTTTTTATAAAGATTTTATCATAAATTATTCAACTTATATATATATATATATATATATATATATATATATATATATATATATATATAAAAGATCAGTATATATATGTATATATAATTTCACAATTGTGAAAAAGATTAGTTTATATATATAACATTTTTTTAAAATGTATACCTTTTTTTATGAATAAGATGTATATATTTTGTGAGCAGCTAAATTAAATTTTTTTTAATAAAAGGTAGGGCAGTTATACATAGATATTATTTTGTGAGCAGCTAAGTACTTAGCTTTATTGTATATAGTATATATTCTTAAAACTTGAAACGTGATAAATGTTATTTCACCTAATATTGAAACTAATTAAGGGAATAGTGCATTTTAATTATTATATACAAAGAATGAAAATAATTTACTGAATCAAACTGAATAAAATCAATACACATAAAAAAAATGTGTGTTTGGTAGAGTCAATTTTTTGTTTTCATTTTTATTAAAAATAGAAAATCGCTAAAGAAATACGTTTGGTTAGATTTTTTTAGAAATATCTTTTAGAAAACATTTTTTAAAATATGATGATTTTTGAAAACATCAAAAAGTTAGTTCCATTATTTCCTATACAAAATCTTAAAAAATGAAAACAACAATGTGGAAATGCCATGGAAATTCCAATATTAGGATGGTGGTTAACCCCCCATCCTCCTTGTTGGTTGATGGTTTTTCGTTTTTGTTGCTGTTTTGCCGTTTTCTTGTTTGCTCTTTGTTTTTAATTGATGGTTGTTCTCTTTTTCCTTGCCTGGTGGCTTTATAAAGGTTCATTTCTTTTATAGGGTTTAGTATCTTTGTTGCTCTCAAATTTTGCTGCAATGTTCATTCCTACCCCTAAATTTTCAATTTTGTTCATATTTTCCCTTTTTGCTAACACCATCAACTTGGTTGACGGAATTTGATGACGCGGACGATAAATGTGCATCTCTTTTACCACCTCACAGTCCAACTCATTTTCCACCTTACATTTAACTTTTTACTTTTATTAAAAAAATTAACCTAATCCAAATAAAAAAACAAACCAAACTTTTACCTTAAAATATTTTTTATTTAGATTAGGTTAATTTTTTTAATAAAAGTACAAATTTAAATGTGAAGTGGATAATGACGTGGCAAAAGAAATACACATTCATTGTCCACATCAGCAAATTCCGTCAAACAAGTTAACGGTGTTTACCAAAAAGGGTAAGCATGAACAAAATTAAAAGTTTGGGGTTAGGCATGAACCAAAAAAAAGTTTAGGGCAAGAATAAACTTTGCAACAAAATTTGGGGTAGCTAGAGTACTTTATCCTATATTATATTTGTTTTTTGTCATTGAATAATACGGAAGCTAGGCTAAAGGCAAGAACATTATCACACAAGTGGGCTTAATAAATTATATCATGCTTTATATTGTTTTCTTTGTTGATAAAACATCTATGTTTGGTTCAATTTTTGTATGAAATTGGATTAAAATTGGAATTAGAATTGGTAAGATGGACTTAGAATTGAATTATTTGAATTAAAAAATATGTTGATATGAAAAAATAGAATTGAAAATTTGTAAATGGGTGTAAGGCAAAAAGACAAAATTCTCCTTAATTAAATATTAAATAGTTTCTTCAGCCTCCTGACTTGTACAAAGAAGGTGATGATGAAGAGAGAGACCAGAAGACAAAAAAACCAGAGAGAAAGAAAGGCCACAAGAGACAATCAGAAGGGCAAAATTGGAATTTTGTATTAATTCCATGTAAGTCATCCCAATTTTTAATAAAATGGGCCACAATCCAATTCCAACAAAAAAAACAAAGGAGCAAATTCCCTGTAAATCAATTTCCAATTTTAGAAGAACCAACCAACCACAAGAAAATCTCAAAATCTGTGCAATTTTGGGAATATTTCAATATATCATATAGTGCATGTTATATTTCTTTTATAAATCTAAATAGGGTGTTCAAAATCGAACAAAATCAATACCCTTGATCCATATCAAATCGAGTACAAATCGATTAATATTTGAATGTATATATACCCTTGATCCATATCAAATCGAGTACAAATCGATTAATATTTGTATGTATATATATTTGTATATATACTATGTTAAAATCTCCAAATAGCAACATTTAAAATTTTAAACTAAAAATTTGATTTTATATTGTTAGTATATGAAATGTTATTATATTTCTTAATTTATTTTGAATAAATTTATATTTTTTTAATAATAAACTTAAATATGTAAATTTGACAATCTAAAAGCTCTGGACCTTTCAAAATCGATTTTTTATGGTTTAGTTTAATGCTATAAACTCAAACCGATCTGTTATTATTTTTCAATTAAGAGGAAAGAATGACAATGGAGAGATACAATGGAATGATCAACACACCAAGAACAAAATTATTCACTAATTTGGAAAAAAGAATAAACGATGAAGCACTTATCAAACTATTACAAAATCTAGTAATTTAGATAAAGAATTGTGAAATTTGATTATAATTAAACTTATAATAGAATATCATATACCTATTTTCTTTCAATTTTTATATTTTATTATATATCTAATAGATAATAATATAATCAATTTAATATATGTCTTAATAGTCAAATTAAAAATAAAAATAACGAAAAAAACAAATTTCAAAATTTTTAAAACCATACATGTTTCTATCATTTTTATTTTTTGAAATGTATTTTGACTTTATAAACCAAACGTATTTTTAAAATTTTGAAAATTAAAAAATGAAAATCATTTTCAAGAAATGAAAATGGAAAACTATTTCTTAAACCAAACCCACCCTAAGATTTTAAAAAAACTTATTATTTTATTTTTGAAATATATATAAATACACATAAAAAATATAAATTGTAAATTTAACTTTTGAATAGAATCAGATTTATACTCATTCAAAATTTTTAGAATCCCGATTTAAAATTTGTACATTTTTTTAAAAAAATATATAGATTTTAAAATTTTGTATAATATATAAAAAAACATTAATTAACACATAAAAAATTAAATTTAAATAATAAACTATTAACGATGTAATATCATTTAAATTTAAAAACAGGCAACAAATGATATATAAAATTTAATTCTTTTTAATTTAAAATTAGATATTATATACTTTATAAATTAAATTTTGAATTTAGGAAAGTTGACAATTTATAAAAGAAACAAAAAATGGCAGTTTAAGATTTTCCCCCTTATTTTAGGAATTTCTTTCCCACTTTTTAGGAATTGTTTGGGAAAATAAATTTTTTATATAATTTAACAGTTTTTTAAAAGTATATCCTTTTTTTTATGAAATAAAATGTATATCATTCTTTTTGGTTGGCACTATTCCAACAAATTCAGACTCAATCTATTTTCGTATATAATTACGATAGGCATAGATATTGACTATTGACTTTATTCGGGATACTATATAGTATAAAATTTTAAAACTTGAAAGGTAATAAGCACTTAATATATATATAAAAAAAATTAAAGGTGTAATTGTCGATTTTGGTTCAAACAATTGTAATTTGCAATAAAGGACCGCAAGGGGTCTTAACCTTGGGGGACTTGTCCTTAGGTGATGCACCTAGGTGCCTACGTACCCTTCGAGAGGGATCAAAGTCCACATAATTCGTCATGGTGACGTCTATATGAGTCGTTAGGCAAGGTATTTACCTATATTGGGCCGTGTGCGGCTAAGACGTGCTTAAGGTACTCCGGGCGGGCGAGTCGCTCTTAGGAGGTTGCCTTAGTGTAAGAGAGCTCGGATCTTTGAGAGCTGCTGGAAGCCCTATCAGTGGGATGCTCCGGGGACGAAGATGAGCCTGCCGGTGGTTGGACCTGATGGAGCTTACGGCGGAGCTCAGGATGTGTGAATTAAGTTGCGCAAGGTGTCTGAGAGTGCTCAGAATGCCTGCTAGGATGGGTATGAGTAATGCTCTCTGGAAGTACTTGAGATGTCTCGGACCTAGTGTTGTAGTCCTTGGTCTTGTGTGTGCTTTAGTCCCCCGGGTGAGGATTTATTTATACTAAGTGTGGGGAGGAAGTGCTCGACCCACGTTCTCGTGGGATGTGGGTCATCCCATGATGCCCAATGAGTTTCCACATACCGTTGAGTGTTCTAACAGATGAATCTTTACTTCTAACTTAGTGAAAAGATTAAGTGCATCTTCAAAATGCGCCTGTCGTTTGGACTTTCTGCGTTTTTCCAATTATGGGATGCAAAACGACATGGCGTAGTTGGAGGACCTGATGGGTTTTTCTGTTCCTCCAAAGATTAGGGCAAGGATGCATCCTTCCTGGAAGAATATTGAGGGGGAGTTTCGCGCTCGTGTTAAAGGTGATCCTCCGTTGAGGATAGAGGATTACGACATTGCCTCGAATCCTCGTAGGGATACACCTCAGTTGAGCGAGCAACCACATCCTTCAAACGGCAAGGAAGCCTCTTAGTTTTGACTTCGTGGTAGACCTCACGCAGTCATATTTTGTATTTTTGGGGTGTTAGTCCCCGTATGTATATATGTATATATATATATATATATATATATATATATATATATATATATATATATTATATATATATTTAATGATAACAAAATTTTGACAAATATGAGAGTTGGTCAATCGCATTGCATTCTGTATTTTTGTTTAATCGATGTAGGTACATATCATAAGAAAGCAAATTCGTCTTTTGACTAAGACGTTGTGAGATACATAATAGACTTGTCTTTGGACTAAGACATAGCGAAGTACATAGTGAACTTGTCTTCGAACTAAGACATAATGAAGTACTTTTTGAGGCTACTAGCATTCCAGGTATTGGGCACATGTTCTCCCGTCAGATGGACTAACTTGTATGCGTTGCAAGAAGCAATTCCAATGACCCTGTATGGGCCTTCCCAATTGGGCACGAGCTTGTCGTGCATGCGGTCGCACCTATTGTTGATTGCTATTCTCATGAGAAGGTCACTTTTTTGAATTCTCGTGGTCGGACGCCCCGATTGTATTTTCACGCGAGTAGCAACTTGTAAGCGACGTTTTTGAGTGTCGTAGCTTCTCAGCGTTCTTTACCTTCATCTAGGCTGATGAGCAAATTTTCGGGGTTTGAGTCTAAGTAGTTTAGTACTTGATCTGAGGGTACCCCAATGTCGGTGGGAACTATCGATTCTTGCCCGTAAGTCAAAGCAAATGGAGTTTCTCCTGTTGTTGAGTGAATTGTTGTTCGATAGGACCATAGAACTGAGGGGAGCTCGTCTATCCAATCCTCTTTAGCCTCTATCAAGCGTTTCCGCAATCCTTCAAGGATGATTCGATTTGCTCTCTCGGTTTGTCCGTTGGTCACCGGATATTCAATTGAGGTCCTCTTGTGGTCAACGCACCATTCCTTACAAAAATCTTTGAACTTTTCACTGGTGAGCTGGCGTCCGTTATCTGTAATCAATACGTGTGGCAGGCCGAATCTGGTTATGATGTTCCGCCAGAGGATGTTTTGGGCATTTTGGTAGTCGATTGTGGCTAGAGGCTCGGATTCGATCCATTTTGTGAAGTAGTTGACCGCCACTATGAGGAACTTCGTCTGTAGTGTGCCTTGTGGGAGAGGACCAAGTATGTCCATGCCCCAAGCATCGAATGGCCAAGGGGATTCAATAGGTTTTAGCTCGCAGGTGGCTGGTGTATGAATCCGGCGTACCGCTGGTATTGATCGCAGTTGGTGACCAATGTCTCCGAGTCTGCCCTCATTGTGGGCTAATAAAATCTTGAACGTAGTGCTTATTTGCGGAGTGCCCCCGCGGACTAGTGGGTACCGCATACGCCTTCGTGGATTTCTTGTAAAATGTTGCCTGCGTCTTCGGCTGAGATGCACATGAGGTGCGGGGATGAAAATTCTTTTTTTGTATAGATCTTCTCCCCAGACAAAGTACCAAGCTACTTGTCTCCTTATTTTTTGGGCTAGCTCCTTATCTTCAGGCAGTGCGCCCTCTGTTAGATATGCTCTTATTGGAGCCATCCAGGAGTTGTCGACCGCTATTGGTAGCTCATCAGGATTTTTGCTAGGGGTATGAATTGTTGTTCGCAAGACTGTTTTGAGTACTGACTGACTTGGCGTGGTGGCTAATTTGGAGAAGGCATCAATCTGGGTGTTTTGGTTTCGGGGTATCCGTGTGATCAAGATGGATTCGAACTTGCTGATTTCTTGTATGGCGCGTTCTAAATACTTGACGATAGTAGCTTCCTTTGCCTCAAAGTCTCCATTCAGTTGCCCGACGACCATTAAATGTGAGTCACTGAATAGCTTGACCTTTGAGGCGCCTAGGTCGCGAGCTAGCACTAGTCCGGCTATGAGTGCTTCATATTCAGCTTGGTTATTGGAGGCGGGGAACATGAAGCGCAGAGCTTGTTCCACCTTGATTCTTTTGGGGCTTTCAGCTATGATACCTGCACCTGCGAATTTCCTGGTCGGGGGGAGCCGTTGACGTGGAATAGCCATGGGGATTTTTCTGGCTGTGGCTTGCGTATCTCGTCATTGTTTGAAGCTGGGGCGTCCCCCTAACAGCATTCTGACGGAGTCATTTCAACGATAAAGTCTGCAAATGCTTGGGCCTTGATCGCCCGTCGGGGCTCGTACTTAATGTCAAACTCAGAAATTTCGACAACCCAGTTTGTCATTTGCCCTGCTAAGTCATTCTTTTGCAGTATCTGCCGTAGGGGCTGGTCGGTTCGAACCATGATCGTATGTTGTTGGAAGTAGGGTCGAAGCCTTATGGCCGAGTGGACGAGGGCGAGCACCAGCTTTTCCACTCATTGGTACCTAAGTTAGGCTCCCTGCAAGGCATGGCTTGTGTAATATACCGGGAATTTTGTTCGGTCCCTTCTTCTCTTATTAGCGCCAAGCTTACAGCATGGTTGGTGGTGGCTAGATATAGCACCAGGGTTTCTCCCTTCACGGTTTTTGCTAGTACCAGAGACTTAGCCAGGTAGGCTTTAAGGTTCTGAAAAGATTTTTCGCACTGCTTGGTCCATTGGAACGCTGGTGCTGTTTTTCAGGATCTTGTAGAAAGGAAGGCAACGGTCGGCCATTCTTGATAGGAATCTGTTGAGAGCTGCCAATCTTCCGTTTTGCCTTTGCACGTCTTTAATTGATCGCGGTGGTTTCATGTTGAGGATGGCTTCACACTTTTCTGGTTTGGCTTCGATTCCCTTTTGTGTAATCATGAAGCCTAAAAACTTTCTTGCTAATACGCCGAAGGCGCATTTCGTTGGGTTCAGCTTCATTTTGTGTATTTTGAAGGACTAGGAAGATTTCCTCCAAATGCTCTAGGTGTCGCTCGACCTCCAGGGATTTAATCACCATGTCGTCGACGTAAACTTCGAGATTGCGACCAATCTGTTCTTTGAAGATTATATCCATCATCCTATGGTAGGTGGCGCCCGCATTTTTTAGTCCGAAAGGCATGATTTTGTCGCAGTAGACACCCCTGTCCGTGATGAAGGAGGCCTTCTCTTGATCCTTCGGATTCATTTAGATCTGCTTATATCCCGAGAAGGCGCCCAAAATGCTCAGCATTTGGTGTCCTGCTGTCCCATCTACTAGCTTGTCTATGTTGGGGAGTGGATAAGCGTCTTTTGGACAAGCCTTATTCAGGTTCGTGAAGTCCACGCACATCCGCCATTTTCCATATGCCTTTTTTTACCATGACCACATTAGAGAGCCCGGGTGTTGTGATTCGCGTATGAACCCAGCGTCTAGAAGCTTCTGCACTTCGTCGTTGATCACTTGCTACCTTTCTTCGCCAAAATGCCGCTTCTTCTAGATGACGTCGGGACCGTCTTTTGTGTTGAGGGAGTGGCATATGAGCGTTGGATCAATCCCTGACATGTCTGCGGCACTCCAGGCGAACACGTCCCTGTACGTGGTGAGTAGCTCCTGGAACTGTCTTCGGGTTGTTTGGTCGAGGAAGGCTCCTGTTTGGATTTTCCTGTTATTTGTTGGTCTACACATACTTACGAGATCTTCCATGGGCTACAGTCGAGTTTCGGGAATTTCATCGCGTAGGTCTACCACTACGGGAGAACTTTCAGCATGATCCTCATATTTGTCTCCTCTAGGAAGGTTTGAAGAGTAGCATGTGTAGGCTTCTTCTTGGTCTGCTCGTATTTCTCATATTCCCTCTGTTGTGGGGAAGTTTATTGCTAGGTGAGCTATGGACACGACTACTTTGATTCGGTTGAGGGTCGGGCGACCTAAGATGGCGTTGTACACCGACAAGGCTGTTGATACGGTGAACTCAAACCTCGTGCGGGCGACCTTCGATAATATGCCCAGGGCGAGCCATGTTGTGAGGCTCCCTCGTGTTTCAACAGTTTGTCCCGAGAAGTCAAAAAGGGTTCCTACGTTTAGCACCAGCTTATCCTCGCAATTGTGTATTCTCTCCAAGGTCTTCATGAAGAGTACGTCGGTAGCTGATCCGAGGTCTATCAATACTCGCTTGACGTCCTATCTCAAGATATTGGCCATGATGGTTATTGGTTCTTCCATCTCCGCCGCGTTGCTTACCCCTCCAAAGGCCACGAGTTGTGTTTTTTTGCCGCTTGCTTTAGTCACTGTTGGTGACATTCTGTTGGTTGTGCAGCGACTTGAGGGATCTGCTAGTGTTGGCCATACGAGTATTGTCCTGTAGGTGAAATTTAAAATACAAGTTTCTGAGTGTTAAGTATATACTCCTAGTCCTCGAAAAGAAATGCCTTTTAGCGGCAGAGTGCTCAAGGCATTGTGGTCTGAGAAAGACCACGGTGGGTGCCAATGTAACTGCCATTTTTGGTTCAGACAATTCTAAGTCTGAAATTAGGACCGCAAGGGGTCTTAACCTTGGGGGACTTGTCCTTAGGTGATGACCTAGCTGCCTACGTACCCTTGTGGAGGGTTCAAAATCCACATAGTTTGATGTGTTAACGTCCATAGGAGCCATTAGGCAGGATAGTTACCTGTAGGTGGCCGTGTGCGGCTAGGACGTGTGTAAGGTACTCCGGCCGGGCGAGTCACTCGTTGGAGGTTTCCTTAGGTAGGGAGAGAACTAGGGTCTCTCTGAGCTACTGGGAGCTTTGCTGATGGAGATCCCCAGGACAGAGATGTGAGTTCTGATGGTTGACCGTGTGAGGTGGTGAACTAGGCTCAAAGGTCAAGGAGATGATGTACCGTCTTTGGAGTGTTGAGTCTTACTTTGTGTGTTCGGACCTACTGTGTTCGTTGTATCCTGTCTCTTGAGTCCCCCGGGTGAGGGCTTTATACTAAGTGTGAAGGAGGGTGTGGTTGACCCACGTTCTTGCTCGTCGTGGGTTGACCCACGACGGTTGAGGGCCTACCATGTCTATGGTGCGAGCGCTTAAGGGGAGACGTGGGTACTGGCCACATACAAGGCGAATGGGTGGTGCCACGTGTCACCAATGCGTGTTTCTACTAACGTTCTAGAAGGCTATTGTCACGTGTTCCAAGGAAAAATATTCCGTAGTTACAATGATTATATACTTTTATTTATTTTATATAAATGGTAGGATTTTATAATCTCTATTGTGATTCGATTTATTAATTAATTGTAGTAATATTGATGTATGTGTTAAGTGTTAACTAACTGTTCACAAATTAAATCATTTTAAACAAAAATGCAAATATTCAACACAAAAAGCAAACAATACATTTTTACAATGTGTTAAGAGAAAATTAAATACGCCATTTTTACAAACTAATTAATTGTTTGACTTTTGAATATGATCAAATTCATAATTAACTACTGAAACTCAAAGTTGTTAAGATCTCGATCTTTTTACAAAGATTTTATCGTGAATTATTCAATATATCATAATATTTTTTATAAAAGTATATATATATATATTATATATATTAAAAACTATTGAAATGTGATAAATGCGATTTCACTGCACTTCACTTAATATCAAAAGTAATTTAGGGGATTGTGCAATTTAATTACCATAAAGAAAGAAAGAAAATAATTCGAGTGAATAAAATGAATACGCATAGAACAAAGTACAAATGAAAATAATGTAGGATTTGGAACACTTGAATTATTTATGTTGAAAACAAACCAATTAAAACTTGAAACTCTTCTATTGTATTCCATTATTGGTGTTGATTAAAAACGTACAAATGATTGACTATTGGATGAAGCTGGAATGACATAATTTGGCTGTTCCATTGTTATTATTATTAACATTAATAATAATATCATTGAGGCTACCACAAGACGCTCTAATCCATGCCAATTCATCTCTCTCCCCTCTGAGAGTGAGCAAGGCACGCACATCAACACCGAGTTGTAAAGGCATTAACGTTGAATCTCCAAACAATACTAATTTTGATCCATTCTTCTTGTGACGTTGGAAACGGGACCACTCTTGTGCTGGCATACGTGAAGTGGAGGAGTTGAAGATGATCTCCACACTAACTCCATCATTCTTACCTATTTCAAAAGAAGAAGAAGAAGGCACATAATTAGCCATGGCGAAAGTAGCGTCTTCGAGTGAGATCAGATGAACTTCAAACCGATGAAAATGGAAGGAATATTTGGGGCAAGGGTTTGTGATTGTCAAGTTCAGATTCAGAGCACCCACCACGGTGAAGACGTCGTTTTCCTCGAAATTATTAATATTACCAAAATCGACGTTTTCAACAAACAGATCAATTCTGTTGCATTTGAATTCCGTAACAATTCTCTTATAATCCAACGTATACCAAAATAGCAAATATCCGTAGAACATCATAAAAACAATGGTAACAGGCGCCGTACAAAATGCGAAACCAAAAATATGCCACCAAAAACCTTTCATGCAGCGAAAGGTGTTTGCGCAATTCTCTTCCTTCTCAACTTCAATTTCCATCACTCTCAATCAACCTCAACCTCTGAAAAATATATATAAATACAACACACTTATAATGTATGTATGTGGAACCGATATATATATATCCGATAAAATTGGCTGCTTCAACAACTTGAGGAAAAAGGTTTAAATAAATATATTTCAAAACTTATATATTATTAATTTTTTTTAATAAATATAAGGGGAAAGAATATTTTAAAAACTTATAAATAATATAATAAAATGATTCATATGATAAAAGAAATTATTATTTTAAAATTATTTGCTATATGAAAACCAACCAATAATCTTAGTAGTTTAGATTTAGTGCACTTTTACAATTTTTTTTATCTGGTACTCTTTTTTTTCTTCGTAATTAAAAATTAAAGCCGTAAAATTATATCACACGTGATAACCTAATTTCTATTCATCCTAGTTTTTTTTTTAAAAAAAATTATAAAAAATAATTTAACTTTATAATTATAATTTATGAGTTATCTGAAATTGATAACTGCATCCCATATTTTAATTAATAGTGCTATCCCATATTTAAAAAAAGTATCATGCTTTTTTTACATTTGAAAAAAATTAATTTAAATATATAAAATTTTTTAATTTGATTCTAATTTTTTTAATTTAAAATTAAATATTACATACTTTTTTAATTAATTATGAATTTAGGAATTCCTAAAAATATTACAAATTTGGGAACGTTGACAATTTATAAAAGAAGCTAAAAAATGGCAGTTAGAAGATTCCCCCCTATTTTAGGAATTTCTTTTCCTCTTTTTTGGAATTCTTGAGAAAATGAATTTTTCATATAATTTAACAGTTTTTTTTTAAAAAAAAATAGTACTTTTTTTATGAAATAAAATGTATATCTTTATTATTGTTCGCATGGTCTTCGAGATCGTTCTACCCAACTAATGTTGTGCATATGGCTATAGTGAAAGAGTCTCACAAGGTGGGATAGTTGTACATAGATAATTATAACTCTTGACTTTATTGTATATGTATATAGTATAGATTTTTTTTTTGAAATCCAATCTGTGGATATACTTCATTAAAGAAATTCTTCAGTACAAATATCAGTGATACAAAATGGCAAAGAGTCCTGCCAAATTTGCTCACCCGCGACATGTCTAGCAGCCTTACATATTTTATCTGCACACATATTACAGGCTCTTGGGATCCATTTAAAGAACACATCATTGAAATCTAAACATATGTCTAAAATTGAAACGCAGATAGAACAAAGCAAGGAGGAGTCGTTGCAATTGGAGTTTAGCATATCAATCACGAGCCTTGAGTCGCTTTCCACTACCAAGTCCGTGACTCCCATTTGACGCGCAACCTCTACTCCTTTCTTGATAGCCAATGCTTCCACTAACGTGCTGTCATTTAGTGCAGGAGCTAAAGCCATGAAAGCTCCATGAACCACACCCCCACTATCACGAAATACCCCACCAAGAGCCCCTTCGCCCGAACTCCTTATTGCTGCATCCACATTCAATTTTAAATAAGGTGCTTAAGGCTTCTCCCACTTCAAATCTTTCAGTATCTCAACGTCAGAAAGATCCCCATTACTTGCTACACAAACTACGTCCCACTACCTCTCCACCTTGGCCCACACTCCATTCAAGTTGACAGCTTCGTTGGCAAAGTTCTTTTGATTCCTCGCTCCCAAATGAAATATATTGCCATCACGAAAACGCATTGCTTCTCTCTTTCCCATCTATCCCATTCGACAGTCATCCACTCAAGAAGAGAGTGGTGGTACACCCAGCTTGAGAACTTGAATCTCGCCGTTCCCCAAACGTTTTGCACCTCCTGACATTCGAACAACAAATGGAAAGCACTCTCGAGCTTGTCTTCACACAGTACGCAAGGCTCGTTTATCAGCATCCCTTTCCTTTCTAGCATGTCAATTGTGGGAATAATGCCAAGACACACCCTCCAGAACATCACTTTGAACCTTGACAGAATTGGAAGTTTCCACACACTCTTCCAAAAAGACGTTGGTACATCACAGAATAAATCGGGTGTAAGATTGATACTTTCCCAGCTCTCCCTCATTGCAAGTTTATACCCCGATTTTACCGAGATGTTTCCATTAGATTATCCCTTCTAAGCGCACCTGTCGAGTAGGTGAGTTTTATTGAGAGGGATGCACAAAATTTTCTCTACCGTTATCCTGTCAAAACACGTGTCCAATACTTGTTTGTTCCAGGCTCTCCCATCTGCGTATAGTAAGTCGCTTACACTTGTTATTATCTTGGCCTCTTCATTTACTGGGACAAGTTCGCCCCTTTTCACACCGGGAATCCAACTATCCTTCCATACCATTGTTGCTTTGCCATCCCCAATGCTTTTATATAGACTCATATCAAGAAGGTCCCTTCCTGCCAATAAACTTCGCCATGTATAAGAAGGCCTATAACCCAATCCTGCATTCATAAAGTCACTATTACCAAAATATTTCGCCTTCAGAACTTTAAATAGAAGGCTTTCCTCATTTTGAATTAATCTCCAGCAATTCTTGGTCAACATTGCTTTGTTAAACACTTCCAAGTCTCTAAAACCAAGCCCTCCTTGATTTCTTTGGGTAACAATTTTTTCCAACTCAGCCAATGAATTTTGCAATTATTTTGGTTCGTACCCCACCAAAACTTAGCCATCATTTTGGTTAGATCATAGCAGCAACGTTTGGGAAGGAGAAAACAACTTATTGAGTATGTTGGAATTGATTGGGCCACTTCCTTGATTAGGACCTCCTTACCTGCTTTTGACAACAACTTCTCTTTCCACCCTTGCAGCTTTTTCCATACTCTATCTTTTATGGATTTGAATGCCCCTCCTTTGTTCTTACCAACCATAGTTGGGAGGCCAAGATATTTCTCGTTGTATGTGGCTTTGTGAATCTTCAGAATATCCTTCATAGATGTCTTGATTGTATTTTGCAATTCGGACTAAAAAAGATGGCTCACTTATCATAATTGATTTTCTGCCCCGAAGCCTTCTCATAAATATTCAGAATATTGTTGAAATTTTGGCATTCTCTTTCCTCCGCCCTTAAGAAAATTAAACTGTCATCTGTAAAAAATAGGTGTGAAATACTGGGTGCTTGGTGATTAACCTTTACGCCATGAATCAAATCATGGTAATCAAGATCGCGATCTAGATCGTAAGATCGTTTAAGATCGCGATCTTGTATCGTACTTTCGATCTGGATCGTGCTTAGGATCGAAAAATTCCAGGATCAGGATAGGATCGCGATCTTGATCGTAAGAAAGGATCGTAAGATCGTAAAAAAAATCATAAGATCGTATAAGTTAATTTAAAAAAAACAGAGGCCCAAAACGCAGCTTTAGTCCTAAATATTTATGACTATGAATTTTGGTATTTTGTTTGTTGAATTGATGTATAGATACTGTCAATTTGATGACTTATGAACTAATTTATGAAAATATCATGAAAATGTGATAATTTTATATATTTATTTAAATATATATTATTAAATATATAGATTAATTTTTTTGAAAATTGGTAGGATCTTACGATCCTCGATCCGATCTTACGATTCGATCTATCTTATGCCTCTCCCGATCCTACTTAAAATCTCGATCTTGATTACCTTGAATCAAATTATCTTGTTCTCCTGCAGACGATAAACAACTCAGCCCTTCAGCACATATTAGAAACAGATAGGGAGATAGGGCATCCCCTTGTCTAAGTCCTCTCTATGGTGAGAAAAACTCAAGTCTTGACCATTCACCCTAACCTTGAAATTAACTGTGCACACGGATGACATTATCTTTTCCACCCAAGAAACATTAAAACCCAACTTTAGCATCATATTTTCCAAAAAGCACCATTATATTCTATCATAAGCCTTGCTCATATCAAGTTTAACAGACATAAAACAATTCTTGCCTGACCTTTTGCCTTTTAAAGCATGAGGGAGCTCGTAAGCTAAGAAAACATTGTCAGTAATTTGTCAGTTTGGCACAATGGCACTCTGGTTAACAGAAGTAATATTAGCCAAAATTAATTTTAATCTATTAGCTAGAGACTTGGCTATGATTTTATACAGTACGTTACAAAGGCTTATCGGCCTGAATTGGGTCATATTCGTTGGGTTATTCACCTTAGGAATAAGAATAATTCTTGTATTATTTACTTCACTGGGAAGTGTGCCACCATTTAAAAAATGCAGTGCTGCGTCAGTGACATCATCCCCTACTACACCCTAATATTTTTGATAAAAAAAGAGCAGGGAAACCATCTATACCTGGTGCTTTGTTCGGGCCCATCTGGAAAAGAGCCTCCTTCACCTCGTCTCTTGTAAATTGCCGAGTCAACATTGCATTCATCATATCCGTCACTTTCCTCGGCGTTGCATCTAGAACCTTATCCATCTCAGTTGGCACAGACGATGAGAATAATTCTTTAAAATATTCCATGGCAGTTTCTTGAATTTCTTTATGATCTTCCACCCAGCTACCATCACTTCCAATCAACTTGTTGATTCTATTTTTCTTGGCTCTGTTTGATGCCAGTATGTGGAAAAAATTAGTATTTTTGTCCCCCTCTCTCAACCATTGCACCCTTGATCTCTGTCTCCAATATGATTCTTCATCTCGAAGCACCCTGCTTAGCTCGTTTTCTAACCTTCTCAGCTTCGTCATGTCTATTTGGCTTTTTGTGAATTCAATATTGATCTCCTCCTGTAAGGATTTGATCTTTCTATTGAAGTTGCCAAATTTTTCTTTGCTCCACTTCGTGAGATGCTCCTGAATAGACCTCAAATTGCCATTGGCTCTGTTCATGTCTGCTCCCGGCAAGTTTCTGCGCCAATATGAAGCAATGAGATCATTACATTTCTGGTACTCGCGCCATAACTGCTCAAACCGGAACTCCCTCGGTCTATTTTTCTTGTCCTCCATATTATGTTGATGCCAGAATAAACTGCACATAATGGGAAGGTGATCAGATGAAAACTTTTTCAAATGAAATAGTTGGGCATGAGGAAACTTAGCCATCCAGTTTGTATTGGCTAGTCCCTTGTCAAGCCTCAGTTTGACCTGTCTATTTCTGCCTTTACACCAGGTAAAGGGGTGGCCAATAAAGCCTATATCCGCCATTCCGCAGTCATCTATCGCCTCTCTAAAGATTTGCATCTGTCTTTGTGGACGTTCGTTATCTCCTGACTGTTCATCACCATTAATTATCTCGTTGAAGTCCCCTATCATTAGCCAAGGTTGATTAGCCTCCTCTGCAAGCCTCCTCATCATATTCCACCCTACCATTCTGAGGTGCGTTATTGGTTCGCCATAGAAACCTGTTAATCTCCATTCATTGTCATTACCTGCATCAATTAAAACGTCAATGTGAAATTTAGACATAGATTTTAGCATTACGCTGCCTCCATTATTCCACAACATCATCAAACCCCCACTCCTCCTCCTTATACACGGTTGGATTAAGACATTATTAAAGCCCAACGTCTCCTTCATCTGTCCCGCCTCACCTACAATTAGCTTTGTTTCGCACAAGAATAAAATATCAGGCTTAGCTTGCCTAATTAGGAATTTTGTGGAATCAACTGCCCGTCTATTCCCGATCCCATGGCAGTTCCACGCTAGTATTTTCATTGTGCCCGGCAGGCCTGCTCAACAAGTCCCGTCGATATCGCATTACTTGTAACACTTACTTCTTCCCCCATTTTATGCTTTTTATTTGACCCACCATTACTCGATCGCCTTCATCAACGCATCGTCTTCTGAATTTGATCTTTTTCTCCCCATGCTTGGAACTAGTACACCCTCTGTATTATTCTCATTAATCCCCCTTCCTATTTTCTTCCACTTTTTACTCCTTTTATGCTTTTCTCGGGGTTGATGTTTTCTTTCATAGAAAGTTCTGTTTCCTTCACCATTATCATATTACCAATTTCCATTAATACTTCTTCTCCTTCTACACCGTGCACTTGCATCATCGGTTTTGACACATGTGTGTTCGATTTTATCATTGCTGCACCCATCTTTACTTTATCCACCACTTCATTTAATGATACCATCACCCCTTCCTTCACCACGTGTTCCATCTTCCCCTTTTCCTTTTCTACCCCCTTGATTGTTTTATCATACTCATTTGTCTCATTCACTCCCAACTAGGGGTGTGCAGAACTGATCCAAACCGAACCAACCGATCCGATCCAAACCAAACCGACTAAAACCGACTACATAATCGGATGGATTGGATAATTTTTTTGACAACCGATTTGGTTCGGTTGTTGGATGAGACACAATTCCAACCGAACCAACCGACTATAATTTTTTAAAATATTATAAATATAAAATTACCTAATAATTACTAACCTGGCTACCCCACCACTACCCCTCTCATTCAGCCATTCTGCCGCACCACCCTTTCTCTTTCTATTTCTCTTCTCTCATTCAACCATTCACCCAAATCTGCGCCTCCTGCTTCATCTCCGGCTTCGTCTCCTAAGGCGACATTGCCTGCCTCGTCTCCGGCTGCATCTCCATCAAAGGATGCGGCGCCGCGCCACATCTTCAACCCACATCTTCGATCTCCTCGTCTCCGGCTACATTTTCGATCAAGATAAACCCCTTTTACTTTTCTTGCACTTTTATCCATTTATCTCTTCCCTTTTCTCTTTTCAGCCCCCAAATGAATTTCTTCTTACCTGCTACTTTCTGTAAGTTTTGTTGGCCTTTTTCTTTCATCATACCCTCCATATGTATTTTGGAAAGGAAGCTAGTTGTCTAAGGTTGGTGTGTTTGTGAAATCATTCTGATTTTCTCTTCTCTTTGCAAGAGTTGTTCATCCCTATTTTTTCTGTACAAAAACCGATTAACCGAACCAAACCAAATCGACTACAATCGGTTCGGTTCGGTTCGATTGATGTTACTTGAGTGGATTGGATTGGATGACATTTTTGGTCATCCGATTAGGTCGGTTCAGTTGAAAAAATCATCCAAACCGAACCGAACCGATTAGTTTCTCACCCCTACTCCCAACAACTCGCATACCCCATTATCATCGCCCTTATCTTTAATACATTCTTTCTCCTTTTCTCGCACACTTTTTCTATTTTGCTCCTCCTTTAGCTTGGTACCAACATGGCTTGCTTTCAGCCAAGGTCCGAGATTTAAGGACTCCTTCTTCTCCCCATTTTCATCTTCCTTCTCCACACACAGTTCTTCAGCGTGCCCAACCACCCCACAATGAAAGCAAAATTTAGCTAATCGCTCATACTTAAAGTCTGATGGAATTAATTAATGGTAGAATGGGTATCTTGGCCAAGGATGGATTGATGGGATATATAGAAATATTGTAATTATAGGGAGAGATGTTGAAGTATGATGTGTGAGACGTGTAGGAGACTTTACTGAATGTTTTTTTCTTCACTTCCTAAACTTCACTTTATACACATATATATATCATTCATATGTCGGTTGGTGGAGGGATTCAAATTTTTCTACATGCTTCTACATGGTTCTAAATGTCATTATTACATCTCCAATTTCAGCCTCCTGTCAAAGCTGTACCGCCGCCTTCATCAGAGATTTGCTTTCAATTTCATATCTTTATGTGACTAGATTTTTCTAGATTATTTTAACACTTCCCCATAATGTAGAAAAATCTATGACTCTAAGCTCTTCTCTAAACTTGATAAATTTTTCGATTGTAACCAGCTTTGTAAATATATCTGCTAGTTGATCCTCAGTCTTGCAGAACTACATCTCGATCTCTTCACATTCCACGAGCTCACGAATAAAATGATGCCGAATTTCAATGTGCTTGGTACGACTGTGAAATACTGGATTCTTCGTCATTGCAATGGTTGACATGTTGTCGCAGTAAATTTTTGTTGGCGCATTAATGCTTTGATGCAGATTCTCCATGATTCTTCTAAGCCAGATTGCTTCACAAGCGGCACTGGTTGCAGCCATGTATTCAGCTTCTGCAGATGAAAGTGCTACAGTCTTCTGCTTCTTCGATGCCCATGATATTGCCTTTGAACCAAGGAGAAAAATGTAGCCTGATGTGCTCTTTCGATCATCCACGTTGCCTGCCCAGTCACTATCTGTGTACCCAATTAATTCGCAATTAACTTCTGCTTCATATGCGATCCCAAAATTCTTCGTGCCTTTGACATATCTCAAAATCCTTTTTGCGGCAGTGAAGTGAGACTTGCTGGGCTTGCTCATGAATCTGGAAACAATACTGACGGCATGTACTATATCTGGCCTTGTGTTTGTGAGGTAGATCAATGAACCCACTAGGCTTCGATAGATGGTTTCGTCCACTTTCTCCGTTCCATCTTCCTTTGATAATTTCTCGCTTGTACCCATTGGAGTAGATGCTGGCTTGCAATCTGCCATCTTAAACTTCTTTAGTAAATCATCAGCATATTTTTCTTGAGAAATGAATATCTGTTCGGGCCTTTGTTTGACTTGCATTCCGAGAAAATATCGCATGAGGCCAAGATCGGTCATCTCGTACTCTGTCATCATGGCCTTCTTGAAGTCTTCAATCATCCTTGCATCGTTGCCAGTGTATATTAAATCATCGACATAGAGGCATAAAATGAGAAATTGGTCTGCTTGCGTCTTTACATATAATGACGGCTCACTTGGACTTTTTGCAAATCCATGATCGAGAAGATACTTGTCAATTTTGCTATTCCACGCTCTCGGTGCTTGCTTCAAACCGTAGAGTGCTTTCTTCAGTCGATAGACTTTATCTTCTTTTCCTCGGACCACGTATCCTTGAGGTTGCTCCACGTATACTTCTTCTTCAATCTCCCCATTCAGGAACGCGGACTTCACATCTAGTTGATATACCTGTAGTTTCAATTGCGCAGCTAGAGCAAGTACTAATCGTATTGTTTCCATACGTACCACAGGAGCAAAGGTCTCGTTGAAGTCAATGCCTGGTTGCTGTGAGTATCCTTTTGCGACCAGTCGTGCCTTGTACTTCTGGATTGAACCGTCTTCATTGTGTTTGATCTTGTAGACCCATTTCAAGCTGATGATATCTTTTTCTCTAGGCTTCTCCACGAGCTCCCATGTTTGGTTCTTCTCGATCATCTTGATCTCCTCGTCCATCGCTTTTCTCCATTTGTCTTCTTTTGCAGCTTCCTCAAATTTTTGTGGCTCACAAGAAAAGAACGCGACATCACAAGTTTGATAAATGTCTTGTAATGAGCGTTCCTTTCTTGGAGGTGACGAATCTGGTGACACATTTGGTCCTCAAGGTTGACTTGTGCTCGGGCTTGGATCATCTCTTGTATTCTCCTTAGCTTCGAGATGTTGGATCCCTGTAGGTGCTTCATCGTTCCATTCCCAACTAGCTGCTTCATCAAAGATCACGTCCCTTGAAATGACTAGTTGTTTTGTATCGGGATTGTAGAGACGATATCCCTTGGATTCATCGCTGTAGCCGATGAAAATAAATTTGTCTCCTTTCTGGTCCAATTTGTCTCTGTTCACATTTGGCATGTGAGCATAAGCTATGCAGCCAAACACCTTCAGATGATCAACTCTAGGCTTTCGCTCGGACCAAGCTTCATACGGTGTCTTATCTCGAACGGCTTTTGTGGGGGACCGATTGAGAATATAAACAGTTGTGTGTACAGCCTCTGCCCATAGAAATTTTGGCAAGTTTTTGCCTTGCAGCATAGCACGAGCCATCTTAACAATTGTTCGATTTTTTCTTTCAGCTACACCATTTTGTTGAGGTGTATATCGAACAGTCAGCTCTTTCTTGATGCCATGCTCTTTGCAGAATTTAATGAATTTTTCATCATTGAATTCTCCCCCACGATCAGTTCTCAAAATTTTGATAGAAAGCCCACTTTGCTTTTCAACAAGGGCTTTAAATTGTATAAAATAAGAGAATGCTTCTGATTTCTGCTCAATAAAATACACCCACATCTTGCGGGTAAAGTCATCAACAAAGAGCAGAAAATATCTCTTTCCACCTAGAGTGGGGTTTCTTGAAGGACCCCAAATATCTGCATGCACCAACTCCAGTGGAGCTTTAGCTCTCCAAGATGTCTTTGGGAATGGCAATCTATGCATTTTCCCAAAAATGCATCCTTCACAAATTTTCTTTTCAAATGGCATTTTTGGAAGCCCAAGCACCATTTCTTTTGTATTTAATAATTTTAGGCCATAAAAATTCAAATGGCCATATCTCAAATGCCATAATGTGGATTCATCCACATTTTCACATTTCATAGCATATTGCCCAAGTGGCATAATTAAAGGAAAAATTTTGTTAGGGGCCATTTTGACTGTAGTTATATGTTGCCCCTTATTTTTATCAAATATAATGCATTTATCATCATCAAAAATCAACTTATAGCCCCTTTTAATTAATTGGCCAACACTTAATAAATTTTGTGCAAGGCCTGGTACATAAAAGACATCATGAATAAATTTTTGTTGGCCATTTTCAGTTTTTACGGCAATAATGCCTTTTCCTTGCACCCCTTGAGTTTTTCCATCACCAAGTGTAACTTGGGATTTTATAGTTTCATCTAATTTGACAAAGCAATTTTTATTGCTTGTCATGTGGTTAGAACAACCACTATCAAGATACCACACATCCCTTGATTCTTGATGAGTAGAAAATGCAGAATAAAATATTTGATCAAGGGATTGGTCTTTTTCTGTAAAATTAGCTTCCTCTTTCTGCCGGTACCAACAATCTTTTTCAAAGTGAGTGTGCCTTGTGCACCTCTTGCATTTGTACCGGCAGTCTTTTGTATCATGATTATTTTTTTGCAAAGATTACAATAGGAGTCACTTTTCTCTTTAGTGCTCCCTTGATTTTTATAATTCTTTCTCCCCCTTCCACGGTAATTAAATGATCCTCTATTTTGAGGATTTTGACCGTGGTCATTTCTTTTATCTCCATTATTTTTAAATATATTTATTTTTGACTGAAAAGCTTGCTCTAGTGGTTTTTCACATTTTTGCATTCTCTCTTCATGTGCTCGAAGAGATCCTTCTAGTTCCACTAGAGTGAGCTTTGTCAGATCCTTGGCTTCTTCAATAGCAGCCACCACATGATCAAATTTTGCAGGAAGGCTTCTTAAAATTTTCTGAACAATTTTCTTATCTTCTATCGTGTCTCCGTTGCTTCTAATTTGATTGACAATATTAGAGACACGAGAGAAGAATGCTCGAATTGATTCACCTTCCTTCATTAATAAAGTTTCAAAATCTTTCCATAAAGATTGAAGTTTGATGGTAATTACCTTATCTGAACCCTTGTACTGGCCTTTTAATATCTCCCAAGCCTCTTTTGTAGTTTTTGCATTCATGATTCTTGGAAAAATGGCATTACTTACTCCTTGTTGAATGAGTGATAATGCCTTGGCATCCTTCTGCATGGTTTGCTTGTATTCCTTCAGCCTTCCAGCAGCCCATGTTGATTGCTCTTCAGGAGTAGCTTCTTGGAATGCTTCTTCGATTGCTCCCCACAAGTCTTGTGAGATGAATATTGTTTTCATTTTGATGCTCCAAAATTCATAGCCTTCTCCATCAAATATTGGGATTAAGGTTTGAGTATAATTGGGGGTTGTAGAGGCCATAGGAATTAATGGATGAGTGAAATAATTATGGTATTAGGGTGGCTAAATTAGATAGAGGATTGGACCCAGCTCTGATGCCACTGATGGAATTAATTAATGGTAGAATGGGTATCTTGGCCAAGGATGGATTGATGGAATATATAGAAATATTGTAATTATAGGGAGAGATGTTGAAGTAGACTTTACTGAATGTTTTTTTCTTCACTTCCTAAACTTCACTTTATACACATATATATATCATTCATATGTCGGTTGGTGGAGGGATTCAAATTTTTCTACATGCTTCTACATGGTTCTAAATGTCATTATTACATCTCCAATTTCAGCCTCCTGTCAAAGCTGTACCGCCGCCTTCATCAGAGATTTGCTTTCAATTTCATATCTTTATGTGACTAGATTTTTTTAGATTATTTTAACAAAGTCCACCCAAAACTTCCCATCCTTCCTACGTGAAACGTAAGTTCCCTCCATTAATGCCTTATCGATTGGCATTTCTACCAAGGCCTTAAGGAACCGCGATTGATTATTTTGAGCCACGAAAATCCCCATTTCCTGCACACAACCCATCTCTGCCCCCAGTTTATGTGCAATTGCTTCTGTAATGCAGTGGGGGGGTAACCCCAGAATTGCACCCAAATTTTCACTGTTTCAAAACCTTTTTCCACTGCACTCATCTCACGCTGCCAATTTTGTAAAAGCAGCCAGCTATTTCGAAATATCCATGGGGCTCCCTTCAGTACTCGTTCCATCTTTCTTATTGTTAAAGAAAAATTGGTACGTTCTTGATGCCAATTCAACCACTTTAAAACCCTCTTCTTCATTCCATATATTTCTCAGTGTTGTTTCCATCGAAAGCTGATTAATTGACTTCATTGTTAAATTCCTTCCAATCAGACTCTCCTTACAGTCCTTCAACCCCTCCACAACGTCATCTTCTTCAAGTACGATCTCTTTTGCCCTTCTCCTGCCACTACTATTCCTCCAAACACCTTCGTCTGTCATGCCTGATCCCTTGTCTGAAAGAGAAACGAGGAAGAAAGTCTAGTGCGCTACCACACGAAAAACCTACGGCCGTCCCCGGAGTGTTCTTCCCTGCTGAAGCCCTAACAGAGAGAATCTTTTTTGTTTGGTAGTATAATATACAACTTATTATATGTATATAATGGGTTATGTGGCACAATTATAGTAATTGATGTGGTCCGATCGTATATAGTATAGATTTTTAAAACTTGAAACATGATAAGTGTGATTTCACTTCACTTTTATATCTATATCTATATCTATATACGAAAGAAGGAAAGTTTATATAGCCAATCTCAAGATATAGCTGCCCTACTTTTTTTAAAAAAAAATTCTTAATTATTAAGTATATTTTTAGAAAATTAAATTTGTAAACAACTCATATTTTTATAGTAAAAAAAATAAAATGTCTAGTTTTTATAGTAAACAACATAAACTGTTTCTGAATTTTCAATTCACATTGTACAATATATCAAAGAATTTAGCTCTGCTCATTGCCCTTTTTCTTCTTCCTCCCATCCCATCGACCATATGATCTTTTCATTTTATTTATTACTTGTTATAAAGAGGTAGTTCTGTGTTGTTAGTTGTTACATGATGGGAGGAAATGAATCCAATAAGGCGGCGTGTACATGAAGTTGTAAATTCATGGATGTTCAATTACTCCAAAATATTGTTATTATTATTCTTCGTAGCAAGCAAGTGGATATAGATGCATCATTTAATAAATTTGATCATTCTCCCACCCAAAATCTGAAAAGAGGCACAATATTGATTGACTTAACAAGTACTTCTTGTTGATTTTGTTCTAGATAATTAAAAGATACGAAGAGATATATAGACTCTTTGTTATTGAGTACGTAAATTGAGGAAATTAACATAAGTGGGGGAAACTAACACAAGTTTATCTAAATTCCAACAGCTGAGAACAATAGAAGATCATAGATAAAAAAAAGAAAAATTTGTAATTTTATTGAATTAAAAAGAAGGCTAGCTATAATTCAATAAATCTCATAAACCAAAAAACTAAAAAAATTAAAAATCAACACTTCCAAATTAAACAAACTTTAATTTAATTTCATAGCGTCAGTGCAAGTTGGAATTGCAAATGGAGAAACCATGTTGAGTTATATTATAAGCTACAGTGTGGAGGTCACCACAAGACACACTCCACCATGCCAATCCTTGAAACGAGAATAATTGCCTAACCAAGGCGTGCACATGAAGTTGGAAATTCATGGATGCCCAAGTCCTCCAAATACTATTATTATTATTATTATCCATAGCAAGCAAGTGATGTAGAGGCACTAAGGAAGAAGCTGATGATGAATTGAAGATGGCTTGCACTGAAACTTCATCCTTCCGACCCAAATCCAAAAGTGGCACATTGATTGACATAAAAGGTTCTTCTAGTTCTAATCTTTTGGTATTATTATTATTCATGATGAGAAGCAGCTCAACCTCAAATCCATACTTGAAACTCACTGAGCTTAGGAGACAAGGGTTCTTAACTGTGAAACTCACATTCAAATACGCACCCTCAGAGGAAGACGACAAAGAGTCGACAAATAAATCAAGTGTACTGCAATGATTTTCTGGATCTATGTCCTCATTCATATCGAGTTTAGAATACATATGAAATATTTTCTGCAACATCAATATACATAGTATAGCACCAACAAGAATTTCTATGAGCAGTACCACCCATATACGCTTAGATCGAAAATCACAAGCACATTCACAATCGTCTTCAGCATTCATTATTACGCTTACAACAATATAGAAATCATAAGCTTAATCGATCAAAATCATAAATATATAGAGCGTACATATAAACTTTTGAAATATATATATATATATATACACACATAAAAAAATATAAATTGTGCATTTTTATTTTGGAATAGGATCAGATTCATTCTCAAGTTCAAAATTTTTAAAATTCTGATTTTTCTGGTAAGATCTTACCGTGAATTGCTCAATATATCATGACCTATTTCATAAAAGTAGGATGACTTTTGTATAATTATAATTGTAAAAAAAAATGTAGTTTATATATACGATTATATACTTTTATTTAAATGGTAAGATTTTACTGTGATTCGATTTATTAGCAGCAATATTAGTTAACTAACTATTACAAATTAAACCATTTTAAACCAAAAAAAAAAGCAAATATTCACACAAAATGCAAACAATAAATTTTTACAATTTGTAATTTCTAAGAGAAAATTGTACACGTCATTTTTACAAGCTAATTAATTGTGCATTTTGACTTTTGACTTTTGAATAGGATCAAATTTATCACTAACTACTGAAGCTCAAAGTTTTTAAGATCTCGATCTTTTTATAAAGATTTTATCATAAATTATTCAACTTATATATATATATATATATATATATATATATATATATATATATATATATATAAAAGATCAGTATATATATGTATATATAATTTCACAATTGTGAAAAAGATTAGTTTATATATATAACATTTTTTTAAAATGTATACCTTTTTTTATGAATAAGATGTATATATTTTGTGAGCAGCTAAATTAAATTTTTTTTAATAAAAGGTAGGGCAGTTATACATAGATATTATTTTGTGAGCAGCTAAGTACTTAGCTTTATTGTATATAGTATATATTCTTAAAACTTGAAACGTGATAAATGTTATTTCACCTAATATTGAAACTAATTAAGGGAATAGTGCATTTTAATTATTATATACAAAGAATGAAAATAATTTACTGAATCAAACTGAATAAAATCAATACACATAAAAAAAATGTGTGTTTGGTAGAGTCAATTTTTTGTTTTCATTTTTATTAAAAATAGAAAATCGCTAAAGAAATACGTTTGGTTAGATTTTTTTAGAAATATCTTTTAGAAAACATTTTTTAAAATATGATGATTTTTGAAAACATCAAAAAGTTAGTTCCATTATTTCCTATACAAAATCTTAAAAAATGAAAACAACAATGTGGAAATGCCATGGAAATTCCAATATTAGGATGGTGGTTAACCCCCCATCCTCCTTGTTGGTTGATGGTTTTTCGTTTTTGTTGCTGTTTTGCCGTTTTCTTGTTTGCTCTTTGTTTTTAATTGATGGTTGTTCTCTTTTTCCTTGCCTGGTGGCTTTATAAAGGTTCATTTCTTTTTATAGGGTTTAGTATCTTTGTTGCTCTCAAATTTTGCTGCAATGTTCATTCCTACCCCTAAATTTTCAATTTTGTTCATATTTTCCCTTTTTGCTAACACCATCAACTTGGTTGACGGAATTTGATGACGCGGACGATAAATGTGCATCTCTTTTACCACCTCACAGTCCAACTCATTTTCCACCTTACATTTAACTTTTTACTTTTATTAAAAAAATTAACCTAATCCAAATAAAAAAACAAACCAAACTTTTACCTTAAAATATTTTTTTATTTAGATTAGGTTAATTTTTTTAATAAAAGTACAAATTTAAATGTGAAGTGGATAATGACGTGGCAAAAGAAATACACATTCATTGTCCACATCAGCAAATTCCGTCAAACAAGTTAACGGTGTTACCAAAAAGGGTAAGCATGAACAAAATTAAAAGTTTGGGGTTAGGCATGAACCAAAAAAAAGTTTAGGGCAAGAATAAACTTTGCAACAAAATTTGGGGTAGCTAGAGTACTTTATCCTATATTATATTTGTTTTTTGTCATTGAATAATACGGAAGCTAGGCTAAAGGCAAGAACATTATCACACAAGTGGGCTTAATAAATTATATCATGCTTTATATTGTTTTCTTTGTTGATAAAACATCTATGTTTGGTTCAATTTTTGTATGAAATTGGATTAAAATTGGAATTAGAATTGGTAAGATGGAATTAGAATTGAATTATTTGAATTAAAAAATATGTTTGATATGAAAAAATAGAATTGAAAATTTGTAAATGGGTGTAAGGCAAAAAGACAAAATTCTCCTTAATTAAATATTAAATAGTTTCTTCAGCCTCCTGACTTGTACAAAGAAGGTGATGATGAGAGAGAGACCAGAAGACAAAAAAACCAGAGAGAAAGAAAGGCCACAAGAGACAATCAGAAGGGCAAAATTGGAATTTTGTATTAATTCCATGTAAGTCATCCCAATTTTTAATAAAATGGGCCACAATCCAATTCCAACAAAAAAAACAAAGGAGCAAATTCCCTGTAAATCAATTTCCAATTTTAGAAGAACCAACCAACCACAAGAAAATCTCAAAATCTGTGCAATTTTGGGAATATTTCAATATATCATATAGTGCATGTTATATTTCTTTTATAAATCTAAATAGGGTGTTCAAAATCGAACAAAATCAATACCCTTGATCCATATCAAATCGAGTACAAATCGATTAATATTTGAATGTATATATACCCTTGATCCATATCAAATCGAGTACAAATCGATTAATATTTGTATGTATATATATTTGTATATATACTATGTTAAAATCTCCAAATAGCAACATTTAAAATTTTAAACTAAAAATTTGATTTTATATTGTTAGTATATGAAATGTTATTATATTTTCTTAATTTATTTTGAATAAATTTATATTTTTTTAATAATAAACTTAAATATGTAAATTTGACAATCTAAAAGCTCTGGACCTTTCAAAATCGATTTTTTATGGTTTAGTTTAATGCTATAAACTCAAACCGATCTGTTATTATTTTTCAATTAAGAGGAAAGAATGACAATGGAGAGATACAAATGGAATGATCAACACACCAAGAACAAAATTATTCACTAATTTGGAAAAAAGAATAAACGATGAAGCACTTATCAAACTATTACAAAATCTAGTAATTTAGATAAAGAATTGTGAAATTTGATTATAATTAAACTTATAATAGAATATCATATACCTATTTTCTTTCAATTTTTATATTTTATTATATATCTAATAGATAATAATATAATCAATTTAATATATGTCTTAATAGTCAAATTAAAAATAAAAATAACGAAAAAACAAATTTCAAAATTTTTAAACCATACATGTTTCTATCATTTTTATTTTTTGAAATGTATTTTGACTTTATAAACCAAACGTATTTTTAAAATTTTGAAAATTAAAAAATGAAAATCATTTTCAAGAAATGAAAATGGAAAACTATTTCTTAAACCAAACCCACCCTAAGATTTTAAAAAAACTTATTATTTTATTTTTGAAATATATATAAATACACATAAAAAATATAAATTGTAAATTTAACTTTTGAATAGAATCAGATTTATACTCATTCAAAATTTTTAGAATCCCGATTTAAAATTTGTACATTTTTTTAAAAAAATATATAGATTTTAAAATTTTGTATAATATATAAAAAAACATTAATTAACACATAAAAAAATTAAATTTAAATAATAAACTATTAACGATGTAATATCATTTAAATTTTAAAAACAGGCAACAAATGATATATAAAATTTAATTCTTTTTAATTTAAAATTAGATATTATATACTTTATAAATTAAATTTTGAATTTAGGAAAGTTGACAATTTATAAAAGAAACAAAAAAATGGCAGTTTAAGATTTTCCCCCTTATTTTAGGAATTTCTTTCCCACTTTTTAGGAATTGTTTGGGAAAATAAATTTTTTATATAATTTAACAGTTTTTTAAAAGTATATCCTTTTTTTTATGAAATAAAATGTATATCATTCTTTTTGGTTGGCACTATTCCAACAAATTCAGACTCAATCTATTTTCGTATATAATTACGATAGGCATAGATATTGACTATTGACTTTATTCGGGATACTATATAGTATAAAATTTTAAAACTTGAAAGGTAATAAGCACTTAATATATATATAAAAAAAAATTAAAGGTGTAATTGTCGATTTTGGTTCAAACAATTGTAATTTGCAATAAAGGACCGCAAGGGGTCTTAACCTTGGGGGACTTGTCCTTAGGTGATGCACCTAGGTGCCTACGTACCCTTCGAGAGGGATCAAAGTCCACATAATTCGTCATGGTGACGTCTATATGAGTCGTTAGGCAAGGTATTTACCTATATTGGGCCGTGTGCGGCTAAGACGTGCTTAAGGTACTCCGGGCGGGCGAGTCGCTCTTAGGAGGTTGCCTTAGTGTAAGAGAGCTCGGATCTTTGAGAGCTGCTGGAAGCCCTATCAGTGGGATGCTCCGGGGACGAAGATGAGCCTGCCGGTGGTTGGACCTGATGGAGCTTACGGCGGAGCTCAGGATGTGTGAATTAAGTTGCGCAAGGTGTCTGAGAGTGCTCAGAATGCCTGCTAGGATGGGTATGAGTAATGCTCTCTGGAAGTACTTGAGATGTCTCGGACCTAGTGTTGTAGTCCTTGGTCTTGTGTGTGCTTTAGTCCCCCGGGTGAGGATTTATTTATACTAAGTGTGGGGAGGAAGTGCTCGACCCACGTTCTCGTGGGATGTGGGTCATCCCATGATGCCCAATGAGTTTCCACATACCGTTGAGTGTTCTAACAGATGAATCTTTACTTCTAACTTAGTGAAAAGATTAAGTGCATCTTCAAAATGCGCCTGTCGTTTGGACTTTCTGCGTTTTTCCAATTATGGGATGCAAAACGACATGGCGTAGTTGGAGGACCTGATGGGTTTTTCTGTTCCTCCAAAGATTAGGGCAAGGATGCATCCTTCCTGGAAGAATATTGAGGGGGAGTTTCGCGCTCGTGTTAAAGGTGATCCTCCGTTGAGGATAGAGGATTACGACATTGCCTCGAATCCTCGTAGGGATACACCTCAGTTGAGCGAGCAACCACATCCTTCAAACGGCAAGGAAGCCTCTTAGTTTTGACTTCGTGGTAGACCTCACGCAGTCATATTTTGTATTTTTGGGGTGTTAGTCCCCGTATGTATATATGTATATATATATATATATATATATATATATATATATATATATATATATATATATATATATATATATATTTTAATGATAACAAAATTTTGACAAATATGAGAGTTGGTCAATCGCATTGCATTCTGTATTTTTGTTTAATCGATGTAGGTACATATCATAAGAAAGCAAATTCGTCTTTTGACTAAGACGTTGTGAGATACATAATAGACTTGTCTTTGGACTAAGACATAGCGAAGTACATAGTGAACTTGTCTTCGAACTAAGACATAATGAAGTACTTTTTGAGGCTACTAGCATTCCAGGTATTGGGCACATGTTCTCCCGTCAGATGGACTAACTTGTATGCGTTGCAAGAAGCAATTCCAATGACCCTGTATGGGCCTTCCCAATTGGGCACGAGCTTGTCGTGCATGCGGTCGCACCTATTGTTGATTGCTATTCTCATGAGAAGGTCACTTTTTTTGAATTCTCGTGGTCGGACGCCCCGATTGTATTTTCACGCGAGTAGCAACTTGTAAGCGACGTTTTTGAGTGTCGTAGCTTCTCAGCGTTCTTTACCTTCATCTAGGCTGATGAGCAAATTTTCGGGGTTTGAGTCTAAGTAGTTTAGTACTTGATCTGAGGGTACCCCAATGTCGGTGGGAACTATCGATTCTTGCCCGTAAGTCAAAGCAAATGGAGTTTCTCCTGTTGTTGAGTGAATTGTTGTTCGATAGGACCATAGAACTGAGGGGAGCTCGTCTATCCAATCCTCTTTAGCCTCTATCAAGCGTTTCCGCAATCCTTCAAGGATGATTCGATTTGCTCTCTCGGTTTGTCCGTTGGTCACCGGATATTCAATTGAGGTCCTCTTGTGGTCAACGCACCATTCCTTACAAAAATCTTTGAACTTTTCACTGGTGAGCTGGCGTCCGTTATCTGTAATCAATACGTGTGGCAGGCCGAATCTGGTTATGATGTTCCGCCAGAGGATGTTTTGGGCATTTTGGTAGTCGATTGTGGCTAGAGGCTCGGATTCGATCCATTTTGTGAAGTAGTTGACCGCCACTATGAGGAACTTCGTCTGTAGTGTGCCTTGTGGGAGAGGACCAAGTATGTCCATGCCCCAAGCATCGAATGGCCAAGGGGATTCAATAGGTTTTAGCTCGCAGGTGGCTGGTGTATGAATCCGGCGTACCGCTGGTATTGATCGCAGTTGGTGACCAATGTCTCCGAGTCTGCCCTCATTGTGGGCTAATAAAATCTTGAACGTAGTGCTTATTTGCGGAGTGCCCCCGCGGACTAGTGGGTACCGCATACGCCTTCGTGGATTTCTTGTAAAATGTTGCCTGCGTCTTCGGCTGAGATGCACATGAGGTGCGGGGATGAAAATTCTTTTTTTGTATAGATCTTCTCCCCAGACAAAGTACCAAGCTACTTGTCTCCTTATTTTTTGGGCTAGCTCCTTATCTTCAGGCAGTGCGCCCTCTGTTAGATATGCTCTTATTGGAGCCATCCAGGAGTTGTCGACCGCTATTGGTAGCTCATCAGGATTTTTGCTAGGGGTATGAATTGTTGTTCGCAAGACTGTTTTGAGTACTGACTGACTTGGCGTGGTGGCTAATTTGGAGAAGGCATCAATCTGGGTGTTTTGGTTTCGGGGTATCCGTGTGATCAAGATGGATTCGAACTTGCTGATTTCTTGTATGGCGCGTTCTAAATACTTGACGATAGTAGCTTCCTTTGCCTCAAAGTCTCCATTCAGTTGCCCGACGACCATTAAATGTGAGTCACTGAATAGCTTGACCTTTGAGGCGCCTAGGTCGCGAGCTAGCACTAGTCCGGCTATGAGTGCTTCATATTCAGCTTGGTTATTGGAGGCGGGGAACATGAAGCGCAGAGCTTGTTCCACCTTGATTCTTTTGGGGCTTTCAGCTATGATACCTGCACCTGCGAATTTCCTGGTCGGGGGGAGCCGTTGACGTGGAATAGCCATGGGGATTTTTCTGGCTGTGGCTTGCGTATCTCGTCATTGTTTGAAGCTGGGGCGTCCCCCTAACAGCATTCTGACGGAGTCATTTCAACGATAAAGTCTGCAAATGCTTGGGCCTTGATCGCCCGTCGGGGCTCGTACTTAATGTCAAACTCAGAAATTTCGACAACCCAGTTTGTCATTTGCCCTGCTAAGTCATTCTTTTGCAGTATCTGCCGTAGGGGCTGGTCGGTTCGAACCATGATCGTATGTTGTTGGAAGTAGGGTCGAAGCCTTATGGCCGAGTGGACGAGGGCGAGCACCAGCTTTTCCACTCATTGGTACCTAAGTTAGGCTCCCTGCAAGGCATGGCTTGTGTAATATACCGGGAATTTTGTTCGGTCCCTTCTTCTCTTATTAGCGCCAAGCTTACAGCATGGTTGGTGGTGGCTAGATATAGCACCAGGGTTTCTCCCTTCACGGTTTTTGCTAGTACCAGAGACTTAGCCAGGTAGGCTTTAAGGTTCTGAAAAGATTTTTCGCACTGCTTGGTCCATTGGAACGCTGGTGCTGTTTTTCAGGATCTTGTAGAAAGGAAGGCAACGGTCGGCCATTCTTGATAGGAATCTGTTGAGAGCTGCCAATCTTCCGTTTTGCCTTTGCACGTCTTTAATTGATCGCGGTGGTTTCATGTTGAGGATGGCTTCACACTTTTCTGGTTTGGCTTCGATTCCCTTTTGTGTAATCATGAAGCCTAAAAACTTTCTTGCTAATACGCCGAAGGCGCATTTCGTTGGGTTCAGCTTCATTTTGTGTATTTTGAAGGACTAGGAAGATTTCCTCCAAATGCTCTAGGTGTCGCTCGACCTCCAGGGATTTAATCACCATGTCGTCGACGTAAACTTCGAGATTGCGACCAATCTGTTCTTTGAAGATTATATCCATCATCCTATGGTAGGTGGCGCCCGCATTTTTTAGTCCGAAAGGCATGATTTTGTCGCAGTAGACACCCCTGTCCGTGATGAAGGAGGCCTTCTCTTGATCCTTCGGATTCATTTAGATCTGCTTATATCCCGAGAAGGCGCCCAAAATGCTCAGCATTTGGTGTCCTGCTGTCCCATCTACTAGCTTGTCTATGTTGGGGAGTGGATAAGCGTCTTTTGGACAAGCCTTATTCAGGTTCGTGAAGTCCACGCACATCCGCCATTTTCCATATGCCTTTTTTTACCATGACCACATTAGAGAGCCCGGGTGTTGTGATTCGCGTATGAACCCAGCGTCTAGAAGCTTCTGCACTTCGTCGTTGATCACTTGCTACCTTTCTTCGCCAAAATGCCGCTTCTTCTAGATGACGTCGGGACCGTCTTTTGTGTTGAGGGAGTGGCATATGAGCGTTGGATCAATCCCTGACATGTCTGCGGCACTCCAGGCGAACACGTCCCTGTACGTGGTGAGTAGCTCCTGGAACTGTCTTCGGGTTGTTTGGTCGAGGAAGGCTCCTGTTTGGATTTTCCTGTTATTTGTTGGTCTACACATACTTACGAGATCTTCCATGGGCTACAGTCGAGTTTCGGGAATTTCATCGCGTAGGTCTACCACTACGGGAGAACTTTCAGCATGATCCTCATATTTGTCTCCTCTAGGAAGGTTTGAAGAGTAGCATGTGTAGGCTTCTTCTTGGTCTGCTCGTATTTCTCATATTCCCTCTGTTGTGGGGAAGTTTATTGCTAGGTGAGCTATGGACACGACTACTTTGATTCGGTTGAGGGTCGGGCGACCTAAGATGGCGTTGTACACCGACAAGGCTGTTGATACGGTGAACTCAAACCTCGTGCGGGCGACCTTCGATAATATGCCCAGGGCGAGCCATGTTGTGAGGCTCCCTCGTGTTTCAACAGTTTGTCCCGAGAAGTCAAAAAGGGTTCCTACGTTTAGCACCAGCTTATCCTCGCAATTGTGTATTCTCTCCAAGGTCTTCATGAAGAGTACGTCGGTAGCTGATCCGAGGTCTATCAATACTCGCTTGACGTCCTATCTCAAGATATTGGCCATGATGGTTATTGGTTCTTCCATCTCCGCCGCGTTGCTTACCCCTCCAAAGGCCACGAGTTGTGTTTTTTGCCGCTTGCTTTAGTCACTGTTGGTGACATTCTGTTGGTTGTGCAGCGACTTGAGGGATCTGCTAGTGTTGGCCATACGAGTATTGTCCTGTAGGTGAAATTTAAAATACAAGTTTCTGAGTGTTAAGTATATACTCCTAGTCCTCGAAAAAGAAATGCCTTTTAGCGGCAGAGTGCTCAAGGCATTGTGGTCTGAGAAAGACCACGGTGGGTGCCAATGTAACTGCCATTTTTGGTTCAGACAATTCTAAGTCTGAAATTAGGACCGCAAGGGGTCTTAACCTTGGGGGACTTGTCCTTAGGTGATGACCTAGCTGCCTACGTACCCTTGTGGAGGGTTCAAAATCCACATAGTTTGATGTGTTAACGTCCATAGGAGCCATTAGGCAGGATAGTTACCTGTAGGTGGCCGTGTGCGGCTAGGACGTGTGTAAGGTACTCCGGCCGGGCGAGTCACTCGTTGGAGGTTTCCTTAGGTAGGGAGAGAACTAGGGTCTCTCTGAGCTACTGGGAGCTTTGCTGATGGAGATCCCCAGGACAGAGATGTGAGTTCTGATGGTTGACCGTGTGAGGTGGTGAACTAGGCTCAAAGGTCAAGGAGATGATGTACCGTCTTTGGAGTGTTGAGTCTTACTTTGTGTGTTCGGACCTACTGTGTTCGTTGTATCCTGTCTCTTGAGTCCCCCGGGTGAGGGCTTTATACTAAGTGTGAAGGAGGGTGTGGTTGACCCACGTTCTTGCTCGTCGTGGGTTGACCCACGACGGTTGAGGGCCTACCATGTCTATGGTGCGAGCGCTTAAGGGGAGACGTGGGTACTGGCCACATACAAGGCGAATGGGTGGTGCCACGTGTCACCAATGCGTGTTTCTACTAACGTTCTAGAAGGCTATTGTCACGTGTTCCAAGGAAAAATATTCCGTAGTTACAATGATTATATACTTTTATTTATTTTATATAAATGGTAGGATTTTATAATCTCTATTGTGATTCGATTTATTAATTAATTGTAGTAATATTGATGTATGTGTTAAGTGTTAACTAACTGTTCACAAATTAAATCATTTTAAACAAAAATGCAAATATTCAACACAAAAAGCAAACAATACATTTTTACAATGTGTTAAGAGAAAATTAAATACGCCATTTTTACAAACTAATTAATTGTTTGACTTTTGAATATGATCAAATTCATAATTAACTACTGAAACTCAAAGTTGTTAAGATCTCGATCTTTTTACAAAGATTTTATCGTGAATTATTCAATATATCATAATATTTTTTATAAAAGTATATATATATATATTATATATATTAAAAACTATTGAAATGTGATAAATGCGATTTCACTGCACTTCACTTAATATCAAAAGTAATTTAGGGGATTGTGCAATTTAATTACCATTAAAGAAAGAAAGAAAATAATTCGAGTGAATAAAATGAATACGCATAGAACAAAGTACAAATGAAAATAATGTAGGATTTGGAACACTTGAATTATTTATGTTGAAAACAAACCAATTAAAATTTGAAACTCTTCTATTGTATTCCATTATTGGTGTTGATTAAAAACGTACAAATGATTGACTATTGGATGAAGCTGGAATGACATAATTTGGCTGTTCCATTGTTATTATTATTAACATTAATAATGATATCATTGAGGCTACCACAAGACGCTCTAATCCATGCCAATTCATCTCTCTCCCCTCTGAGAGTGAGCAAGGCACGCACATCAACACCGAGTTGTAAAGGCATTAACGTTGAATCTCCAAACAATACTAATTTTGATCCATTCTTCTTGTGACGTTGGAAACGGGACCACTCTTGTGCTGGCATACGTGAAGTGGAGGAGTTGAAGATGATCTCCACACTAACTCCATCATTCTTACCTATTTCAAAAGAAGAAGAAGAAGGCACATAATTAGCCATGGCGAAAGTAGCGTCTTCGAGTGAGATCAGATGAACTTCAAACCGATGAAAATGGAGGGAATATTTGGGGCAAGGGTTTGTGATTGTCAAGTTCAGATTCAGAGCACCCACCACGGTGAAGACGTCGTTTTCCTCGAAATTATTAATATTACCAAAATCAACGTTTTCAACAAACAGATCAATTCTGTTGCATTTGAATTCCGTAACAATTCTCTTATAATCCAACGTATACCCAAGTAGCAAATATACGTAGAACATCATTAAAACAATGGTAACAAGCGTCATAAACAATGCGAAACCAAAAATATGCCACCAAAAACCTTTCATGCAGCGAAAGGTGTTTGCGCAATTCTCTTCCTTCTCAACTTCAATTTCCATCACTCTCAATCAACCTCAACCTCTGAAAAATATATATAAATACAACACACTTATAATGTATGTATGTGGAACCGATAGATATATATATATATATATATATCCGATAAAATTCGCTGCTTCAACAACTTGAGGAAAAAGGTTTAAATAAATATATTTCAAAACTTATATATTATTAATTTTTTTTAATAAATATAAGGGGAAAGAATATTTTAAAATCATATAAATAATAAAATGATTCATATGATAAAAGAAATTATTATTTTAAAATTATTTGCTATATGAAAACCAACCAATAATCTTAGTAGTTTAGATTTAGTGCACTTTTACAATTTTTTTTATCTTGTACTTATTTTTCTTATTCGTAATTAAAAATTAAAAGCTTTAAAATTATATCACAAGTGATAACCTAATTTATATTCATCCTAGTTTTTTTAAAAAATTATAAAAAGTAATCTAACTTTATAATTATAATTTATAATTTATGAGTTTCCCGTAATTGATAACAGTATCCCATATTTTAATTAACAGTGCTATCCCATTTTTAAAAAAAGTATCATGTTTTTTTTTTTACATTTGAAAAGAAATTAATTTAAATAATAAAATATTTATATCTATATATCTATATCTATATTCTATATAATCTATATCTATATCTATATAATCTATATATCTATATATCTATCTATATCTATATATCTATATAATCTATATAATCTATATAAATCTAAAAAAGAAGAGGCATGAAACCTCTCTTGTCAAATCATCTTTTATAATCTTTCCACTCCTAACCACATGTATCCTAATTTGCTCCAAATAGGATCTAGGCTCCATCTTGAAAACTAATTATTGATTAAATAATCAATCAATTAAATTAAAGGTATAAAATCAAATCCCTTACTTAGTGCAAGTCAACTTTTAAATCCTTATTATAACTTAATTTTAAATTTCTAATTCAAAATCTTATTTTTAAATAATATTTTTTAAAAAAATTATAAAAATAGGATGTCACGTGTCTCAAAAAGATCAAAATTTTTATTTCTTTAAGTAAGTGTTAATTTTCTTTATATATATATATATATTAGTTTTTGCTTTTTAATTAACCAACAAAATCATGAAATTACATAAATTTTTAATTGAAATATAAGATGATTTCAAATTCTAATTTTAGATAATAGATTGAAAACGTTAATTTTCTTATTTAAGTTATACATTATTAAAAAAGTAAATTTTAAACATTTGCATTTCAATATTATTAGTTTAATATTTTAAAATTATTTTTTATGTTTGTCAAACGCATATACAATATTTATTAAATTTTATAAATAATAATTTTTTCTTATGTTTAAAGTAAATAATGTAGTTTTAATAATTAAAAAAAATTAATTTTTACATATTTTAAAATAATTATTGTCTTATCAAAATAATAATAATAATTATTATAACTTAATTTTAAATTTCTTTTAAACATTTGTATTTTAATATTATTAGTTTAAAATTTTAAAATTATTTTTAAAATTTTTCAGTTATTATATTTTATAAATAATACATTTTTCTTATGTTTAAAGTAAAATAATGTAGTTTTAATAATAAAAAAACGTAATTTTTACATATTTAAAAATAATTAATTCACCCTCATTAAAATCAAACTATATCCAGCCATATACTAATTTAATTTTCATGATTAAATCATATATCAATTCTTATTAAAGAACACACATGACATTCGTGATTCTCTCCATAATAACAATTCAATTCATTTTCAAATTCTCACATAATATTATTATTAATTTTTTAAAATCACAATTAATTTCATTTACATCAAAATTTTATAGGTAGTGGGTGAGTAATTTATGTATTTTCCATCCATTTGTAGACCATATATACTTGGAGGAAATTTTTTTTAAACGTATCATGAATCAGATTATTACAGAAGAATTAGTTGTAATGAGATATTTAATTTATTTTAAAAAAATCTAAATAAATTTAATAACAGAATTTCTTGGATACTTTTGTTTGAAAAATATTATGTTTAATTTAATAAAATATTTAAATTGTTTAAAAAGAGTAGTTCAAAATTATTGATTTCAATTTAAAGAAATGTATTCATTTATCCTTCGTAATCTCTCTTATTTTCCTTTAGTCACCTATTTTAATACAATTTATTGATTATTGACATTTTTTTTTGTAATTTTCATTGGATGATTTTTAAAGATACCTCATTCTAAAAATTAAGTAGAGAATTTGTCTCACCAATTAATATAATTTTTATTTTTAACTTGGACCACCTTTAACAATTAATTTTTTATTCTGATTAGATCATACTGCATTTGAATTTAAAATAATATTCTATCCTATTTATTACTATTAACTTATATTTAAAACTGATCCTTCAATTAGGCATATTCTTAGGCTATTTAATCATTTTATCATAATTAAATCAGTTTTTTGAATGCAAGAGTCAAACTTTCAAGATGATAATAATCCTCATCAAAATTAAATCACGTTTATGAATTTGAAATTTGATTTGGTATCATGATCATAAATCTCTAGCAATAACGACATTCTCCCTTCTTCCTTTCCTATATAATAGACGTATGCTTCTAGCTAGATTGTCACACATTAAATATTCAAGCTTGCACATGAGCTTCATCAGGAAAGAATTCAACTTTTGTTCACGTAAGAATCAATTCAGTACTTCTTCTTAAGCAGTTACTATTAGATGTTTTATGTTTTTGTTTTTTCAAAGATCTATTATGCAGTTGTTACAAATAGTACTTTTTTTATGAAATAAAATGTTTATCTTTTTTATTGTTTGCATGGTCTTTGAGGCCGTACTACTCAACTAATGTTGTACATATGGCTATAGTGAAAGAGTCTCACAAGTTGGGACAGTTGTACATAGATTATTATGACTCTTGACATTATTGTATAGTATATAGTATAGATTTTTCAAACTTGAAACAAGATAAGTGTGATTTCACATCACTTTTATATCTATATCTATACTATATAAAAAAAAAAAAGGTAAAGTTTATATAGCCACTGTCAAGATATAGCTGCCCTACTTTTTTCTAAAAAAAATTCTTAATTATTAAGTATATTTTTAGAAAATTAAATTTGTAAACAACTCATATTTTTGTAGTAAAATAAAATGTCTAGTTTTTACCGTAAACAACATAAACTTTTTCTCAATTTTCAATTCACATTGTTTAATGACAGATACAAACATACTACAATATATCAAAGAATTTGGCTCTGCTCATTACCCTTTTTCATCTTCCTCCCATCCCATCGATCATATGATCTTTTCATTTTATTTATTACTTGTTATAAAGAGGTAGTTCTGTGTTGTTAGATGTTACATGATGGGAGGAAATGAATCCAATAAGGCGGCGTGTACATGAAGTTGTAAATTCATGGATGTTCAATTACTCCAAAAATATTGTAATTATTATTCTTCATAGCAAGCAAGTGGATATAGATGCATCATTTAATAAATTTGATCATTCTCCCACCCAAAATTTGAAAAGAGGCACAATATTGATTGACATAACAAGCTAAGTATTTCATGTTGATTTTGTTCTAGATAATTAAAAGATACGAAGAGATATATAGACTCTTTGTTATTGAGTACGTAAATTGAGGAAATTAACATAAGTGGGGGAAACTAACACAAGTTTATCTAAATTCCAACAGCTGATAACAATAGAAGATCATAGATAAAAAAAAAACGAAAAAATTTGTAATTTTATTGAATTAAAAAGAAGGCTAGCTATAATCCAATAAATCTCATAAACCAAAAAAAAATCTAAAAATCAACACTTCCAAATTAAACAAACTTTAATTTAATTTCATAGTGTAATACCTGAGAACATTTTAACTAGCGTCATCAATTAAATTAAATTAATTGATTTAATTAAAGTGGATAATGGAATAAAAATACACACTACCCTATTATTTATTAGGTTGTGAATACAAAGTATTTTAAATCCTAATATTTTATAATATTTTATAATATTTTTTTATTATATAAGACCTCTTTTTCTTTTTTTTAATATATATTAATTTATTATATATATATATATATATAAGTAATAGATAAAAGAAAGAATAAAGGAAAGAATCAGAGAAGCTATCGTGCATAAGAAAAAAAGAAAAGAAGGCGTGAGGGAGAGACCACGCACGGGAGAGAGACGGAGGAGCTGGGCAACGTCTCGCACGGGAAGCTCACGGACAGAGGAAAGCAAGCTCGTGGGGGGTGGCCGAACGTGCGAGGAAGCCGGTCGGAGACCGTCGCCGTCGCCGTTGAGCTGAAGGAGGAGAGAGAGTCGCGGGTTAGAGAGAGAAAGTAAAGGGGGAGAACTTTCTCGCCGGAAAACGCCGTCTCTTCACCGGGGAAGGTAGCTGGGAGTCTCCTCTACTCCATATCATCCTTCTAACCGGTTGAATCGAGGTGAGAAGTCCCGAAACCCCCAATTTTATCAATTTTAGTGATTTTTGGAAAGACCCCAATTGATTCAATCTGAGTGTTCTGGGTCCTAAATTGAAGTATATGCATGTTAGGAAGTGAGTTGGAAGCTTAGGAACTGGAACCAAATTGATGGAATTTATCCAGGTTGAAAAAAGTGTAGCAAAATGTGGTTGTTAAGGTTTAAGGGTGTTGTGGAATGATTTGGGGTGCATTGAAAGGTTGAATGATAATTATATAATTGTTAAAAATTATTGGAATGTACGAGGGATTAAAACCCGAGTAATTCCCGTCTCACCCAGAATCCCGTTCGGGGAAAAAGAGACAATTTTCTAATTTTACGCGTATTTGGGGTATGTGTATTCATGTGTATGTGAAGTGTTCAAGGTTAGTTTGATAAATGCAAAGCTTGGACAAGTAGGATTTATGATTCTCTTGAGCCATAAATTCAAGACTTGGGTAATGGAAGTTCATATGGACACATAGAGGTGGAATTGGGTAACCTTGCATTCCCAAGTCAAAGCTTCCGAATAGTGTGATTAAGAAAGGGCTGAACACAAATAAAAGCATGCTAGGTGTTCCGAAAACTAGTTGAGGGCATTCCAAGCCAACAACTAGTCTATGGAATTAATTAGAAAGAACATGAGCATTAGCGTTACATGTACACGATAGTGGTTGAAATTGCAAGTTTCTGAATCTCTCAAGTATATGTGTATAGGGTACCATACTGTGAGTGGACTTTCGGGCGCACCGAGAGCCGATTAGAGGGGCCAACCAGGTGAGGGGCTTTCCTATCCTTGCCCTATAGGGTTGACTGCGGATATGGATATATGGTTTGCCTTCGTGCCTATTTGTAGGAATTACATGTTAGATAACATGCTATTGTTGTTCCTAAATTACAGTATATGTGAAAACGTGCTATATGTGTGTATGTGAATTGTAAAGGCGATGGTGGCTCAAGGAGCCTTATATGAAAAGGAGGTCCTCGGGACCTATACAAGATCGGGGGTAGGATCGAGTCAATTTTATTTGGGAAACTCTTGTGGTACTAGAAACCAACCTTATTGAGTATTATCTGAAAAGTGTGGTGGTAAATGTAAACTCTTAAAGAAAAGGAACATAGGTGACCTTGTTTTAAACCGAGGGATTTCGGACTAGGAAAACCACTCGGAAATTTAGAATTTCCTAAGAAGGAGTAAAATAAATAAGTAGTGGTCCATAGGGATCATTTATGGTACAGCGCGGGAACCGAGTCTATCACGGGTGGTCCGGGTAGATCGAGTCTGTTAGCTTAAGTCAAACTCTCAGGAATACAAAGTATATGAGTACACCACATTGTGGCTATTGCCTTGGGTAAACCGAGGTCAGATGAGTCGCCGGCTATGCTCCAAGTGAAGTCTTGGGGTCAGATTATTGTTCCAAGTATAGTCTTGGGACCAGGGGTTCCTAGAATGATCAACTAGGTTCCCATATTGCACACGTGAGATATTGCCTTCGAGACAGATTCTCTCCTAACGGAGATATTGCCTTTGGGCCAAATTCTCTCCTAACGGAGATATGCCTTCGGGACAGTTTATGTTTACGGTTAACTGAATACGAGTGACCACTTAGAATTTTATGTTAAATCGTGATATGACGTATCTATGAATTTGAACGTATGTGAAACCATGCTTTAAATTCTATATTGTGAATGTGATATATGCTAACTGCCTGACCACTTAATATATGGAAATTTAAACCCGTTATATGCGTATGTGTTTGTGATTGGCTCCTCTTCCCCAGTTGTAGTGGTACCTGCTACTACACCAGGGATGGGAAAGCCTCTCACTGAGTCTGTTTGACTCACCCCAATGTTAAATGTTACAGACACAGGTGGTATAGGCATCGGGAGCGCTTCCACTTCATCTCAGGGAGGCGGACAGGCTTAGAGACCGCACGCATTGTTCGCGTGGGTAGTACTGTTATATGTATTTTGTCAGGATATATATGTATATGATTCATTTTGGTATAGCATTATTTTGTACAGTTGCTATATACATATATGTATATGTTACACTCTAGAATTGTCGGCTTCATACAGATTAAAGATTGGTCTTGTGGTTGGGAATATAGGTTATGATATGCTGAATATCATGTGTATATATATATATATGAATGTGACTTCCGCATGTGAATATGATAGATCACACGCACTGAGCGTGTGGTCAATATGTAAATTTATATATATGTGTGACTGAATACTTGATGGTATGAAAATACAGCTTCCGCATGTGAATAGGATAGGTCACACGCATTGAGGCGTGTGATCAAAATATAAATTATATGCAGGTGTGTGATTGAATTTATGTACTTGATTGTATACAGGGACTCTGCATGTGAATAGGATAGATCACCCGCCTTGAGGCGCGTGATCAATATGTATACTATATGTATGTGTGATTGATTATGTGTATATGTATAGACTGAAGCGGCGTTGAGCGAGCCGTGGATTGCGTGCTACTTAGGTCACCGGATAGGGATGACCATATATACTATATATTGTTTGTTTTAGAAATGGGTAGTTATGCATATATAGAAATGTCAATCAGGGATTAGAGGCTTACGGGATAGGAGAAATCCTACCTCCCGTGCCGGTCACGGGCTTCCGGTAAGGGGTCGTGACAGACTTGGTATCAGAGCCTGGTTACTTTAAACTGTATGAAGTCATAGGTATGACCGGGTGTCGGTTTACCCCTCTTTGTGTACCCGGGCACAACGTGGGAGTAAAAAGGCACTTGTGGAAGTACCCAAGAAAATTGAGTAAGCCTTTCTTTCATTTCCTTCTTAATCTATGATGGATTATGAAAATTCTTATCAGGTGACATTCTTGTGCGGTACAGCGATGCACTAAGGCGTAAGGTGGGGTGGTAGTGACCCCAGGAACCTTAGCACGCCATAATAGGGAAAGGAGACATCCATGAAGGATGCTACCTAGACACAGACACATTTGGTTGCATTGTAGGCAAGAATGCGCTACAATGTGTGATTGTTTTGCAGTTGTTAAAAGAGACGATGCGCCTGCTCTGTTAGCGCGCATTGTGTGCTATAGTATAGGCACAAGTTATTTGACTATAGTAGAGAATGCAAGTATAATAGTGCCATGAATGGTAGTCTAGGCTAGAAATGGTTTGTAAAGTAAACAGAAAAGAGGTGGTGTATGCCACAGTGTAGAAGTAGAAATCTACGGACTGAAAAATCAGGATACGGTATATGGAAGGGAAAAGTGGCCGAACCACATGCCGTAGAAATAGATGTTAAGAAGTAGAGGCATATGTAAACATGTAGAGCGTGACCATATGCCGAGCCGGAAATAGAGTAAATGGTAAGGCACAGGGAAGGAGCCTAGTCCAACCCTGCGCTCGATCCATGAACTACTAGTTTCTTAAGCAAACAAGGGGGAAAGGAAGGGATTAAGCCCAACCAAACTCTCTTGGGTGCTTAGGGAAGAGTATAAAGAGTGGGATATTGACCACATGAAAAAATTTTGTAAAAGTATTTTTGGTCTTTCCGGATGAGAGCTTTTGAAAGAACCTAAAATTTCTCTTGAAAATACAAGGGATAACCATTGGAAGGCAAATTTTCATGAAAACTCTTTCTCAATTTGTGTCATTCCAATTGGTTAAACCCTAACCATTTACGAAAACCTTAGGCGTCATTTTCTAAGAAATAAACTTGAATTAATTTCAAAACCCACAGGGTGTCTAAGAAGACTAACTCGTGTGATCAATACCCTACCAAACAACAATTCTTTCACAGGTAAACTGTATAAGGACGGTAGATGTAGTTGAGAAATCACTCGCTTGGAGTGATTAAAGTTAAGTAGACATTGAAAAGCATTAGAGAGTGCTAAAGTGCCAAGGGAGTATACAGGTAAACCTAAGAGTTACCAATTAAGGGGGACATAGGTTGATAATGGACCCGAAAGGATTAGACCGGAGCAGGTCTAGGAGTGGAAATGGGCGTAGACCTTCGGGTACCGTCCAGAAATAGGAAAATGAGTGTTATTGCGGTAGGTAGCTCTCGAACGAGATAACGTGAGATATAAACCCCAAAGGGACTCGTGGAAGCCCGAGGGGAGAGAAAGTAGACAGGGATAAGTAGTCCCATAAGGGGGAAGAGCAAAAGCCTATAGGATCTCATACGATAAAAGTCAAGTAGGGGGTGGAGAACCAACTACTACGGTAAGTGCATGTATGGTACACGAATTGTAGTTGACATAGCTAGATACGCTAGTTCCACAGGTTGGTGAACCGTAAATCCGTTAGTCTGAAGCCCGTGTGTGGGTGGAGACTGAGTGGACAAACCAAACGTATAAATGGCCATGGGGGTGCCATAAAGGGAAAATTAACTGTAAAGGACGATTAATCGAGAAGAAGAATGTAGTGAATAACGAGTATTGAGAAATACTCGAAGAAAGAGTACAACGTAGGTGCAAAATGAAAAGAAGAGAGTGAATACGAGAACGGAGTCGGGCGAGCATCGGGGGATGCGAGCCAAATGATAAAACAGGTATGTTACCGTTGGGGGCGATTGGAACCCAACGGGTGACACACTTGCAAGAGGTGGTATATGTTCGTGAACATATGCCGCACCGTTAGAAAGGAAAGAGTCAAACCGTGGAAGCGGATCCTGTTTGGTCAAGGGGAGTAGAGCATGTCCAGAAAGGTTCATGCTGGAGTTAACGGATCAAATATTCCAAGTAGGAATACAGGATCTAAGTGAGTTGAAGGAGCTACACACGCAGTTATAGAAATTACTTGATAAGGGTTTCATCAGACCCAATTTTTCACCTTGTGGTGCACCAGTCCTATTCGTGAAGAAGAAGGATGGAACTTTAACATTGGGCATCGATTACCGAAAGTCGAATAAGGTAACGGTCCGCAATCAATACCCACTTCCAAGAATCGATGATCTGTTCGACCAGTTGCAAGGTGCTAAGAGGTTTTCAAAGATCGATCGGCGATCAGGGCATCATCAGCTGAAGATTAGAAAAGAAGATGTGCCCAAGACTGCTTTTCGAACCCGATACGGCCGTTATGAGTTTCTAGTCATGTCGTTCGGGCTAACCAATGCACCTGCAGCTTTTATGGACATGATAAATCGGGTTTCAAGCCACTTCTAGACTGGTTTGTCATTGTATTCGTAAATGACATTCTAGTTTATTCCAAGAATGCTGAGGAACATGCAGAGCATTTGAGACTAGCATTACAGAAGCTGTGAGAGGAGAAATTGTATGCTAAGTTTTCAAAATGCGAGTTTTGGCTTGATAAGGTTACATTTCTCGGTCACGTGGTATCTTCAGAGGGAATCCACGTTGAACCGAGCAAGGTGGAAGCAGTGAAGAATTGGTCCCAGCCTACCTCTGTTACTGAAATTCGCAGTTCCTTGGGTTTGGCTGGATATTATAGAAGATTCGTGCAGGACTTCTCTAAGGTTGCTGCACCTATGACTAAATTGACTCAGAAAGGAGTAAAGTTTGCATGGGATGACAATCGTGAGCAGAGTTTTCAGAAGCTGAAGGACAGCCTCACTATCGCTCCGGTGCTGACCTTACCTAAAGGCACGGGAGGGTACGTGGTATACTGTGATGCGTTGAGGATCGGGTTAGGGTGTGTCTTGATGCAACATGGCAAGGTGATTGCGTATGCATCGCGACAACTGAGGAAGCATGAGAAGAACTACCCGACTCACGACCTCGAAATGGCAGCTGTAGTATTCGCTTTGAAAATATGGAGACACTACTTATGGTGAGACTTGTGAAATTTATACAGCCCACAAGAGCCTCAGATGCATTTTCGAGCAGAAAGACTTGAACTTGAGACAACGTCGATGGTTAGAGTTGTTGAAAGACTACGACTGCACGATCTTGTATCATCCAGGAAAGGCCAATGTGGTAGCCGATGCTCTGAGTCGGAAATCCATGGGCAGTCTTGCTCATATAAGTGAAGAAAGAAGACCGTTAATTAGAGAACTGCACGAGCTAAAGCAAATGGGAAATCAGTTTGAGATTGGAAGTTCTAACTCACTTTTAGCCCATTTGCAAGCTAAGTCCTCTTTGGTAAAAGAGGTGAAGGCTAGACAAGATGAAGATACCGACCTCAAACAGATAAGGGATACGGTAACTAAAGGGAAAGGGGACGACGTCCGATTCTCTATAGATGATTTTGGGATACTTCGGTTGGAGGGACGGTTGTGTGTCCCTATGATTGATAACTTGAAAGAAAGAATTCTTGAAGAAGCACACCGGACAGCGTAAACAATCCATCCGGGAGCTAATAAAATGTATCATGACCTGAAACAGTTGTATTGGTGGAAGGGCATGAAAAAAAAAGGATGTCGCAAACTATGTAGCCAGGTGTTTAGTGTGCCAGCAAGTCAAGGCTGAACACCAGAAGCCCGCCGGAACATTACAACAGATAGAGATACCTGAGTGGAAATGGGAGAGGATAACGATGGATTTTGTAACAGGGTTTCCAAGATCACAACGAGGATTTGATTCGGTCTGGGTACTAGTGGATCGCATGACTAAGTCCGCACACTTTCTGCCAGTTAAGACCACTTACGGAGTGAGTCAATATGCACAGATTTATCTATCAGAAATCGTTAGATTGCACAGTGTGCCAGTGTCCATAATATCTGATAAAGGGCCACAGTTCACTTCCAGGTTTTGGAAGTCATTGCAGGAAGTGTTAGGAACTAGAGTTGATCTGAGTACTGCGTTCCACCCACAGACCGACGGGCAATCAGAAAGAACCATTCAGATTCTTGAGGACATGCTTCGGGAGTGTATTATGGATTTCGGCGGAAGTTGGGAAAGGTATTTACCTTTGGCTGAGTTTGCGTACAATAACAGTTATCAAACAAGTATTCAAATGGCACCTTTCGAGGCTCTGTACGGCCGTAGATGCAGATCCCCGATTGGGTGGTTCGAGGTCGGAGAAGCTAGCCTAGTCGGCCCGGAATTGTTACAAGAGGCCTTGCAGAAGGTAAAATGTATAAGGGAGAGATTGCCGACGGCACAGAGTAGGCAAAAGTCTTATGCAGACAATCGAAGGAGAGAACTGGAGTTTGCCGTTGGTGATCAGGTGTTCTTGAGAATATCACCGATGAGAGGCGTAGTGCGGTTCGGTAAGAAAGGGAAGTTGAGTCCTCGGTATATCGGCCCGTTTGAAATCTTAGAACGAGTTCGGAATGTAGCGTATCGGTTGGAATTGCCTGCGGAATTGGAGGGGGTACACCCTGTCTTTCATGTATCGATGCTTCGAAAGTATCTTCCCGATTCCTCGCACGTGATCCAATCGCAGGACGTGCAACTAACCGAAAATATGACGTATGAAGAGGAGCCAGTGGAAATCTTAGATCGGCAGTTGAAGGAACTCAGAACGAAAGAGATTCCATTGGTTAAAGTTCTGTGGAGAAAGCACTCGACCGAAGAAGCTACATGGGAGGTCGAGGGTGAAATGCGCAGAACGTACCCTCATCTATTTCGAGACTAAGGTTAGTATTTTGGTTGAAATTCAGGGACCGAATTTCTTAAGCGGGGAAGATTGTAATACCCGAGAACATTTTAACTAGCGTCATCAATTAAATTAAATTAATTGATTTAATTAAAGTGGATAATGGGATAAAAATACACACTACCCTATTACTTATTAGGTTGTGAATACAAAGTATTTTAAATCCTAATGTTTCATAATATTTTTTTTATTTATTTTATTATATCATACCTCTTTTTCTTTTGTTTTGTAATATATATATATATATACATACATACATATATATATATATATATATATTAATTTATTTTATATATATATATATATATATATATATATTATATAAGTAATAGATAAAAGAAAGAATAAAGGAAAGAAACAGAGAAGCTATCGTGCATAAGAAAAAAAAGAAAAGAAGGCGTGAGGGAGATACCACGCACGGGAGAGAGACGGAGGAGCTGGGCAACGTCTCGCACGGGAAGCTCACGGACGGAGGAAGGCAAGCTCGTGGGGGGTGGCCGGACGTGCGAGGAAGCCGACCGGAGTCCGTCGCAGTCGTCGTTGAGCTGAAGGAGGAGAGAGAGTCGCGGGTTAGAGAGAGAAAGTAAAGGGGGAGAACTTTCTCGCCGGAAAACGCCGTCTCTTCACCGAGGAATGTAGCTGGGAGTCTCCTCTACTCCATATCGTCCTTCTAACCGGTTGAATCGAGGTGAGAAGTCCCGAAACTCTCAAACCCCAATTTTATCAATTTTAGTGATTTTTGGAAAGACCCCAATTGATTCAATCTGAGTGTTTTGGGTCCTAAATTGAAGTATATGCATGTTAGGAAGTGAGTTGGAAGCTTAGGAACCGGAACCAAACTGATGGAATTTATCCGGATTGGAAAAAGTGTAGCAAAATGTGGTTGTTAAGGTTTAAGGGTGTTGTGGAATGATTTGGGGTGCATTGAAAGGTTGAATGATAATTATATAATTATTAAAAATTATTGGATGTACGAGGGATTAAAACCCGAGTAATTCCCGTCTCACCCGGAACCCCGTTCGGGGAAAAAGAGACAATTTTCTAATTTTACGCGTATTCGGGGTATGTGTATTCATGTGTAGGTGAAGTGCTCAAGGTTAGTTTGATAAATGCAAAGCTTGGACAAGTAGGATTTATGATTCTCTTGAGCCATAAATTCAAGACTTGGGTAATGGAAGTTCATATGGACACATAGAGGTGGAATTGGGTAACCTTGCATTCCCAAGTCAAAGCTTCCGAATAGTGTGATTAAGAAAGGGCTGAACACGAATAGAAGCATGCTAGGTGTTCCGAAAACTAGTTGAGGGCATTCCAAGCCAACAACTAGTCTATGGAATTAATTAGAAAGAACATGAGCATTAGCGTTACATGTACACGATAGTGGTTGAAATTGCAAGTTTCTGAATCTCTCAAGTATATGTGTATAGGGCACCATACTGTGAGTGGACTTTTGGGCGCACCGAGAGCCAATTAGAGGGTCCAACCAGGTGAGGGGCTTTCCTATCCTTTCCCTATAAGGTTGACTGCGGATATGGATATATGGTTTGCCTTCTTGCCTATTTGTAGGAATTACATGTTAGATAACATGCTATTGTTGTTCCTAAATTACAGTATATGTGAAAACGTGCTATATGTGTGTATGTGAATTGTAAAGGCGATGGTGGCTCAAGGAGCCTTATATGAAAAGGAGGTCCTCGGGACCTATACAAGATCGGAGGTAGGATCGAGTCAATTTTATTTGGGAAAGTCTTGTGGTACTAGAAACCAACCTTATTGAGTATTATCTGAAAAGTGTGGTGGTAAATGTAAACTCTTAAAGAAAAGGAACATAGGTGACCTTGTTTTGAACCGAGGGATTTCGGACTAGGAAAACCACTCGAAAATTTAGAATTTCCTAAGAATGAGTAAAATAAATAAGTAGTGGTCCATAGGGGTCATTTATGGTACAAAGCGGGAACCAAGTCTATCACGGGTGGTCCGGGTAGATCGAGTCTGTTAGCTTGAGTCAAACTCTCAGGAATACAAAGTATATGAGTACACCACATTGCGGCTATTGCCTTGGGTAAACCGAGGTCAGATGAGTCGCCGGCTATGCTCCAAGTGAAGTCTTGGGGTCAGATTATTGTTCCAAGTATATTATTGGGACCACGGGTTCCTAGAATGATCAACTAGGTTCCCATATTGCTCACGTGAGATATTGCCTTCGGGCCAGATTCTCTCCTAACGGAGATATTGCCTTCGAGCCAGATTCTCTCCTAACGGAGATATGCCTTCGGGCCAGTTTATGTTTACGGTTAACTGAATACGGGTGACCAGTTGGAATTTTATGTTAAATCGTGATATGATGTATCTATGAATTTGAACGTATGTGAAACCATGCTTTAAATTCTATATTGTGAATGTGATATATACTAACTGCCTGACCACTTAATATATGGAAATTTAAACCCGTTATATGCGTATGTGTTTGTGATTGGCTCCTCTTCCCCAGTTGTAGTGGTACCCGCTACTACACCAGGGATGGGAAAGCCTCTCGCTGAGTCTGTTTGACTCACCCCAATGTTACATGTTACAGACACAGGTGGTATAGGCATCGGGAGCGCTTCCACTTCATCTCAGGGAGGCAGACAGGCTTAGAGACCGCATGCATTGTTCGCGTGGGTAGTACTGTTATATGTATTTTGTCAGGATATATATGTATATGATTCATTTTGGTATAGGATTGTTTTGTACAGTTGCTATATACATATATGTATATGTCACACTCTAGAATTGTCGGCTTCATACAGATTAAAGATTGGTCTTGTGGTTGAGAATATAGGTTATGATATGCTGAATATCATGTGTGTATATATATATATATATGAATGTAACTTCCGCATGTGAATAGGATAGATCACACGCACTGAGCGTGTGGTCAATATGTAAATTTATATATATGTGTGACTGAATACTTGATGGTATGAAAATACAGCTTCCGCATGTGAATAGGATAGGTCACACGCATTGAGGCGTGTGATCAAAATGTAAATTATATGCAGGTGTGTGATTGAATTTATATACTTGATTGTATACAGGGACTCTGCATGTGAATGGGATAGATCACCCGCCTTGAGGCGCGTGATCAATATGTATACTATATGTATATGTGATTGATTATGTGTATATGTATAGACTGAAGCGGCGTTGAGTGAGCCGTGGATTGCATGCTACTTAGGTCACCAAATAGGGATGACCATATATACTATATATTGTTTGTTTTAGAAATAGGTAGTTATTCATATATAGAAATGTCAATAAGGGATTAGAGGCTTATGGGATAGGAGAAATCCTACCTCCCGTGTCGGTCACAGACTTCTGGTAGGGGGTCATGACACATAGCGTCAGTCAAGTTGAAATTGCAAATGGAGAAACCATGTTGAGTTGTATTTGAAGCTAGAAATCATAAGCTTAATCGATCAAAATCATAAATATATATAGAGCGTAAATATATAAAATAAGATTTTTTTAAGAAAATGTTATTTTACTTTTGAAATATATATATATATATATACATATAAAAAATAAGGTAAACTATAATTTATATCGCCATGTGGTTTGGCCTAAATCTAGTTTGTCTCCCTGTGATTTAAAATGTGACACTTAACTACCCTGTGGTTTGGCTTAAAATTAATGTGTTCGACTGTTCCCTGTGGTTTGGAGTGTGACACTTGACCCCTCTGTGATTTGTTATGTTATCCATTAACTACCCTATATTATTTTTTTCTCAAAAGTTAATATTTAATATAACTTATAAAAGAAATTACCTAAAAAAATTGAATTAATTAATTATTTTATTAAATTATATTTATTTTATCTCTAAAATAATAACAATAAACCTTGATCTTCTATTTTCAACTTTTTTTAGTGTTTCCTTCAAACTCTTCATTTCCTCTAATCTCTCCACCATATCCAAGTATCTATGTTATGCTCCTAGTTTAAGGTGAGTTTGTGCTCTTCTCTTCCGCACCGTTTATGCTCTTCTCTTCCGCACTGTTAATATTCAATCTAGGTATGTATGTTTTGAACTTGAACAATAAAAAAAACTTAAATTTAGTTATATATTTGTATTATATTATTATATTATAATTTTATTTTGATTGATTTAATAATTCAAGAAAAAAACTTTAAAAGTGAAAGGTGTTTTCTCAATTCTCTTCATTTTTAACTTCAATTTCCATCACTCTCAAGTCTGAAGTCTTAATCAACCTCAACCTCTGAAAAATATAGAAATACAACACACTTATAATGTATGTATGTATGTGCATAGAATCGATATCCGATAAAATTGGCTGTTACAACAATTTGAGGAAAAGGTTTAAATAAATATATTTCAAAACTTATATATTTTTAATAAATATAAGGGGAAAGAATATTTTAAAATCATATAAATAATATAATAAAATGATTCATATGATAAAAGAAATTATTAGTTTAAAATTATTTGCTATATGAAAACCAACCAATAATCTTAGTAGTTTAGATTTAGTGCACTATTACAATATTTTTATCTAGTACTTTTTTTTATTTGTAATTAAAAATTAAAGCTGTAAAACTATATCACACGTGATAACCTAATTTCTATTCATCCTAGTTTTTTAAAAAAATAATAAAAAAATAATCTAACTTTATAATTATAATTTATGAGTTAGCTGAAATTGATAACTGCATCCCATATTGTAATTAACAGTGCTATCCCATATTTAAAAAAAGTATCATGCTTTTTTTACATTTGAAAAAAAGCTTAATTTAAATAATAAACTGTTAAATATATAAAATTATTTAATTTGATTCTAATTTTTTAATTTAAAATTAAATATTATATACTTTTTAAATTAATTATTGTAGGGAAAGGCCCGGATCCACATGACCCGACCTAGGGACCTAAATGAAAAACCGAAAATAAATCCAGGCAAAAATAAATATTGCGGAAGCTATTAACCTGGACGCCATCGCTAAAACCTCAGATCTTGCCAGTGTCTCTGCTCCACCAGGGCTAACCTCCAATCGAAGAACACCGAAAAAGGGCCGCACCAAACGGAGGACTCTACCTACGAGAGCTAGAGCCACATGTCCACGACTAATGCGCGGAAGAGGACTCGAGAGAAAGAGAAAATTATATTGAGTGGGGTTTCCCAAACGAGACCCTCATTTTCCAACACATGGAATGAGCAATTAGAAAGGGGTGGAGTCACTCCTATTTATAGGAGGATGAGAGAGCTCCCATCATTGACACAAGCAATGTGGGACTTGGAATATGAACAAAATATCATGCTTCCATCATGATCACCTAGCCCACTTTGGGCCACGAGTACGGGCTCGTGTGACCTCCGATGAGAGTCATTTTCATTTCGTTCTTTTCGTCTCTCTACGAGCTTTCCAACGGATCCTCACTTGACCCGATCGAACTTCAGCATGAGCGGATATTTAGTCCCGAAGACCCCAATATATCCAACATACTCCCACTCGCACATGGTGGGAGGCCCATGACTATCCTTATCACAAAGGACTTCTCTATTTCTCTTTCTCTCGTTGTCTTCTTTCATACTCCGTGTCAGTCGTGACTGCTTGGCACGATATGTGGGAGCCTTATACTAGAAGTCTGTTAGGGCCCAGCTATAAGTGATGCTACAACCCAAGTGTCTGATGATGTGACCACATGTCTCACTGAAAAATAGTGTCATGGGTTCCCTAGACGTGTTCATACACATGGCTAGTCCAATCCCTCTAAGTCTACAATAAGACTAGGACTTCAGCCACACTCAGTTGCGATAGGTATCCACATCCATGAGAACCTCAAAGGGATCACATAATGGGTTATGAACGGAAATTAGGATGTTTTGGGTGCTGTTTTGAATAAATCAATAAAAAAAATAAATATTTTGTTTTACCGTCTTTCATTAATGCTTGGTATTTACTATTTTCAAACTTACAAGAAATGGATTATATTAACATCAGTAACATAGCACCTAAGACCTACATGACCAAAAGGCCTGAAAGTTCTCGTGCTCAGCTGGAGGCGAGAAGAAGTGCATTGGATAAACAAGAACTAGAGCTACTCGGGGAGGAAACCCGAGTTATCAAACCAGAAATGGCAGACCTAAAATGTGAACACATGAAGAAGGAGAAAGAGCTCCGCCAGCTGGTGGAAAAGTATCGCAAAGAAAGCCTTGAAAATGAGCGCCTAGCTTTTAACTTCCGCCGCGAGTACTGTGAGATGTGCCGGTGGGCAAATTTGGCCAAACTCCAAAGGCTGTATCTCGAAGAACAAGCTCAGAAGGAAGCTGCCAAGAAGTAGATATAGGATTACTTTTGTGATTCAAAAAGACAATATATATATATATATATATATATATATATATTGGAATGACTTCCTTAGGAAACAATTGTTAGTGGAAGCATTTTTATCTTGTAAAAATGTTACTTTCACAATTAATAAATAAGTTTCCTTCTCTTATTTGAATTCATCTCAGTGTACACTTCCCTTATTCAGCACTTATTGGTCACGATAATTGCATGGAGAACTTGGTTCCTAAAGCAAGATATCAACCTTCTTCCCCTATTGGGTGCTCTAACTCATAGAGGGATTAAAGGGGGTCGAAAAATGCTAAGTTACTGATATTAATAAAATAACCCAACTAAAAAAAGGGAGAATCTTAATTAATCAAAATATCTCTTCTCGCAGGTCTAGTCAAAATTGCACAGCCGAGTCACCAATATTAGACTCAAACCCAAAGATTGCGAATGGAATCCCAAGCTGCTGAATCCGCTGCCAAGATAGCAGAAATGGAAAAAGGCCTCAACGTGACCAATACTCAGGTGGCTACATTGAATGATAAGATTGACCAGATTATGGCCTTCTTGAATAAGGGCCACCAAGGGGAGCCTTCCGAAAAAACCCCTAAGGGAAAGAAAGTTCCTCACGTCAACATCCCTGATGGCAATGAAGAGGAGTATGTCGAAGAGACACCCGTGGAAGAACCACCCAAGGTCAACGAACCAAAAACCAATGAAGGAATTTCCGTCAATGTTGCTACTATCATGGCAGCCCTGAAAGCCCAACAAGAAAGGCAAGATCAAGAAAAAGAGGCTGTAGAAGGAATAAAAGTGCAAATTGAAATGGAAGTGAGTCGTGCCCTCAAAATGGCTACTAAGGCAGAAGATAAAGATGAAATTGCCTTGTTCAATTTCCCTAAAATACAGGTTTCTCCCAAGTTCAAAATTCTTCACTTTAAATGGTACAATGGGTTATTTAACCTAGACCATCATGTCAAGGAATATTGTGCTACTATGGCTACCTACAGCTCCAAGCCTGACTTTCTCCTTGCTCATTTTCACAACAGCCTGAAGGGGGCCACATACAAATGGTTTATGAGGCAGGGGAATGAAACTATGAAATCATGGACCACCATGATAAAGGCATTCCGTAGTAACTTCAAGCACAACATTCATAGTGAAATGACAAGAGAAAGGATGGTAGCCTTAAAGAGGAAGCCAAGTGAGACCTTTCGAGAATATGCTTCTAGGTGGAAGGAAGCTTCTGTGGAGGTCTAACCACCCATGAGCAAGAGGGAAACTTGTCGTTATTTCTTCAAAGCCTTAAGTGACCCTGCATACGATGTCTTGGCTGTATTGCCACATCAAGACTTTGCTAAACTGGTTACTATTAGGGAGGACATTGACGCCATAAGTAAAGAAGCACCGCAACCTAAAAAGAATTATACTCCAAACTACGGAAAGAAAAAGGAGGAAAGTACGAATTTTGTACAAGGCACCCCTCAGTCGTTTTCTGTTAACGCTGTGGGAAAACAAAGCGACTTCACAACAAAATTAGGCCCCGAGAAATAATAACAATAACAACAACAATAAGGAGAATAACAGGAACAGAGAGTTACCGGATCTGGGACTCACCAGGACGGAACTTTTCGAACACTTGAAGGCGCAGCAAATGATGTGTGCCAGACCTGGAAGGACATGGGAACCCCCTTACCCACCGTGGTACAAATCAGAGTTGTCGTGCATATACCACCAAGGTACTCAAGGACACTCCATTGATACTTGCGATCATTTCAAAATGCACGTCTTACAATTAATAGACGCAGGGTGGATTAATCTTCCAAAAATTACCAAGAATCTCCTACCGGAGCATGGGGCAAACGCTGTGGAAGAGGAAGAAGTCACATATAAGGACCTCACTCAGACTTCTTTCACCCATGAACAAATTTACATAGCCCTAGCCGAGGCTGGCCATGTCCCGCGCGTGAATGAAGACCAAAAGCACCTCTGCAATTATTACCAATCTAAAAGGCATTCTACAAATGCATGTGAACAATGGAAGAAGCAGGTACAACAATACGTAGGTTTGGGGATTGTGACCATAAAGAAAGGGAGATGTGAATCTCACACATGTGCAGCCTCCAATGAAGATAAGATGGGAAGGATGTTACCCCTCACTCGTAATTTTCCAAGGACAAAAGTACCCGTTTTTTTTGCCTGGACAAAAGCACCTTTACAAAATTCATCGACGTCTAAATCCTCGCCTCTCTTCACCATTAACAAGCCAGATGTGCCGAGTATTGCACATCTGCAGACAACTATTTATCCACCTGGGCCAATGCCCTATATCTTCAACAAAGTAATCCCTTGGAGATACCAGGCCGTTGTGGATGTTGGGGGAAAGAAAGTAGAAATTGGCAAAACACTTACAAATGCCAACGTCACTCAAGGGCAAGGACTCACCAAAAGTGGAAGGATATATGCAAAGAATCCAGCAGAGGTAACAAAAGATGTTCCAAAAACTGGGAAAGGGGAGGATGTTCTTGAAAGTTCTCGAAAGAAGAATGTCCTGGAAGAAGAGGCAGAATTTGAAAAAGAATTCCTAAGCGTAGTTAAGAAAAGTGACTACGATATTGTGGAACAATTAAAGAAGACACCATCTAGAATTTCAATACTCTCCCTCATGCTCAATTAAGATATGCATCGTCAAGCCCTCTTCAAGTTGCTGGCCAACACACATGTTCCAAAGGAGATCACACCGGAAAACATGGTGAGCTTAGTAGACGCTGTCAAGCATGCGTCAACCCTTTCTTTCTCAAACGAAGAAGTTTGTCCAGTACACATCATTGTCAAGTGCTATGGCTTTACAATTGCAAAGATCCTCGTCGATGAGGGATCAACCCTCCATGTGCTACCTATTGCCACCTTCCAGCAACTGCTAGTCGAGTCAACATGCATCGACGCAAGCAACATGATCGTCTGGGCTTTTGATGGAACGAGGAGAGAAGCTATGGGAGGAGTTACCCTCCCTATGGAAATTGGGCCTTTTACCTTCAACATCTCATTCCAGCTAATGGAGATAGATGCAGCCTATACAATGCTACTGGGAAGACCCTGGATTCATGAGGCCGAGGCAGTGCCTTCTACTCTTCACCAAAAGATCAAGTTTCTCAAAGACAGAAGGATTGTCACTATTAAAGGAGAGGAGAGCATGTTGATCAGCCACCCCACTCCTGTACCATTTATTGATAGTGCGGAAGAAGCTCTTGAATCTTCATTCCAGGGGTTAGAACTGGAAGAGGAACTCAAAGAGACCTTCCAAATCAATAGCATGGCTGTGAAAATTATGGCAAAGCAAGGCTACCAACACGGGCGAGGCTTAGGCCCTACCCTGGCCGGAGTGCCTAGATACATTGAGCCTAAGGAGTAGGAAGCCCAATTTGGATTAGGCTACACTGGGACAGCACAAAATAGGGACAGCCACAAGAGGCGCTTGCACCTGACACAATTGTTTGTGCCAGCCAAGACAGCTAAAGAGGATGACCAAATCTCAACGATCAATGAGGAAAAAGCTGCCCGCAATGGCCCTCTCATATGGCGTTTGGAGGAAGAAACTAGCTTGGACAATTGGGAGGCCGACTGGGTCTTATCAATCTATAGTTCCAAGTAAAGTGTGAATTGTAATTAGTCTAAACTCGAGCTCTAGGCTTAGATCTAAGAATAATGCTTTTATGAGCTTACCTGTTGTTATTTCTCAACTTTGCAATAAAAATGGCTTGCATATTTTACCAAATTTTCGTGCATATGTGCTTTCTTCAATGCCCTTTCCATTTCTTATTCTTAATATGTACTCTTTTTCACTTTTCCCTCAGGGAATTAGAATTCTCAGAGATCCCGCCAAATGCGGTGATCCCCGATTTTTATGAATCCCTGGAAAATGAACATATGCAAAATGAGTGTGCCTCTGATGATGAGGAAGTACTCCCTGCCTTTGCAAAAATAGTCGAATCAGACGAAAAGGGAATGGTCCCTCACCAGGAGACAATTGAACTTATAAATTTGGGGACAGAAGAGGACGAGAGAGAAGTAAAAATCGTCGATAATCCAGAGAGAGAGGAGTTGATTCAAATACTAAAGGAATACATGGACGTGCTTGCCTGGTCATACCAAGATATGCCTGGGCTTGATTCGGGAATCGCCTCCTATAAGATACCCATTTTTCCTCACATGGAGCCAAAAAAGCAAAAGTTGAGACGCATGAAACCCGAGATGTCCCTCAAGATAAAGGAGGAAGTGCAAAAATAGTGGGACGCTGGCTTTTTGGAAGTATTTGTTTATCCCGAATGGATGGCAAATATAGTCCCAGTCCCAAAGAAGGATGGAAAAGTCCAAATGTGCGTCGATTATAGGGACCTCAATAAAGCCTCCCCTAAAGATGATTTTCCGCTCCACATATTGATGTCTTGGTAGACAATACCGCCGGCAGTTTCCGTTATTCATTTATGGATGGGTATTCTGGTTACAATCAAATACCCATGCATCCTGAAGATAAGGCTAAAACCACCTTCATCACACAATGAGGGACCTATTATTATAAGGTCATGCCATTTTGGCTAAAGAATGCTCGGGCTACTTACCAAAGAGCAATGGTAGTCTTATTTCACAACATGATCCACAAAGAAGTAGAAGTTTATGTGGTTGACATGGTGGCCAAATCGTCAGAAGGAGAGAGTCACGTCAAAGTCTTGAGAAAGCTGTTTAACAGATTACGAAAGTTCAAGTTACGACTCAATCCTAGCAAATGCATTTTTGGGGCTCAATCGGGAAAGCTTCTTGGCTTTATTATAAGATGAAAAGGGATTGGGGTTAATCCATAAAAGATCAGGGCCATCAGAGATATGCCACCCCCTACCACTAAAAGACAAGTGCGAAGTTTCCTAGGCAAGGTGAATTACATTGCCTGTTTCATACGCAATTTGACGGCAACGTGCACTCCTCTTTTCAAACTTCTCAAGAAGAATCAATCCCTAAAGTGGACTGAAGAATGTCAGCAAGCGTTTGATGCAGTGAAAGAATACCTCACTAACCCACCAGTGTTAGTGCCGCCTACACCAGGAAGGCCTCTTTTGTTGTATTTGACGGTACTAGAAGAGTCAATGAGGGCTATCCTGGGGCAACGCAATCTAGTTACAAAGAAAGAACAAGCGGTGTATTATTTGAGCAAGAAGTTCGACCCCAATGAATCCCGCTACTCCTTGATTGAGAAAACTTGTTGTGCGCTGATATGGACGGTGCGCCGCCTAAGACATTACATGCTCTACTACGAGACTCTCCTCCTATCACGTATGGATCCCATAAAGTACATCTTTGAAAGTCCTCATGTGTCAGGGCGAGTTTCTAAGTGGGAGGTGGTATTGGCAAAATACGATGTCAAGCATGTCACGTAGAAATAAGTTAAGGGAAGCGCTATAGCAGATTACCTAGCCATCAATCCTCTAAATGAGGAGCATGCCCTAGACTACCAATTCCCAGATGACAAACAAAGGACTGGGAGATGTTTTTCAATAGAGCAGTGAATGTATTTGGGAATGGGATTAGAGCTGTCCTCATCTCCCCAAACGGAAAACAGTTTCTCATTGCAGTCAAACTTGATTTTGAATGCACCAACAATATGGCAGAGTATGAAGCTTGTATTTGCGGATTGCAAGCTGCCGTAAAATTGGGAGTCAAGGAGCTAGAAGTCTATGGAGATTCAGCGCTGATAATTTACCAGACAAAAGGGGAATGGAAAACTAAGGATCCTAAATTGGTTCCTTACCAAAAGTTCCTTAGTGAACTAAATAGCCGATTCGAGTCCATTGACTTTCATCGCCTTCCTCGATGCAAAAACTTGTTTGCTGACGCTCTGGCCACCTTGGCAGTGATGCTCGATATTAATTGCGGAGTCCATCTCCAACCTATCAGAGTGGAATGCCGAAGCACTGAAATCCATTGCTCGGTAGTAGAACAAGAACTTGATGGTCTACCTTGGTTCCATGATATCAAGACTTACTTAGAAAAACAAAAATACCCAAAGAGTGCTAGGGAAACTGAGAAAAGGACTCTTCGGCGATTGGCTATGAGCTTCTTCCTTAGTGGAGATGCGCTATATAAGAAAAGGCCAGATGGAGTATTGCTTCGTTGTGTTGAATCAGATGAGGCTAACCAAATTTTGGCAGAGGTGCATGAAGGAATATGTGGAACCTATTCTAGTGGGCATACCTTAGCACGTCAAATTCAAAGACTGGGGTACTTTTGGATGACGCTCGAACACGACTGCATTGAGTATGTTCACAAGTGTCATAAGTGCCAGATTTACGCGGATAGGGTTAATGCCCATCCAGCAATACTTCACAATATGATGGCCTCCTGACCTTTCTCTATGTGGGGAATCGACATCATTGGCCCTATAAATCCTAAAGCTTCCAATGGCCATCACTTTATCTTGGTTGCCATCGATTATTCCACCAAGTGGGTAGAAGCAAACTCGTATTCCAACATAACAAAAAAAATGTCAATCACATATAAAGATTGGCATGAGATGCTACCCTTTGCCCTACTGGGGTATCGCACCACCACTCGCTCATCGACAGGAGCAACTCCTTTCTCATTGGTCTATGGGATGGAGGCCGTTTTACCCATAGAAGTACAAATTCCTTCTCTCTGAGTTATTGCGGAAGCGAGTGTCGACGAACAACAATGGGTACAAGCTTGATATGATCAAATTAGCTTAATTGATGAGAAGTGCCTGAAGCCGATGTGCCATGGACAATTGTACCAGGCAAGGATGGACCGGGCTTTTAACAAGAATGTTCGGCCATGATCTTTTAAAGTGGTAGACTTGGTGATAAAGAAGGTTCTGCCCAACCAAAATGACCCAAGGGGGAAATGGGCCCCGACCTATGAAGGACCATTCATAGTCAAGCACGCCTTTTCGGGTGGAGCGCTTATCTTGGAAGACATGGATGGGCAAGAAGTTGGTCGCTTGGTTAACTCGGATTCAATAAAAAGATTCTATGCCTAACAATTCACTCGCCTGAAGGGCACTCAAATGCATATGTTTCAAATTCCAGTTTGAGGAAATAATTATTGTGGGCCACACGGCATTTTCTTTCACGCTTTTCTTGAAGTCACCATTAGTTTTTAGTGATTCTAAATATTTGAAATTGTACCCATTTTTTACTCTTAACATTAAAATGAGAATTATTCATTCAATAAATCTCTTTATTCCCTTTTCCCCAGCCATGCAAGTTTTATTTTAGTGTGTTGTTGATTTAGGACAACAGGTATAAATTGCGCATTAATCACATGGTTCATTTCTTTATTATTTTAAACCCTAGCATTGACATGGTCTTTGTATACTAACTCAAATTCAACGTTAACTACTCTTCCTTCACTGTCTCTTCACCTTGTAATACAAAATATTTACAATTACTTTTATTTAAATAACATTAATAAATATTTATTAATAAGAAACTCATCATAGATAGTAAGATGACATTAGTTAAAATTAATAATTTATTTAAATAACATTAATAGATATTAATAAATAAAAAATTAATCATAGATAACGAAATTACATAAATTAAAATCAATAGTTATTTAATTAACATTTTAATATATTAATAAACAAATTAACATTTTATTTTTATCTATTTAATATTATTAATAACATCATAATTTATACATGCCTTTATTGATAATTTTACAATCAAAAGCACTTATTTATAGAATTTTATCAAACACAAATGGTTTTTTAGCTACTAATGAAAGTACTTCTCAATTCAATTTGTCAAACACAAACTACTCTTTCAAAACACTTTTAAAAATTCTATTTAAAAAAAAACATTTAAAATTCAGCAATTTTGATAAGCGGCCTCGATGCCAAAAAGTTAAATTGGGTACTGATTGGAATCATTTTAATTACAGAATCAATTGCCTTTTTCAAAATTAAAATCCTTTCTCAAAATATCGCATTTCCAACTCTTCAGTCTACTCTCAGGCCAAAAAAAAAAAAAAACTCTTCAGTCTAACTCTTCACACTCTTTCTAGGTTCAGATCAAATTGCAGAGACTAGCCTTGGGCTGACTTCGAATAGCTCACCACCAATTACTCCTAAAACGCCGTCCGCCGTGTTTTTTCTAAAACGCTCTGTTTGCCGTAATTTCGAATCCGTCGGTCGTGCCACCGTCCGCCGTGCTGCCGTGTTTTTTACAGCCAGAATCCAACCACCACGTCTCGAGCTCGGATCTTCCTATCCGACGTGCAGAAGCGTTTTCGCACCACCGATGAATGCGATCGGTGCTTTCAGAAATACAATCACAACCGCTTCTATTCCTTCAGCCGCGAACACCAAGAATTTGGCCAAGAAGAAGAGGTTAAGATATTTATTTCAGTGTTTTCTTGGGAGAAATTCAAGATGAGGCCTAGAGGTGATTTGCATAACATGGATTATGGAAGTTTCATCCTTTGACTACCTAATTTGTTTTCTCTGTCCATAATTTGTCTTATGTTATATGTTGTTTAGTTAATGGAGACAAATAAGGTTGAATTTGTATTATACTCACTTACTCAGTGCTCAATGATCTTCGTCAAAAGCATTTATTTGATTTTTTTATTATGCATCCAAACTTATTATGGAAGTTTTGTCACTCTGGAAATCTTCATGTTCACTCATGTAGGGTGGTCGACTGATCTTTCAGGTAGATGCTGCAATCCAGGGTGAGCGACTAAACATCTTGAAACACACCACAATATTTAAGGTTTCTAGCATGTAAAAATTATTATTAATAAAGAAAATATGACAATTTCTGCTTTTTGTTCATATTTTCAGTAGAAGCTCCAAAAAGCCTTTAGCTGTTTCGTGCTATATTTTCCTGTCAAATAAATGAAGTTCAGTTTTATTTGGGTCAAACACCTGAAACGTTTTTTTTTCAAATTTTTTTAATAAATAATTCTTTTTTGCTTGGCTAGACAGTCACTTAGTTTGGACGCACACCAGACACCACTCACCAGGTTGATCGGTTTCCCTCTTGCTGCTAGTAGAGTAACAATACTTACCGACTTAATAAAATTTTCATTGTTATATAGTAACAGTATTTTGGTTCTAAAAATGCGTATTGCTTATGCATGTTCACTTAAACTTTTTGTGTATATATTGATTGGTTCATAAATGAGCTTCTTTACTAATTTGGGTATGAATTTATTATTTTGGTTTATAGGTGACTGGGAAAGCACTTATGTTTGATGAAATTATAAACTATGTGCAGTCATTGCAGCACCAAGTTGAGGTAGGAAAGAAATTTAGTCTTTGCCTATAAGGATCTTACTTAGATATGAGGGTTAAAATGCTACTTTTTCTTGCTCATTAAGTATTCTTTTATTTGACAATTTTTATCTATGAAACTGGCTTCCGACAACACCAGGCTAGATTTCAATATTGACACCCTAATCTCAAAAGATGTAAGTTTCAAGGGTTCTAAGACAACAGTATTATATGCCACTCTCAAGGGTTCATCATACTCAGATATGATGGCTGAATTTTTGGTTTCAGATACTTCAATCAAATAATGTCTGCCTACACCCAATATTCGCCTTAGATTCCTCAGCACAAGCCTTTTATGAAAACCAGCAAAACCCAGGAATCCACAATAACACTCTGAATGGAACTATGACCCACACCACAGTGGACCCATTAGAGACTGCTTCTCTCTGCCAAAACCTTGGTGTGCAAATGCAATTACCTTTCCTTAATGTCTTCACTACTGAAGCTGCTCCTCAGGTAATCTATCAATCTATATATGCTACTCCAATTGAATTGAATTGAATTATAAATTTAAAACTTTTCTAACTATTTTGTGTGCAATCATTGGCAGTTTCCAGTAACATTTTGTGAGGATGACCTCTACACAATTGTTCAGCAGGGCTTTGGCCAAACTGCAAGTGGGAAATTTCCCTCTCAGTCCCACGACTTGAACGGTAATACAGCAAATGAGTTTAAAAGACTAAAAGTTAATTAATAAAAACATCATTTTCATTATGCCCAAAAAATTCATATTAATATTAAGTTGATATATGGTTTTGTTTTATTCCTTGCAGGATCAAATCAAGTGTCCCATTCCCATATGAAAGTTGAGCGCTAACGGCTAATCAGTATTTAGGAATCACCTTCCATTAGGCTTGAATTCCCGAGGACTATAAAGCAAGATTGGTTGCATACAAGTATGAAATTTAATTCCAACGAACCCCATCAACTATTATTAAACCCCATTATTATCTCTCTCTAGGTCTATTCTCTAGACTCCTTTTTTGTCTTCAACTTAATTACCCCATCATCTCTCTAATCTTTTGAGAGCATTACTTATCAATTTATTATAGATATTTTTTAAAACTGTACAACTATTCACTGTAAAATCTTAGGATTCTCTGGCCCTGTATTCTCTGGATCAAATTATTATTACTATGGCACCAAATGTAAGATATAATTAATGCTGATTGAAGAAAGAGTTTAATTTCTTTATATTTATTCTTGTTCCTCTTGAGATTAAAATGAAACTGATGAGTATACTGATTTAATTTGCAAGATAACTATCAATCCTCAATAGATGATAACAGGCCAACAATATTCTTGAACTCTATTTTTGGCTGTTCTTTTATTGATAACAGGACAACAATATTCTTGAAGAATTTAAGTGCAAGAAATCAGGCAACCACTCTTAACTTCACCCAAAATGCTAATATTGATGGAACTATAGTTCAAAGGTAAACAACTAAAGTTGATTCTCACTTAATATTGATGGAACTATATCTCAGTTCAGATGGAAATTTGGTAACTAACATAATTTTTATAAACTATTTCAGTCACATTATTATGACTGCATGTGTTATTAATGGATTTCGTTATTCAAACTATTGCTGATCCTTTTATGTTATGCACAGTGAATTCATATGAATGTATAATGACTTAAATTCAAGGAATATCCTTGATTATTACTTTAGCGTTGAACATGAAGTGGGTTCCTTACCATACTCATTTTTTGGGTTCAATGGTTAGTTTAAGATGATTATAAAACTGCATTTTGAATAATACCTTAGCAAATAAGCTTACTCAAAATTTCACTACAATATACAGGCACAACAGGACTTTGGTGGATTAAAGCGCTATTTGATGGTAACAGTGAATATTCGCATTCTACTTCTAACATCCAATAAACATAAAGTAACACCACCTTTCTCTTGCTTGCAAGGTAAAAAATGAACTAAAAATATATTTAAAGCATATTGATCTTAGCAATAGGTCCCGCTAATCTTTTTAAGAAAATGACCAAGGAAATAATCCTTTGTAAGGTAAGTAAACTCCAATGTATAGAACAACTTTAAATGAGGATTGTTATTGGTCATATATGCTCATTTTGGATATAGAGACTCATGCAAGACTGATTTTGTTTTTTGGGCTCTGCAGTTATAGCCTTATAGTAATAGAACTGCCTGAAATTTTTGAGTGTGGTTTGACTAATACTATTTTTCAATAAAAAGGTTTGTCTATGCAGAGGATTATACTATGTTTAGAGACATAATTGTACTTGATGAAAGACTTTGACAATGTAGTGATTTTTGTGTCATGTTTATTTGCTTGGTTTGTGAAATCCACTGATTGCACCTTAAGCAGAAGTTTCTGACCTAGCTGATATAAATTTCTTTTTGCAGTAAGAACTAATTTAGTTGCTCTGAGTGCGTTCATGCCCCACCAGCCCAAATGGTGTATTGGGTTCTGTAGACTACAAGAAGGAAGAAAGACTTGCCTTGGACATTAAATGTCGTGAGGCACCTCCAAGATTTGTTATTCCTGAACCTCAAAAATATATTGTCAAGGTACAATTTTGCTTATGAGCGACTAAGTCAACAATGTGAAGTTTTTGTTCATGTTCTGTTTGCAAGAGGACTCTAGAAAAGGTCAGTGCTTGCAAGAGTTATATGTTATAAGAATGATTTGATGTGTTAGTTCTTATGAGGTCAATGCTTGAAAGCGGATTGTAGAAAAGGTTGGGCTTAAAGGATACCAATTAATTATTGACATATGCTCAATGGAGTTTGAGATAATTGTTTTATATAAATATTCATAACACTAATGTAGGAAAACTCTAAAACATGCAAACTCTTCTCCTAAATTTTTACATATTGGGAAGTGTAAATGTTAACATAATAATGATTTGTCTTTGTGGGAGCTGCATCTGGGACCAATAGTTGCTTCCTTTTCTTCCTTATCACATTTCCCTTTTATGCTTTATTTCCTTTCTATAGGTAGATTTTCTTACAGATATCCACTGTAGCTTATTCTCATTATCTAGGATTTCTTAGGTATATTTTCTCACAATATACCAGGAGAAGGCGTGAAACCATGGTTTTTAGTTGTGCTATAATATAGTAAGTCTCTGCTCCTTCTGTATTGAAACTTGTGATTTGCATTGCATGTAAGTAATGGTTCTGAAGCTCTTTTTCCTACTAAAGTGATCCTTTTCCTTTTTTTTCCTACGCAGGAAGAAGATATATCAATTTCTTCTTTTTGTCTATTTTTTATTATATTATTTTGTGTTTGTTTGGATATTTAGATGGAAGTGATGATGTGAGGAAGCCATTAAAGTATAACAACCTTGCTAATCAGCATTCATTTACACTCAAGCATGGATCGGTTTTGGTGATGAGAGATTATATACCCAATGGGATCAGATTCAATGTGTGTCTAAAAGGGCGAAAATCAATCTTCACCTTTAGGCATGTTATGGCAGCCAAAATGACGATCTTGATTTGTGAGCTAACCATATTATTGTTGGATATGGTTCTTTATATATTATAATAAAATATGGAGTGGGAGTTCAATTAAATTATTATTCATCTCAAGTTTAATTGAATAGAAGCACTCTAATCACAAGTTTCTGTGCTGATTAATTAACCGATAGTTGTGAATTTCTCAACCTAATGTTAACATTCTGCAGGTTGCTGCAGTGGCTGTACTTGGTGTGCAACCAGAACCAAGTTATCGGTGGACGTCCTGCACTCCCTCATCCCTTTGGTATCGACCAAGCTGGGAGGGTTGCTCAGAATTTCAGAGTCAGTCCGCCCTGAGAATTTGCAATGACTTTGAAGATATTTACAGCTCTGATATGATATTGCTGCAAATTTGTCACCATGTAGTATTACAGAGAGAGATAAGTCAAATATCTTGTTTTTATGGTTATAATGCAAGAGTACGATTGGGTTCTTCATTGTTGTAGTTGTTAATCCTAATGAAGTTCCTCTACTCACAAGCCATTTTAGGACATTTGGGGAACACACTGCTGAAAGATGGGCCCAGTTTATGTAAGTTCCTTCGCTATACGCACTCCCAATAGATAGTTTAGATAATCAATTGGAACTAAGATGGTCTGGCTTGATGCTGAATTTTTTTCATAAACTTCAAAATATATTCAAACAGAAACAGGATGTAAATGGCTTGATGATGGATTCACACGATTAAATAGGATGTTTTTCATAAACGTCTCATTCTTTTAGAAGTAGTGCAGTGAACATAAAATGGGAATGTGAAGTTGATTAATAGAAATCATGAAAATCGCTGAAGTGGAGTAGTAATATGGTCTTTGAGATTCTTGTTCCAAAGAAACTCGTGAAAGAATAAGAATTTTGGTATGTTGATGGGTTTACTCAAACATGACTTACATTCCACATTCAATTTACAGTATATAATTGTTCCTTTACCTTAATATTACTAGCTGATAGCTCATGCTAAGCACAGGCAGAGGAAAGTCTTCATTAGGTTAGATTTTTGCATCTTTACTTAAAATGTATGACAACATTTCATTTTTGGTTACTCTATGTTAAAATTTATCTTTATCATATTAGGTGGATGAGGCTTAGTGGGTCACAGAAAATGCTGATCAAAGGCCAAATCAGGTTGGAAAGATGTCAACCCTATGATTTTTTCATTTTTCAATTATATATATTTTTTAGTCTTTTAATAAATATGACATTTTACCCATGAAGGGATGGATTAAGCAAGCCTATTTTGTATGTTGTAGATACTTTTATGTTGGTGATGCAACTGGAAGAAAGGTGAGTATACTTTTTGCTTCCTTTTCTTGAGTAAAATTCCTTTAAAAGGCATGAAGGGTCATCACCTACTCGTGCTTAACAATTTCAGTTTCTTACAATTGAATCATGTAATGGAGGTGGGTTACTTTGATCATCAAAGTGAGTTAAATGATGTTTAAGGTGAAATATTTGTGTACCAATAATGAATGGAACATACACGTTTGCTCTCCTTTCTTATGTTCACCCCTTTGGTGTGTAATCATACATGTTTTCTGATATGAAGGTATATGGCCACTCTTCTAACAACCATGCAATGAAAAAAATGATGTTTTGAAATTATTTAATGATTCTGTCAAAAAAAAAATACTTAATATGTCACATATTTGTTTTTATATCTATTTAAATATTAAGTACGTTTATATATAGTTATAACTTTGAGAGAACATTTATCAAAAGAAAATTTCAATGCTTATTCTTTGAGAATTGGATATCCGCATGTCATGTTTTCATTTCATTAACTTTCTTATTACCTATAGTCCTATAGATTATAGGCTTCATATCCAATTATGCAAGGGAACACAAGTAGTTGAACTGACTTTAATGTTCAGCTGGTGAAGAAAAGGAAAAAAAATAGAAATTGTGGCACAGTTTAATGTATTGAATTGTTTATGCTTTATATTGGGTTACTATACCTTAGGAAATGGGACGGTGGATAAACTTCAGAAGGTATTCATATCATCAGGCAAACATAAGGCATCTTAAATCTGGATTTGCATTGCAATCAGTTTGGCTCAACTGTTTTGTTCCATGTATTGTTATCACTAACCGTTTCGACCTTTGCGTGTTTGTTTGACTTCTGGCTGCACCATTTGGAGCATTGATTCTTTTAAAGAAGATTTGATTTTGATGTATGAAGGTCTAAAATGATAGATAGCCTTATAAATAGTGTACTCAATAATCAGTATATCACAGCAATAAGTGTTTCATTTTTCTTTTTCCATTTATTTGAATATATATTTAGATGTGTGTGTTCTTTTATGATCTTCCATCTACTTGCATTGTAATTGTAAGTATTGCTAGCCCACACACATTTTGCATTAATTTCTGCAATATATGCAGAGAAGTACTGTGTTCCTGTTCAAATCTTAGGAACTCAGAGTCAAACACAAAAAAAAGCAATAAAGATAGAATAAGGATTTCAATGGTGGCTCCAATTTGTGTCTTCCTTCTGGGTTTAGTGTGCCGTCATAATTCCGGTCCTTCCTATTTTTCGAAGATGTATAATGCTGCAGCTTGAAGTTCAGCAATTCGCTTGACATGTCATATATTAGGAATGTTAATTTAATCAGCCATTTATTGGTTGAAGTAATTTTCATGAAGATTCACATGATGATGTGGTTTAGTATAATTATTTCTTGACCTGGAAGTTGGAACATGGCTGTTTGAGTCCCTATTTGAAGGGAAAAGGATTAGATGTGTGGGAGAGGGATCCGTCCTTCACTAATACTTTATATGCTTTGCTAATTCTAGATTGTGTTCCATTTTAGTGCTGCAAGATCTAGCTGGCAAGTATGTTTGTATCAAGAGTAATTCCAGACATTGTAAATTATTTGAATTGATAATTTGGAGTAAGATTTTAATTTGCTGCTGTAATTGTCATTTCTTACAGGATGTGATGCTTCTTTCATGTATTATGGCTTTCTTCACGAATTATTTTGCATTCTTAAATACTACTCTTGATTCAGCACTCACTCAAATTGAGAACGTTAGTAAAACCTTTTCTTGAATTTGGAGGTTAGTAATACCTTTTTTTCTATTTTAATGAGCTAATTGTTAATTTCTTTAAACATTGTGGATTGCAATTCCTTCTTAAATTAATACGTTGATGAAGTGGTTTGTAGAATGAATATATATGGATTTAGGGATGGCAAATTGGCAATGGTACTAAAAAAATGGGTATCCAGTGGCGTAATAGAATCCTCAGCTGTCTTCATTTTTTACTGTTCATGATGTCCAAGTAAAACAACGCCGCATTGTCATGATTTGAGCGTCTAAACATATGCAAGATTTAAGGAGAAAATTATATTTCTGCATTAGGGATAAATTTCATTTTAGTCCCAATATTATTTTTGTAATAAAAATTATTGCAAAAATTATATTTACATGTTTGGGATAGAACCATAAAAAATGAGTTGAACTCACCAGGCCAGTCTGTTTAACCTGTTGGATGAGTTGGGTTTGCAGTTTTGAACCCAACAAGCCAGTCTGTCTCGTGGGTTATATGCAGATTGACCCATATAATAAGTAGGTAAAATGGATCGGGTTATTAGTGGTACTATTATTACACGGGTTAAAAACTGTAAACCCAATCCACTAGCTCAATGGGTTAATCAAGCTATCCTGGTGGGTTCAACCCATTTTTTATGGCTCTTTTCCAAACATGTAAATATAATTTTTATCACAAGAATAAACTTTGTTGGGACTAAAATGAAAAAAAAAATTCCTAATGCAGAAACATAAATTTCTCCTTGAATCCTTAATATTGCAAAAATTTGGACGCTCATCAAAACTTGACAAAGCGACATCGTTTCACGTGGACAATATGAACAGTAAAAAATGAAGACAACAAAGGATCCTATTTCATCCAATGGCATCTATCTAAAAAATCATCTGATATTCGATGGATATCGGATATGGGATATACAAATAATAAAATATAATTATTCATTGAGTATTGGGTGGGTGTTGATATATTAGGTCCCGATTTGTTAAGAATTTTTAATTTTTTTTGTGTTTATATATATATTTTTTTAGAAAGTGTCTATATCTCTTATTTACAATTTTTTGAAGTACACTTATCTCGTTTGGTAGGATGGAAGTTAGGAGAGGTGAATGTTCTCACCACTCATGAGCTTGTTTGCTACATGATGAGGCTTCTTCCATGGGGAGCTAAGTTCCATCATAGGAGGGGAGGTAAGTGCCATGGGTGAGGAGAGGGAAGTTGTGGTGAGGTGAGGTTTAAAGACCAAAATGCCCTTAAAAAATTTGTGACTTTTAAAAAAGTAAGGGCAAAAAAGGTATTTCATACTTTTATTTTCTATTTCCCTATCTTCTTCCCACCAAACCAAACAATATTACTTTTACATTCTACTTCCATTTCCCTGCATACTATACATACTTTTTATCACTTACTTCCATTTCCACTTCCACTTTCCACTAAAATACTCACCGGATACCAAACGCCACCTAGGGATTAGTCATCAAGTCCATTCTAATTGATACACTGGTTATAGACCCTATATATATATATATATATAATTTTTCAAATTTAAATAAAAAAATGCAAAAGAGACGGCCTAATAAAGTTAATCCCTAAATAATTCATAATAGATCTCAGTTGGTGTAGGATTTAAATTTTTTTGTATCTACGCGTTTTATTCTTTAGAAAATTGTATAACTACTCAAATTTAAATAAAAAAATTATATAAAAGAGACAACCTAATATACTATAACATACTTTTTATTATTTAATGATTTTTTGTTTAATTTTACACATGATAAATAACTTAATTTTGGCTATTGGTTTCCAAGTTATTTTAAAGTTAATGTTGGTGAGGATGATAAAAGGTTACATTATTTGTATTAGTATGGCTGTGGTTACTTTAGGTCAATGGTAGTAGTGTCAAAACGGGCAGGCCCGTGACGAGGCGGGGCGGGCCGACCCGTTTACTTGGTGGACTTGGGAAGTGATGCCCAAACCCGCCCATATTGGCCCGCGGGCCACTTTTTATATTTTTTTTTAAAAATAATTATAAAATTATATATTTACTTAAAAATTAGTATTTTTTTATTTTAAATTAATATTTTATTAATTTTAATTATTATTTAAATTATTTATATACATTGTTAGAATAAAATTATTATTTAACACATAAAATTACATAAAATTATTTTAATTTTTAACGGGCCGGCTTGCGGGCTTAAACGGACCTATTTTTCAATGCCCAAGCCCGCCCATTTATCGGGTGGGCTGGGCTAGCCCACGGGCTCGGGCCCGTTTTGACAGTACTAGTCAATGGTCTCCCAAAATAATTATTTATATAATTTAAAAAAATAAAAAATGATGTGAGAAGATCATGAGAAAGAGAAGATAGGAATATGAATAGTATTTTTTGGCAAAAGTACCTTTCCTACCCCCAACGTTTGGGGGTCCTGTCAGTTTCGCCCCTAACGTTTTTTCGCTGTCAATTGTACCCCTAACGTTTTACGTTTCTGCCAATGTCACCCTTTTCACTAACACCGTCAAATATTTAACAGTTTTTCCTGACGTGGCATCCTATGTGGCAAAACGTTTTTTTTTTCTATCATTTGTACCCATAACGTTTTACATTTCTGCCAATGTCATCCTTTTCACTAGCACCATCAAATATTTAATAGTTTTTGCTTACGTGGCATCCTATGTGGCAAAAATATCTGACTTGGCATATTTTTTTTCCACATTAGATTTCCTACTCATCTTTTCCCATCAAAGTTGTGTCGTTTTGACCTCGGCCTATTCCTTCTAAAATATAACTCAAACGCACGCGCTATTTTGCTCATAAAAACATCGGAGACGTTATCCATTATCTATTTTAGGGTAACGTCTCCGACAAAGTAGAGAATGGGTAACGTCTCCGATGTTTTTGTCTGCAAAATGGTACGTTTGTTTGAGTTATATTTTAAAAGGAATATGGTGAGGCTAAAACGACATGGTTTTGATGGGAAAAAAATGCGTAAAAAATCTGGTGTGGAAAAAAATTATGCCAAGTCAGATATTTTTGCCAAATAGGATGCCACGTAAGCAAAAACTATTAAATATTTGATGGTGCTAGTGAAAAGAGTGACATTGGTAGAAATGTAAAACGTTAGGGGTACAATTGACAGAAAAAAAACGTTTTGCCACATAGGATGCCACGTCAGCAAAAACTGTTAAATATTTAACGGTGTTAGTGAAAAGGGTGACATTGGCAGAAACGTAAAATGTTAGGGATACAATTGACAGCGAAAAAACGTTAGGGGCGAAACTGACAGGACCCCCAAACGTTGGGGGTAAGAAAGGTACTTTTGCCGTAATTTTTTTAATAGGGATAATAGCAGTGGTAGTTATTAAAAAAATAACTTTCTACTTTTTTAATTTATTGTTTTAAATTAATAATATATATATATATATATATATATTATATTTTGTAAGTTAAAGAAAAATTTCACATGCACATGTAAAGTCTCTAATTTTAAATGTTGTAGTAGTTTGTTTAGGTTAAGAAAAAAACTTACATCCATTTCTTTATATAAATTTTTTTAAGTTTTCCTATCAAAACATGACATGTGTAAATTTTTTCCTTAATTGCAAGTTAAGAAAAAAAGTCTCACATAGGTAAAATAACACATGTCATGTTTTAATAGGCAAACTTGAGGAGATGGATATAAAGAAATGAATATAAGTTTTTTACTTAGGTTAATTACTACTAGTTGGTATGCATATTTCATTGATATAAATAAATACTCCAAGTCTAATGCCAAATAGGAATTTTACATCTCACGCTTTTTTCCTTGCGTCGTGCTCTGCTAGGGTTACGGCGGAAGAGGTCCTTTTCCGGTGTGCCAGGATTCAAGTCGCGCGAGTAGCGTAGGTTCTTCTCTTTGCGTCTCGGCCTACCGAGAGTGGGGATGAGTGCGATGGCCAGTACACAACCACGACGTGGGAGGGATAAGCATGTGGTGGTTTCGTATGATAATACCGATGTTGGGGAGGGTGTGAGGGAGTGTGAGAATTGCCTGATTGGGCGAATTGTGACAGGAAAACCGATTAACAAGCCCTCAATGGAGTCGGCGCTGAGAAATATATGGGGAGTGTCGAACGGATTCAAGGTGGAGGAGGTGGCAGAGAGGACGTTTCAATTTTTCTTTGGGAATAAGGTGGAAGCAGAGAGAATTCTAAAAGGAGGGCCCTGGATTTTTCGTAATAGCTGGCTGCTATTACAAGAGTGGCAGAGGGATGCTCTAGTATTGGAACAAGGATTTGAGAAGGTGAGGCTATGGGTGCAATTATGGGGGTTGCCTCCACACTGCAAAACAGAGGCAATGGCGAGAAAGATAGGGGCGGTGGTAGGGGAGGTGGTTGACGGTGGGGTCTTTATGACTCCAGGAGATCAGAAAAAATTTCTCAAAGTGCAGGTGGACATGCCAATTGATCGACCGCTTCTGGACAGTGTTGACATATCTAGTAAGGAGGACGGAGAGGTGAGCGTTGACTTGAAATATGAGAGGTTGGCACAGTATTGCTTTTATTGTGGATTGGTGGGACATGGGGAGGAGAGTTGCAAGGAGGCGGAGGAGGACGAAAAAAAGGAAAAACCAACTCTATGGAGTTGGGCAATTGGCTGAAGGCAGTGGTGGTGGGGTACCGAATGCATTCTGATCAGCGGACGAAGGAAGAAGGGAGGTCGAACCAGAAACAGGGGAGGAGGTGGGGCGAACCCAAGGCGACCAGTAAAACGAATGCCTTAATTAATCTAATGGAGAAATTGCGTATGGAAGACCCGGTAAAGGAAAAGGTGGGGGAAGTTGAAACTGGTGTAGGCGAGGGTGTGATAACGCCTCATAGGAAGGAGCTGGATAAGGGGGAAATCAGTGTTAATAGGGTACAAGTGGAGGAAGGGGCGGATTTTGCATTAAATTGTGTGGGTCAGGGTGTGGTGGATAGCCCAGTGGTCACTGAAAAGGAAGCAAATAATTTACACGTGTTGACAGAAATTCAAAATGTGGCTGCCAGGGTGGATAAAGAAAATATAGACCCTTTAACCATTAAAAAAAGTTTGAGAAAGTATAAGAAGGAAGCAAGAACTGCTACGGTTGACTCAAAAGGGTCTATGGGTGTGGAGGTACTAAGTAAGAGGAAGCGGGGTGATGTAGTGGGAGTAGAGGTGGATAGGCTAGCAGAAGAGAGTGTTAAAAAACTGCGAGGGTGGGTGGAAGGAGGACGGGTAGTTACGAACGGAGAGGAGACTACTGAAATTGATATATCAGCGGGACCTGGTCACTACATCACTCAAGCTCCTAATAAGACAGAATAACCCCGACGTGATTTTCTTAAGTGAAACTAAAGTTTCGGTAGGAGAGGCGGAGTCAAAGAAGAGGGAGGTGGGGTTTACGTCTGGTCTTATTTATCCGTGTGATGGAAGAAAGGGTGGTTTGATGTTACTATGGCGAGATTATTGTGATGTTACGTTGATATCACTGTCAAAGTTTCATATTGATGTTCTGGTGAAGGATAGCATTAAAGGAGAGTGGAGGTTTACGGGCTTCTATGGTGAACCGGAAACTCATATGAGATATGTAGGCTGGGAAATGATGAGGACGCTGAAGAGGAGGGAGAATAGACCGTGGCTTATGATGGGTGATTTTAATGAGATCACGTGTGCCAGCGAACAGCTGGGGGAGAATGTTCGACCGGAGAGGCAGATGCAACTATTCAGGGAGGTGATAGAGGACTGTGATTTGGTGGATTTAGGATACTCTGGTGTCCCATTCACGTGGATGAGTGGGAGAGGTAAAGGGCGGAACGTGAAAGTAAGACTGGATCGGGGTCTGGCCTCAGCAGATTGGGTGAATATGTTTCCTTCTGCTCATATTTTTCATTTGCATAAATACTCCTCTGATCACTTGCCTATATTATGTAATTTATTGTGGGATGAGAGCCCTACTAATGGTGCTGCACGCAGGAAGAAAGTATTTAGATTTGAACAGGTGTGGTGTGATTATGACGAATGTAAGGAGTTGATTGCTTCATATTGGCGTAGAAACGAGTCGAATACCGACATGAACAAAGTCAATGGCAATCTGAAGGTGGTTCAGGAGCGGTTGACAGAGTGGAGTAAGAATAGGTTTGGCAGTTACAGGAAAAAAATTGAGAAGTTGCAAGCTGAAATTGATGAGGTATGTGCTAGCCCGAACTTTAATCAAGGGAGGGTTAAAATGCTAGAGAGAGACCTGCATGTGATTTTGAGAGAAGAAGAGATGTACTGGCAGCAGAGAGCAAGAGTCCACTGGTTGGGAGAAGGGGATAGAAACACTCGCTTTTTCCATGAGGCAGCTTCGCAAAGGGCTAAGAAGAATAAGATTAATAAACTGATGAGAGAGGATGGAAGTTGGGCACTTGACCAGAGGGATTTACAGACAGCTGCGCAGAATTATTTTGAAACACTTTTTATGTCATCCCACTCGGATGAGATCGAGGATGTTGCAGAACTGCTTGAACCAAAGGTGACGAAGGAGATGAACAACATATTGATAACGCCTTTCACAGGGGAGGAAGTGAAGGAGGCTCTTTTTCAGATGGGGGCCACTAAGGCTCCGGGGATCGATGGGTATCCCGCCCTTTTTTATCAGAAGTATTGGGATGTAGTAGGCGAAGAGGTGACTGAGGCGGTTCTCAACTTCTTGAATCATGGAGTGTTTTCAGATGTAATAAATCGTACAAGAATCATCCTGATTCCAAAATGCCCTGACCCTGTGAACTTGACCCAGTTTAGACCAATCAGTTTGTGTAACGTTCTGTACAAGGTTGCCGCAAAATCTCTGGCAAATAGACTGAAACTTATTCTGCCTGATATTATCTCTGTGAATCAGAGTGCTTTTGTGCCTAATCGACAGATTACTGACAACGTGTTACTTGCTTACGAGCTTATGCATGCTCTAAAAAGCAAATATTCAGGTAACAATGGTTTCATGGCTGTTAAGCTAGATATGAGTAAGGCCTATGACAGAGTGGAATGGGGGTTTCTGGAGAAAGTGATGCTGAGGTTGGGCTTTAATACCGATTGGGTGAAAAAGATCATGACTTGTATTACGACAGTGAGTTTCCAAGTCAGTGTTAATGGGGTGGATTCCAATCCTTTCGTACCGCACAGGGGGCTTCGGCAGGGAGACCCTCTATCGCCATACTTATTTTTGATGTGTGCTGAAGGGCTGAGTGCATTGCTTAGGTGGCGAGAACAGGCTAATGCGATACAAGGGGTCAAGGTCACATCTCAGGCCTCGAGTGTGTCTCATTTACTTTTTGCTGATGATAGTTTGGTCTTCTTAAAGGCAAATAGAGATAATTGTCTCGAGCTGAAAGCATTGTTACTGAAATATGAGAGGGCATCTGGTCAAAAAATAAATTTTGACAAATCTGCTATCTATTTTAGCCCGAATTGTACCACAGGGACTAAAAGTGCAATCACAGATGAATTAGGGATAAGGACCCAAGCATACAATGAGAAATACCTGGGGTTACCAACAATAGTGGGAAGAAATAAGGGAAGTTCCTTTAAAGCTATAAAAGATCGTGTTTGGAAGAAATTACAGGGGTGGAAGGAGAAATTGCTGACTAAGGCCGGTAAAGAGGTCCTTATTAAGGCTGTGGCACAATCAATCCCAACATACTCTATGAGCTGTTTCCTATTGCCTTCATACTTTTGTAGGGAGCTGACACAAATGATGGCAAGGTTCTGGTGGGGTTCAAACAATTCCCAATCGAAGATTCATTGGATGCGGTGGGAGAAGCTGACCCTACCGAAGCATATGGGCGGTTTGGGTTTCAGAGATCTAGAGATGTTTAATAAGGCATTACTAGCAAAACAATTTTGGCGCCTACTGCAGAATGAAAATTCCTTACTTGCACAGGTTCTTCGAGCTCGATATTTTCCGAATTCGGATATTTACCATGCTGAACTTGGTCGACATCCATCTTTGACGTGGAAAGGGATGATGGCGGGCAAAAGACTTATTGAGAAGGATTTAATTCGGTGTATTGGGAATGGACGGTCAACAGAGGTGTGGGGGGAGGCGTGGATTCCGGGTACATTTCCTTTTGTTGTTGAAAAACCTTATTATATAATAGCAGGGGAGATAAGGGTGTGTGACTTGTTGGATGACTCAGGGGAGTGGAGGGATGAGATTCTGAATTTTCTGTTTCAGCCGGATATTTGCAATCGTATTAAGAGTATTGGAGCTACGGATGTAGGGAAGGCGGATAGATGGAACTGGCTTGGGGATGCTAAAGGAGGGTTCACAGTGAAACAATGCTACTTGCATGCCATGAGAGACAAGTGGCAGGGGATCGACCTACTACCTAATTTACAAGGAAGTGTGCACAGTGATTTTTGGAGAAGGATGTGGAAGTTACCGGTGTTGCCAAAACACAAGAATTTTCTATGGAGAGCATGTGTTGGGATTCTCCCAACGTGTGTAGCGCTCAAGAATCGGGGAGTTGAACTGGAGACGGCATGTACCTTCTGTGGGTTGGAGGAAGAGGAGCTGTATCATGTCTTGGTGGAATGCCCAAGAATCAGTGACATTTGGAGGGGGTCTCGGTTTAACTATGACAGCAGGAGGTGGCACAACAATATTGTTGAGTGGCTGGCGGTGGAAGGCTCTACATGGTCTCAAGATCAGCTGGGAATGTGTGTACTCGCCCTGTACCTGCTATGGGAGGCTCGTAATGCCAAACGTTTTTCGGATACAAGCTTGGCCATTGCTCGATTTTGGTGCAGAGCGGCGGCAGTGTGGGATGAAATTAAAGACTCAAAAGCTTGGCAAGAGTGGAATGCTTCTTTCGGCCTGAACGTGGGATGGGAGAAACCGAGGAGGGGATGGGTGAAGATGAACACGGATGCCGGTTGCTTGCCGGAGGGTGGAGGGGTCATTGGAGGTTTGATTCGTGATGGGGAGGGGGTCTGCTTGGCTGCGTTCACGGAAAAGAGGGCAGGAATGTCCAACCCGATGGTTCTTGAGGCGGAAGCAGTAAGAAGAGGCATGGAGGTGGCGTTGCAACTCGGGCTCGACAGAGTAATTTTTGAGACTGATGCGAAAATGGTTACTGAGCAGCTAATCAGTATGGATATTCCATCATCACCTTTGCTGGGAATTTGTCGCCAGATTCATGTTCTTAAAAATGCATTTGTAGATGTTAGATTTACTTGGGTACCAAGATGCTGTAATAAGGTGTCCCATTTTCTTGTTTCTTTTGCAAAAGACTATATCCAAGATAACTTGTGGCTTGACCAACTCCCAAGTTTCCTTTCTGATGTATTGCGTTTTGATTTTTGATGGATTAAGTTGCCATGTTGGCTTTCAAAAAAAAAAGTCTAATGCCAAATGACTTGGCCAACTCACACCCCATAGAACACTTTAATTTGCAAGGTAGAGGATCCTCTTCCAAGATCATCTTCATTGAAGCCATGCATTTGATTTAGTTACCCGCCTATTTACAGATTCTCATTGGGAATATTGATATATATTTTACTCTTTCGTTTTAATAATTTATGTTTATCTCAGGTTGTATCCAACATTTGCAGATATTATACGATGTCACGCCCAACATAGGCAATTGTTGAAGATGAGACATATTTTAAGTGGGGCAACAAGAGTGAAGTTGGTGTGAAGAACAAAGATGTGCAGTTCTATGAGTCATTCACTTATAAGGGTGTGGAGTATTTTCTGTATGATTGTGTCTACTTTTACCAAGAAGGTGACTTTGAAACTTCCATTGGTAAGCTTGTGAGGATATTTGAGACACCAACCCATAAAAAGAAGGTGCAAGTTGTCTGGTTGTTTCGCCCTGTTGAACTTCGCAATTACTTGGGAGATTATCAGCCACATTCTGAATGAGTTATTTTTAGCATGTGGTGAAGGCTATGGTGTTTCAAATGTCAATTTAGTGGTAACTTGATTTATGCCCTATTGTTTTGAATTATTACCTAATACAGTAGAAAATTTAGTTAAAACATGTCTGAGGTGGGTTTGGTCATGTATGTAGAGTTATGGAAAAGAAAATAATATCAGAAACTAATAGGGTGGATTATTACCAATGATATTGTGGAATGTTATCTATTGCATGTATTAAAGATTTAGAGGCTGTGTAAGAAAAATGAGTGAAGGAATATAAGTTATTTGTGATTTCTCCGAGTCTGAATAGCTAGAATACTCTGTACACTTCATTATTCATTTAATCTTTAAATATTATTGGCTAAAAAAAATCTTTTTTTAGGAAGCAATCATTGGAAAATGCAGTGTTGTTTGCACAGCAAAGGACAAAGAAATTGTGAGGCATCAGAATCGGACCTAAAGATGGCTGACTTCTTTTTCAGCTGTTGTTTTGATGTTGAACGGCTTGTAATTGTGGATAAATTTGCGGATGTGATAGGATGTGATAGGTGGAATTAAAGGTTAGTTTATTCACTGTGATTGTTGTTTTCATGTATTATAATGTTTGCAAATTATAGCCACTATTTGACTTGTGATCTCTGAAGTTGCATTCTTAGATACTTATTTTCATTGAATTCATATTTCAATGTATCAGTGGAGCAATTTTTCAAGAGGAAGAAGGTTCAAAATGATCAGTAATCCCATATCAAGGCTTAAGATTGTGATCAAGAAGAGGACTGGTCGTTCGAGTATGCCAAACAACCAAGCTGAAGATAAAGCTGAAATGACAATGGAAGCTCTAGCTAGTTTTCTCAATCTCACTTCTTCTACTAGATACAAACATGATGTATTGCTGAAAATTTTTGTTCAAAGTTGACTTTTGCTTGAAATTATCTAGCAGTTTTCTAATAAAAAACATGGACTTCTTTAGCTCAAGGAATCAGTTTTCAATTTGATTCAGAATTACATATATTTCTCTGATTTTATTTTTCTTTTCTTTTCTTTTTTCTTTTGGTAGCCTTGGGAGGAAAGGCTAAGGAGAGCTCAAGAGTTAGGCTCCTTGATTTTACTGAATAATTTGGATCCATCCTACACGCCATATGAAGTAGAGGTATTGTATATGGTCCAACTTTACAACTCCCATCTCCTTTTGTTCTACTTTCTAGCAAAAAATCTTGTGTCTTCTTTCTCTTCTGAAGACGATACAATAATAAATACTGTACCACCATACAAAATGTGTTCTGGTTTCTTGAAAATTTATATTTCACAAACATATTTGTTTATAGGATCTTGTTCGGCATGCTCTCAATGAGAGGGTGGAGGCAAGGATGATAGAATGGAGCCCTACTTTCAATCCACACTATGGTATTCACACTCTTCTCTTTATCCATCAAAAGGTTTTACATTTTACTGAATTGTTGTTTGTTCAATATTGTGGGTTGATAGGCAGAGCATTTGTTATTTTCAAGACAAAAGATGCAGCCGAATCCGCCATATCTAGGTTATGTAAGAGATGCCTAATTCTTGGAGATGGGAGGTAGTTCATTCATTCATTGATTCATTATATTTTATGTTTAACATTATGAATTTCTGTTTAATTCTAATACTTGGAATTCTATGATACAAACCAAGGACCTTAGCCCATTAAGCCCCTTAGTGAAAACTCAATTTGAGATCCGGCCCAGTAAATAAGATAGTTGTAAGAGAGTATAAATATTGCTTATAGTTGCTTTTGTTGATTAAGCTTGTTCTGTTTTGTAGTATTGGACTATAGGAGCTCAATTCCTTGCTCGAAAAGGGATTATTATCTTTGTATTCAGTATTTCATTTCAGATTTATATCCATTAGAGTATTATCCCATCTTCATTTCCATTAATCTTCACTGTTTCATTGTTCTGCGTTTTGGTGTGCATCATTCTAGCAGTGACATCATCTGGTTTTATTTATGCAAGTAGGTACTAGTAAGCAATGTAAGACTAAAGAACATAGCTACAAAAAAATCATAACACTAGTTTACTTAATACCAAGTCACCAAACATTTTAGTCTTTAAAAGCTTGATGTTTAAGGGTTTGATCAATATCCATGCCTCTTTCAACTCCAGACTTCGATCCTACAAGCTTCCTTTTTAACTCAACAAAAAATAGAACCTTTTTCTATTAGGTAATGTCAGTTATATGGATCAAACAACGCAAATTTGTTCTATCTTTTGCTTATTTCTATATTATTATTAATAGTTGCTGACCCAATTTCTCATATTTATGTAGTTTCTGTGCAGAAACAAAAGGAGGAGATACAAGAGGTTAAGAAGAGACTTAAAATGGAGTGCAGTTCTTGAGGCATGAGTTGAAGTAAGGACCAGAATGAGTTCCTAGGGATTTACAACGCCTGGCCTTTTAGTGACTTTATCAAATTCTCCACCATTTTTTACTACTTTATCAAGTTTAAGCTCAGGACAACTTTACAAAATTTCTCTTTTCTATCCTCACCAAAATTCTCTTCCCCATTAGATTTTTGATGGAGTTATCCCCCAAGATCTTCCTATTTTTACAATCTCTCTCGTTTCTGTTCTCGCCAAAAGCCTCTTCCCCTTTGGATTCTTTACTTTGATTATTACTCAAGTTATCCCCCAGGAACTTCCTCTTTTTATATGGAAAAGACTTTAATGATGTTTGTTTTGGCATGACATTCTCAGGTCTCATTTCAGCTTTATCTTTAGCTTGGTTGTTTGGCATACTCGAACGATCAGTCCTCTTCTTGATCACAATCTTAGGCTTTGATATGAGATTACTGATCTTTTCATTTTAAACCATCTTCCTCTTGAAAATTTGCTCCCCTACCACATGTTTGACTTAAAAACAATCTCTAACATATTTGTGAGAATTTGGATTCAGAAAGATCCTGATACATCCATAAATAGATAGAAGGAAAATTCTGGGCATACAAGGGTTTTACCCCAATTTTTGTAGTCAGGAATCATATATATTTACATACATGTATCCAAACTCTGGTGATATGAGTTTAATAATGAAAATCAGAGATGGCTCAAAATAGTAATAGAAGTCGCACGGTTGACGACTAATGCATCATAACTACATATTAATCAGATGCTAAATCAATGGACTTGCATGTTACTACCCGTTAATTATCCTGCGCATCATCAGTGTTCAATGCAATATTTGGAATTAGAGCATATGAATATCTATATGAAGTCATTTTTTGTTTCCTTATTTAATGGTTCTAGACATGTAGATTGGGATGTTGTGATGGCATGGCAAAATTGTAAAAAATTGACATTTAGGTCTCATAGCACTGTTTCTTTAAATAAGGGATCAATTTGAGGTTTTGATCAAAATATATATATATATATATATATCAAAATTTATATATTTAATGGTGTCTTGAATTACCGCGTCTCTCAATTGCATTGCAAATAACCAGATATAGTTTGGTATTAATAAACTTTTATGAGTTGACTTTTGAAAACCTTTAAATCTATTCTATATCTATATATATCTATATGTAATATTAAGGGTCCGTTTGGTTCGTGGAATCTGAATGAGAAGATACGAATAAAATGGGAGTCGGGATTAGATAGAGTTAGAAAAGTCATTTTTGCCCTCCCTTCCCTCCTATTCCCTTATTCTAATTCTACAAACCAAACTTACCCTTATGTTTGCACGAAGTTTCATATTGATTTTTTATGTTTCAAAAAGTTTAAATTGGTCTTTTATATTTGCAAGACGTTCCAAATTGATCCTTCCGTCCAAGTCCGTTTATTTCTTCCGTTAAGTGTTGATGTGGCGTGTTGAGGTGGACATAGTATCTTTCCTACGTGTCCATTTAAGCTGACGTATCATACTACGTCATTGCCATGTCATCATCTATTATCATATGTGATGTTGTGGCATTGATTTGGCAATGACGTGGTATCACATGTCAGCTTAGATTGACACGTCAGCGCTTAACTTAAGAAATTAACGAAAGTGGACGGAAGGACCAATTTGGAACTTCTTACAAACACAAAGGACCAATTTAAACTTTTTGAAACATAAAGAACCAATATGAAACTTCGTGCAAACATAAGGAACCAATTTTGAGTTTTGACTTTTTTTTTCTTTAAAAAGAAATTGCAAAATGCAAATATATGAGTAGGTTAATTAAGATATTGATAATATATTTCAAAATTAAGAAAGATAAGTAATTAATTACAATTAATTTTTATGGGAATAGAAACGTATAAGCTAAGTGAGAGATATAAGAAAATTGACACATATTTTTTTTTATTTTTTTAAATAAAAATTGTGATGCTCTTTTTTTGGTGCAATTTTTATATAAAAATTAAAAGATAAAATTGATATTTTTTGTTTTTTTTGGTAATCAAATATTTTTTTATTTTAATCATTCCTTATTCTATATCTTTCTTATTTTTTTATAAAAAATGAAAGTAAAAATTATATGCTGTACGAAATACTAATTATTAGACTTGTTTTATAGTTAAATGATAAATAAGAATATACTTATATAGAATTATTTATATATAATTTTTAATTTCTCCAAAATAAAACATATAATGGGTGAGAATTAATTTTTTTTAATTATTTATATTTATATCAAAATAAACACATGTAAAAACATTAAAAAGAATAATCATAAAAGAGATGAGTTGCACAAATTATATGAATATTGCTCTTTTTGGTAAAACCTAAAGGTAAAGATATAAAATTACAATAATAATTGAAAGTTAATATCTATCAAATACAGTGTTCTTTATATATGTGTATCTATTATTACTTTTACTTTTTCTTATTTCAAGTTCATAATAATACATTTTCAAAAGATTAATTGAAGTATTAGAAGACTAAACTTATTATTATATTATTTAAAAAAGTAAATGATATATAATTTATTTCTTAAAATTAATAATAAAATATTTATAAGTAATGTTTTATATATTTTAAAATCTTCAGTGACAAAATTTTAAAAGTCGTTACCGAAGGATTTTCAGTGGCGACTATTCTTCTCGCCACTGAAAACCTTCAGTGACAAAATTTTAAAAGTCACCACCGAAGGGTTTTCAATAGCGACTATTCTTCTCGCCACTGAAAACCTTCAGTGGCAAAATTTTAAAAGTCGTCACCGAAGGGTTTTCAGTGACGACTATTCCTCTCGCCATTGAAACAATGGCGAAATTTTAAAAGTTGTCACTGAAGGGTTTTCAGTGGTGACTTTTCCTCTCGCCACTGAAAACATTCAGTGTCGAACTTTAAAATTTCGCCACCGAAGGTAGAAAACATAATAAATATATTAGAATTAAAATATATAACAAAAAGTGATATATGGCTCAGTGGTTGTTCTAGATAATACTATGCATCATGTCTCGCCTTCGAATTTGTCCATGCGTCATTTTAAAAAAATATAAAGCGGTCTTGAAAGTGGAGGTCCGATGGCCGGCGGCGGAGGTCTAGTTGCCGACAGTAGAGGTTTTCACCGGCCGTTGGAGTTCCGGCAATTGCTTTCAGTGGCGACAAAAAGAAGTCACCACTATAGTTCTTTTCAGTGGTGACAAAAAGTCGCCACAAAAAACTCCAACTTTTATTGTTGTTTTAGTGACAAAAATTAACCTTCTTTTGTGGCGACAAAATACTTTCAGTGGCGACTATAGGGCTTCATTTCCGGAACTTCCAATAACAACTTTTATGTCGCCATTGAAAACCTTCAATGGCGACTTTTGGACTTTTAGTAGCGACAAAAATCGCCACCGAAACCCTTATTTGTTGTAGTGTTACATTATATATATTGACATGACATTTCAATTCCCTCCAACATTCTCATTCCTATTATATCAAACATTACACCCTCCACCCTAACAACTAAACACACTCTTAGCACTAAGTATCGAAGAGTGAGAAAAATGAGGAATAATAAAAAAAAAGAAAATTGAATCCTCTGCATTAAGCAGTAAAGTGCTCAATGAAGTGAAGTGAGAGACAAAGAGAAAACAATTGTGGGTCCCACCTTATCAAATCTTCTCTCTTAATTTTTCTACTTCATAATTTTTTTTGTCTCTCTCATGTCATCTCCTCACTGAGCACTTTACTACTTAATTCAGATGTCAGAATTCAGAAATAAAGGTAATATGAGTAAGGACTAAACTAAGGTAAAGTTCATTAGGTGCTTGCTATGAAGTTCTCCAATAAAAATTAGGCATGTGTCAAAAAATTTTGTATGACATACAAAATACAAAAAATTGTATAACCAATCAAAGAAGAGAGAGAGTAAAAATACAATTTTTAATTAGAGAACTTCATACCAAGCACCTAATGAACTTTACTTTAATTTTATCCGATGAGTAACCATACTACGACTAGCATCTGTATTCATGCGATGTACGATATATATATATATATAACAATTATTTTTTTTATATCTTACGAAAAATTAAATCCACATGAGAGTTGACTTTTTTTTCTCTTTTTATATATAGATACAGATAAATAATTTATTTTTAATTACGTATAAAAAATTTGATAATTAATTTTAGATATAATGTAAATTTATTTATTTTTTGATAATATGTAAATTTAAATTTTTAGGTTAATTATTATTATTTTTAAAGTGTTTACAAATTACATTTAAAAATAATTGTTGAGCTAGCTCCTTCATTATAAAAAAAGTGGTTATAAATTAATAACTCTGAAAATTAAAAAAAATATAGAAATAAAAAAAGAAAATGATAAATATATTTATTGATAAGGATGATCATAATACCCATAACTAATGGATAGATACCCTGAAATTTTACCTTATGAGTCTGGGTATGGGCTCTGCTACAATGTTAACGGGTCCGGATAAGGAGGTACTCTACCCGTACCCTACCCGCAATAGTAATTATTTATTTTTATATATAAAAAATAATATTTTTAAACTTTTTTGTGATGAAGAAATATATAATTCTAAGAAAAAATGTTAAATATTTTATAAATATTAAAGTAATTTAATAGAATATTCATATTTATGATTTTATTTTTTTCATTTTTTGTGATTAGAGGTGAAAAAGTTGATAAAAATAAATTATATTAATAAAATAATAATTTATTTAAAATTTTTATGAGTTTGGGTCTGGGTATGGGGATTTGACAAATCACAGGGTCCGAGGATGGGGATTAATTTTGATACCCGCTCAAGTCCGGATTCGGGTCTAGAGAATATAGTATCCTACCTAAACCCTACCCATGATCATTCCTATTTATTGAAAAGAAGAAAGAGAAAATTGAAGAAAAAAAAGAGAAATAGGAAGAAGGAAAAGGAAGAGACAATAAAAAAATTGATTCAATTCCCAATACATTATAGACACATAATGTTTTCAGAGAGCAGATCCTCTAAAGTTGAAATTTCCTAAAGTTCCAGAAGTTGTCTCTTGCATGTTTTTTTTAAGGCAAAAGTTGTTGGGGCAGCAACCTGAAAATAAGAATAAACACCAAAAAATAAGGAAATATAAATTTGTTAAAGAAATTATAATACGCGTGGTACCGGACTGAGGCACGGGTATCTCGTTATCTTTAAGGTAATTCACGCCTCCCACGGGTTGATTTTGCTATATCACCCGGTGCAGGGGTACTCAGACGCGTTACCTCCAGGATACAACAGCACAGTACTCGCCTGTATGTCTACAACCTCTGCACGTAGGAGGTAGACAGGACTCTGTCTCCCACACCTTTCTCTACCCAAATAATATTAGTATTTTCTTATCTTTTCTCTGTGTGTTCTATGAACCAAGTAAACCCACATATTTATAGGTAAAATTCTGGATGCCCAACATTAACACAAATAAATGTCTTTATTTGATATCAATGTATCAATCCGTTGAGCTGCAACATAATTGCAAAAGAAAAAACTGCAGCCAACGTCTCTTTGTATTGAAGCAATAATTAATTAACATTATTTGCATACCAACAGGTTATAACGTCATTTTTTTTATGCATCCATTATGTGATTATAAATATATAAAATATATTTAATTAATTTTAATAATATTCCAACAATCTCCCACTTATTATTATAAATTAACACATACTTGACATTTAATATTTGTTTTTATATTTGGGTAGAGACAGACTATTATGCATAATATAGATAGCTAAATTGCCTTGAATTTATACTTAGCAAAAATATATATCTTGATCCAGAGCCATGGTGGTATTCGCCTTGAACCATAACTGCTTAAGGGAGACAAGACATATATTATGCACATAATAATCCAGGTGCAATATATGAGCCCTTGCCCGCACATTATGCGGCCGTGTGCCACCCTGTTTCTTGAATGTGTTTCAAGAATATATGCCCTTTTATATTCTCATAGGAGCGGCCCCACTCCGTCACATTCAAATAGGTGAATTCTGTCAAGGGTATTCCTGCAATTAAGATACCCCACTCTTATAGAGCTACAGACTTCATTAAGAGTTTTTTGAAAACTCAACCTCACATATCATTGCAGGAAAATGCACTTACATCATAGGGATAAATTAAGAGTCGAAACTCTTTTAAATGTGCATTTCAACAGCCACTCTATGATTCGTTCGTCCCTTTGAACCAAGTTCTTAGGATCTCTAATCACAAGGTAGGGTACCCTCATAGGTTGCTTTTAATCCATACGGGCTTTAAATATTTATCCCCCTCGATGTACACACACCAGATTCTTTGACTATAGCTATAGTTTCAGAAAAACACACAATTCAAAGAATCTAGTAATGACGGTATTCATCACAATAAGTGATAATATATTATTGGCTCCAAAAAATTTAATTATTATTATTGGCAGGTATCCCAAAATTCATAAAATATATTTTTCAATATATTCTTCCACCAAATAATAATATTAGCCAATAAAGTAAAATATTAATCCATTTAAGGAACTTTCCAAACTTAATAATATGTGACAGAAATTAGTATCATCTATATGTACCACTTTGTACTATAGGAAATAGCACCAATTGGGCTTACTCAAATTTAAATTAGTTAGGCATATCTACATCTCTTTGAGATGGTATCATCAATTTATAAATTGATCACAAACTATATGCCTTTATCCACAATAGAATTTTTAGTCACATTCACAATAGAAATAGTTCCATAAAAGAATAATGTAATTTCACATTATAAATTGCATAGCAATTTTTAATAAAAATAATATACCGTCAAAATTAAGGTGAACTCCAATTTAGGATATCTACAAAATTATATACCCCCACTATTGATAGGTATTGTGCCTCTCACAAGAATTTCACAAATTTATTTTGTTCACCCAAAATAATAATATTCTTGTGGCACTTATAAAACATCACATGTGAAATCACAAATTTTATATGTGAAAATTTCACAAAAATCACAATTAAGTGAAAATTGAATTTTCACAATTATATAAGTATCAAACTATTCACAACAAAGTGAAATCTCAATTTTTCATGTTTGCAAACATTTAACCTCAAAATATTTCACCAACTAATATTGAGGCATTTTTCAAATCCCATGACAAATTTCACTGTCACATATGGCTTAAATCAAAGCCCGCAAAAATATGGCTGTTAAAAGCCTCATAGATTATAGAATAAAATTTCTATAAATATATCTCTAGCATTTTTATGCTTTATCACATAAAATTAAGCTTATAAAAGCTTTTTACATTTCATGGAAATGTATCACATTTAATGTTGTAAAAGCTTTAAAAAGCTATTACCACTTAATGAAATTTTATGGGATAACTCTATTACTCTTCTAAATATTAAACCCATAAAATATTCATTAACTCACAACTATATTGAATATAATTTGGCTTAGAATTAATTATAATAAAATGGTTTTAAAACCATTTCATGAACCCAAAATATAAGCCAAAAAATATTTTCATATTTATTTTTATAACAATAGCATACATAAATTTCTTCCCTTTATTGTTATAAAAAATAATATGCTTTATTTTCTAAAACAATATGACATATTTAAATAATGTCAGAAATATATTACCACCCAAATACATACCAAAACCTTGTCATAAAATTATAATATTTTATGATCATTATTTGGCCTTAAAAAAGTAATATAAGTTTTGGATTTAACATCAATTTAATGATTAACCCAAAATTATATTTTATAACAGACATATGGTGGCAACAATATATGTGATTCTATGAAAATTAATTTACTCAATAAAATTTTTCATAGTACCACATTTCTTCTACACAATAAATCACTTGGCACAAATATATATGATTTTAAAATGTCCCAGATGTATACTTTTCACACTCTTTCTTACCCCCACTATCAATAATAATTTATATAAGGGGAATTCTTAAATAAAGAGTAAGTATACATACCTACTCATGAGTTCATGACAAAAATCATCTCAAATAATGGTAAGATTAATTACCTTTCCACACTTTTCAATGTGAGCAAAAATTGACTAAAAGTCATATGAAATCCACAAGGCTCACACCAAATTAAATTTTATGAGCACTATTCATAAATAAAATATGAAATATTATCATAAAATTAATTAAGTAATTTGATTGCATATTAGTGATATTTAAGATATCAACCATTTTCTCAATAAAATATTTGTATCACACACGATAATTGTAGGATCTATCAAAATAAATAACATATTATGTTATTTTATTAAATTCCTACTTTGGGCATAAGTCCAAAAATATATTCTGGTATCTCATTATCACAATGAAATTCTTCCATAAATCAATTTCAAAATTCTGTGAGCAACTAAATAAAATATAAAGATATTATAAGCTCACAAAAATAAATCAAGATACCAAAAATATATAAAATATATATTTGAGTTAGTTCACCAACTAGAACTCAAATATTTATTTCCAATTATTCTTATTTTTCTCTTGCTGCATTATGGGGATTAGCTATGAATTACCTTAAACTTGTCGGGGCAGCAACCTGAAAATAAGAATAAACACCAAAAAATAGGGAAATATAAATTTGTTAAAGAAATTATAATACGCGTGGTACCGGACTGAGGCACGGGTATCTCGTTATCTTTAAGGTAATTCACGCCTCCCACGGGTTAATTTTGCTATATCACCCGGTGCAGGGGTACTCAGACGCGTTACCTCCAGGATACAACAGCCCAGTACTCGCCTGTATGTCTACAACCTCTGCACGTAGGAGGTAGACAGGACTCTGTCTCCCACACCTTTCTATACCCAAATAATATTAGTATTTTCTTATCTTTTCTCTGTGTGTTCTATGAACTAAGTAAACCCACATATTTATAGGTAAAATTCTGGATGCCCAACATTAATACAAATAAATGTCTTTATTTGATATCAATGTATCAATCCGTTGAGCTGCAACATAATTGCAAAAGAAAAAACTGCAGCCAACGTCTCTTTGTATTGAAGCAATAAGCGTTGAGTAACTACTCTAAGCGTTGAGTGTTTACCATATGACTAGTGGCTGCAACTCTTGTTTTCTACTCAAAATCAAATGCTCAAAAAATTTTGATATGAATAACTTTGTGTAGATATATATAGGTTTTCAAGAAATAGCTTTGAAATTTTAGGTTGGGTAACTACATGTTTTGTAGGATACTACTTCACTGAACACAAAAATGCTACAGATAATGTAGATTGACACATTGTAGTAGCACATGCTACTTTATTCCTATACATATTTTATAGGATTTTCATTGAAACTTTTAATAAATTGTGAAACTCTAGTAACAATGTTTCTAAAGCTCACATTTCTTCTCTCTTTATACTGAAAAAAAAAATCATTTATAAAATAATTTGGGAATGCGGAATTAGTTTTTTTCTTGTAAAATATTTAGTATGTTGGTGTGAAACATTGTTAGAAAACCAACCTTTTGTTAATACTAATGAGACTTCTGAGAATCAATCTCCTTGTATTGGTAGAAATCTTATGACTGATTCAACTATTGAAAGTTCTTAGAATCAACCATTAACCTCCAGCTCCTAGCACTGCTAGTTCTGGGATTGAAAGTAGTGAGAATCCTTAAGGTTAGCTTAGAAGAAGGGAAGGATGCACGTTTAAAGTTTTGGATGCACTCCCCTTTATATAGGATTAGAGATTTTCTCATCCACCCTCACATTTCTGTCAAATTATTTATGTTTTTTATTTTCAATAGTAGCATTTGTTGATAATGGGCATTTTAGAGACCAAAATTTTTGTCTTTTCGTGATATTGTGAATGGACATTGTAATTGTCACTTATAATGGAGTAATTGTGTTAGTGTGTAAAATTTATAAATTATTTGTATGTTTTTAATTATCCCATGAAATTGGATCCGGTGTAATTAGCTTTCGTGCAATTACGGTGCAATTACTTCAAAACACACATTTTTACTTCATTTTTGAAGTAAATTTAGGGACCTACACTAATAAGGATCTACCATGAATGGATTAGGGACCAAATTTTTATCAATATTGGCCAATATCATCACTAAATAGTCTTGTGAGACTATTTGTCAATATTAATAACAATTTAGTCCCTAATCCATTTAAGACGATGATATTTGTCAATATTCATAAAAATTTGGTTCCTAATTCATTCATGGTAGGTCCTTATTAGTGTGAGTCCCTATTAGTACTTCAAAAATGAAGTAAAAATGTGTGTTCTGAAGTAATTGCACCGTAATTACACGAAAGCTAATTGCACCGTAAAAAAGCTTTCTACATGTTTTATATTAATTAAATTTATAATAAATATGTGATGAAGCCATGAGTCCCTTACTTTGTGTCCTTTTTCCATTTTCATTGCTCTTTAAATTAATTATATATATATTATAATGAAGGTGGAGACAAAGTTACTTTAAGCCAAAAAAAAAAAAAGGAAGGGCACCATAGGTCAGAGAAGGTGGAGACAGATATTGTGTGTTCATTTTTATGTATGAGTTGTAAAAATATTTTTATATGTTCTTTTTTTATTTTTAAATTATAAATTTTAAAATTATATGAGAGATTTTTTTAATAAGTGTTTCTGTTCAGAACACTAAAAAAATAATGACATTAGAAAAATTTTAATCGTAAACTTAAGATTAAATTGAAAAAAAAAATATCCTCATAAATTTAGACTTTATATAGCTATATTAAGATGTATAGTTACGTTGCTGACTTATTTTGATGTCACGTTCTTTTTTCACTAATTAAATATCTATTTTGCAAATTATAATTAAAACAAAATATATGAAAACTTGTGTTTATTAGTTATTGTTTGGTCAAATTATTTTTTTGGTCCTCAACGTTTGCACGAAGTTTAATATTGGTCCTCAACGTTTGTTTTTGGGTCAAAATTGATCCTCTAGCGTAACATCCGTCTGGTTTTGTCATTAAACGCTGACGTGGAAGGCTTATGTGGTACACCCTCTCCCCTACATGTCATATTTAAATGACACGGCACCCTCTCTTACTTAGCAAAACGACGCCGTTTTGATTCAAAACAGAACATTTAAATAAATCAAAATGGCGTCGGTTTGCTAAATTTGAGTGAGAGATGGTGCCATGTCATTTAAATATGACACGTAGGAGAGAGGGTGTATCACATAAGCCTTCTACGTCAGCGTTTAATGGCAAAACCAGACGGATGTTACGCTAAGGGACCAATTTTGACCCCAAAAAAAACGTTGAGGACCTAAACTAACTTTTTGAAACGTTGAGGACCAATGTTAAACTTCGTGCAAACGTTGAAGACCAAAAAAAATAATTTGACCTTATTGTTTCTTTTCATTTTGTGGCTTCTGTATTGTAGCACACTAGTTATGTATTTTACTTTAGCTTTATTAGCAAAGCACGTGTGTCCTTCATGTGCTTCAGTTAGTAAATTCAGAATTAGAAATTTTCTTTTATGATTTCTGATGTAGTTTTGGTCTATCCCACAGGCCATCTCATGTATATAAATGAAGGAATTTTTTGGAGAGTAAACTGCTTAATGTGCAAATTTATACAAATGCCTACGTGTATTTGTTTTGGTCTAGTTGTGAAAATAAAATTTTTTTTAAAAAATACTTTTGCAACTAGATCAATACAAACGCGCTACACAGACCTTTTCATTGATTTGCACACTAAGCAGTTTGCAACCTAAAAAGACCATAAATAAATGATGTGTAAATGAATATCCAACGGGTAATACACATATTTTTTTATTACTTTTGCTCATCCTTCGATCCCTCTCTTTTCCTCCTCTCTCCTATTCATCTTTCTCCCAAACCACACACTTTGAGGTAATAAAATTGAAACTAAAAAAATTGGATATGGACGTGTCTTTTTTCTTAAAAATATTTTTTCCATTCTTGAAAAAGTATAATTTTGTTTTTTCCCTCTAACCAACATATTACAACTAATTAAAAAATAATTTAACCTATTTCTTTTGAAGAAAATAATAATATAATTTTGATTTTTAAGTAAGAGTAATAAACTTATTTATGAGTTCATAGTAATTTAGCATAAAAAATTATAAGAAGCAATATTAAAATCTCAAACGAATCTTTTATGAATCAGCAGTGAGCTGCACTTTCCTTATCTTTAAATCAATACTAAATAAAACAAAAGAAATAAAAAGGTAAGCAAATCTCTTACTGGCACAAGAATCAAGATAGCTTACATGTTTTGCGAACAAATGGGAAAAGGGAATTTGCTTTGTTGGGAGTTTGATGAGCTGTTTGCTAATCCCATTTTTGTGCTCTGAAAGCTTCACTTTCCTGTCTCATGTCTCAGAGGGAGCTGAAGATTATGGCATATTGAATTATTGTATATTTGTTATTTGTCTTTGTTAGTTTTTTATTTTTATTTCTTTGTTTCGTGGTTAATTGGAATAACTCAAGGATGCGTTCTTTATGCAGAAACGGAAAGGGAAAGAGAAAGGGAAAAAGAATGCATTTATTATGTTTGTTAGTAAAAGTTGAGAATGGAAATGAAATGTGATTGTATTAAAATTACCAATTTATCCCTTATATTAAAATAGTAAAAAGAAAAGAAAGTTATGTGTCACGACCCCCTACCGGGCGCCCGTGACCGGCACGGGAGGTAGGATTTCTCCTATCCCGTAAGCCTCTAATCCCTGATTGACATTCTTATATATGCGTAATTACCCATTTCTAATACAAACAATATAGTATTTATATGGTCATCCCTATCCGATGACCTAAGTAGCACACAATCCACAGCTCGCTCAACGCCGCTTCAGTCTATACATATACACATAATCAATCACACGTACATATAATATACATATTGATCACGCGCTTAAAGGCGGGTGATCTATCCTATTCACATGCAGAATCCCTGTGTACAGTCAAGCATATATATTCAATCACACACCTGCATAAAATATACATATTGATCACACGCCTCAATGCGTGTGACCTATCCTATTCACATGCAGAAGCCGTATTTTCACACAATCAAGTATTCAGTCACACATATATATAATTTACATATTGACCACACGCTCAGTGCGAGTGGTCTATCCTATTCACATGCGGAAGTCACATCCATATATATATACGCATGATATTCATCATATCATAACCTATGATCCCAACAACCAGACCAATCTTTAATCTGTATGAAGCCGACAATTCTAGAGTGTGACGTATACATATATGCATATAGCAGCTGTACAAAACAGTGCTATACCAAAAGAATCGTATACATATACATCCTGTCAAAAATACATATAACAGTACTACCCACGCGGACAATGCGTGCAATCTCTAAGTCTGTCCGCCTCCCTGAGATGAAGTGGAAGCGCTCCTGATGCCTATACCACCTGTGTCTGTAACATGTAATATTGGGGTGAGTCAAACAGACTCAGTGAGAGGCTTTTCCATCCCTGGTGTAGTAGCGGGTATCACTACAACTGGGGAAGAGGAGCCAATCACAAACACATACGCATATAACTGATTAAATTTCCATATATTAAGTGGTCAGGCAATTAGCTATTATCATATTCACAATAAAGAATTTAAAGCATGAATTTACATACATTTAAATTCACACATACATCATATCGTGATTTGACATATAATTCCATGTAGTCCTCTGTATTCAAGTAATCATGATCATAAACTGGCCCGAAGGCAATATCTCCATTAGGAGAGAATCTGGCCCGAAGGCAATATCTCACGTGAGCAATATGGGAACCTAGTTGATCATTCTAGGAACCCCTGGTCCCAAGACTATACTTGGAACAATAGTCTGACCCCAAGACTTCACTTGGAGCAATAGCCGGTGACTCACCTGACCTCGGTTTATCCAAGGCAATAGCCACAATGTGGTGTACTCAAATACTTGTATTCCTGTGGTTTGACTCAAGACAAGAGACTCAATCTACCCGGACTACCCGTGATAGACTCGGTTCCAGCGTTGCACAATAAATGACCCCTATGGACCACTACTTGTTCATTTTACTTCTTCTTAGGCAAATTTAGATTTCCAAGTGGTTTCTAATTTGGACTCTTGGTTCAGAACAAAGTCACCTAGGTTTATTCTCTTTAAGGACTTACTTACAAAACCACACCCTTCAGATAATAATTACTCGATCCTACCCCCGGTGTCGTATAGGTCCCGAGGACCTTCTGTTCGTATTTTTACAATTCACATACACACATATAGCACATTTTCACATATACTGTAATTTAGGAACAACAATAGCATGTTACCTAACATGTAATTCCTACAAAAAGGCAAGAAGGAAAACCATATATCCATATCCGCAGTCAACCCTATAGGGCAAGGATAGGAAAGCCCCTCACCTGGTTGGCCCCTCTGATCGGCTCTCGGTGCGCCCGAAGGTCCACTCACAGTATGGTGCCCTATACACATATACTTGAGAGATTCAGAGACTTGAAAATTCAACCACTATCGTGTACATGTAACGCTAATACTCATGTTCTTTCTAATTAATTCCATAGACTAGTTGTTGGCTTGGAATGCCCACAACTAGTTTTCGGAACACCTAGCATGCTTCTAATTCGTGTCCAACCCTCTCTTAATCACCCTATTCGGAAACGTTGAATTTGGGAATGCAAGGTTACCCAATTTCACCTCTATGTGTCCATGTGAAGTTCCCATTACCCAACTCTTGAATTTATGGCCCAAGAGTCATAAATTCTACTTGTCCAAAATTTCCATTTATCAAAATAACCTTGAACACTTCACCCACACATGAATACACATACCCGAATACGCATAAAATTAGAAAATTGTCTCTTTTTCTCCGAACGGGGTTCCGGGTGAGACGGAAATTACTCGGGTTTTAATCCCTCGTACATTCCAATAATTTTTAATAATTATATAATTATTATTCACCCTTTCAATGCACCCCAAGTCATTCCACAACACCCTTAAACCTTAACAACCACATTTTCCTACACTTTTTTCAACCCGGATAAATTCCATCAATTTGGTTTCGGTTCCTAAGCTTCCAACTCACTTCCTAACATGCATATACTTCAATTTAGGACCCAAAATACTCAGATTGAATCAATTGGGGTCTTTCCAAAAATCCCTAAAATTGATAAAATTGGGGTTTGAGAGTTTCGGGACTTCTCACCTCGATTCAACCGGTTAGAAGGACGATATGGAGTAGAGGAGACTCCCAGCTACCTTTCCCGGTGAAGAGACGGCGTTTTCCGGCGAGAAGGCTCTCTCTCTCTTGTTTCTCTCTCTAGTCCGTCACTCTCTCTCCTCCAGCCACCACGATGGCGTTTTCCGGCTCCGGTGGACGTCCGACCACCACCACGCGTTCGCCGTCGTCCGCCGTTCGTGCCACCAGCTGCTCCTCCACTTCTCTTGGCTCCCCCTCGTCTCTCACGTTTCCCCTCTCCCCTCTCGTGCTCCTTTCTTCCTCCGTCTCCTTCTCACGTTTCTTTTCTTCCTTTTCTTTTCTTCTCTCTTCTCTGCTCTCTCTTATCTAATACATTTTTATATATATTATAATGAGTTAATATATATATATATATATATATATATATATTAAAAGAAAGTCTGATTTCTTTCTTTCTTTTTTATATATATATACATTTATATAATTAATTAATATATGCATATTAAAAGAAAGTAAGTCTGATTATTAATAAATATTAGGATCTAAAATACTTTGTATTTACAACATAGTAGGTAATAGGGTAGTGTGTATTTTTATCTCATCTTCCACATTCTAAATTAATTAATTAAATTAGACCAACGACGCTAATTAAATATCCTCGGGTATTACATTATGATTGTGTCAAATCAAATGGTATAATAAACATTTTGTATATTTTTTTTGTCTGCAAAATGACACGTGTGTTTGAGTTATATTTTAAAAGGAATAGGATGAGGCCAAAATGGCACGGTTTTGATGGGGAAAAGGTGAGTAAAAAAATCTGGTGTGGAAAAAGATATGCCAAGTCAGATATTTTTGTCACATAGGATGCCACGTAGGCAAAAACTATTAAATATTTGATGATGCTAGTGAAAAGGGTAACATTGACAGAAATGTAAAACATTAGGGGTACAATTAACAGAAAAAAAATGTTAGAAATCTGATGTGGAAAAAAAAATATGCCCATTCAGATATTTTTGCCACATAGGATGCCACGTCAACAAAAACTGTTAAATATTTGACGGTGTTAGTGAAAAGGGTGACATTGGCAGAAACGTAAAACGTTAAGGGTACAATTGACAGCGAAAAAACGTTAGGGACGAAACTGACAGGACCCCCAAATGTTGGGGGCAAAAAAGGTACTTTTGCCTATTATTATTTATGAATATTCACAATTGTCTTTATCATCTTGAGTTTTTTCATGTACATAAATATGACTTTATCCTTTCAGCATGTACATTAAGTATGAGATTATCTCTTCATCATGTACATTAAGTTAGGTACATCTCCCTTCAGATCTTTTAGACTATAAATAGAGGTCTTTTGTGATGATATGTACATAAAGTGATAACATGAATAAAAAGATTATTCTCGTACTCCCCAATTCTTTATTTTTTTGAAAATATCTTGTTCTTATAACTAGATCTTATTGTTTTATACATTTTATAACACAAAAAATATATATTATTAGTGTAATTTTTAAAATTTAAAAATACACAAGATCATTCGTATAGCATTGAACTTAATGGAATATATACTTTCTTCCTTCCCATGCAAGGAATGTTGAGCGCCAGATAAAAAGATTCGGTGAAGTGTGTGAAGTGCTCACTTAAGACCTGTTAGATGAAATTGTTACAGTACAGACATGAATTTCAATTTTTATTTAACAGTCTGTATGGTGTATATTTTACACTTTCTACACTTCACTAGATCCAATTTTCACAAAGTACAAGCAGACAAAAACTCTCTCAAGCCACGCCATCATGTGATATGCCAATTTGTAAAAGACAAGACACAAAATAGATATATTCTTGAATTGTCTGTATAAAATTGTAGAAAAAGTGAAAAATGGAAAAAGGACTTAAAAGTTTTATGATTTTAACATAGAAATGAGTGTAATTTAATCCTATTAATTTTTTGTTTTCAAATAATTTTTTACGTATTTTATTATAATGAGGGTGGAGACAAAGATACAGGAAGGGCACCATAGGTAAGAGAAGGCTCAAAACTAAATAACAAAACGATCAAACAATTAACCACCCGAAAACTGGGCAGAATACATAAGCATTGCAGATCTTTTTGCAGAAGAGAGACAAGACTAGGAGGAATCTCGTTCAGCAGCAAAAATCCTTTATCATAGGAGAGGCCTTGACATGGGATTACTGATCATTTTGAACCTTCTTCCTCTTGAAAAATTGCTTCACTGACACATTGAAATATGAATTCAATGAAAATAAGTATCTAAGAATGCAACTTCAGAGATCACAGGTCAAATAGTGGCTATAACTTGCGAACATTATAATACATGAAAACAACAAGCACAGTGAATAAACTAACCTTTAATTCCACCTATCACATCGGGAAATTTATCCACAATTACAAGCCGTTCAACATCAAAACAACAGCTGAAAAAGAAGTCAGCCATCTTTAGGTCCGATTCTGGTGCCTCACAATTTCTTTTGTCCTTTGCTGTGCAAACAACAGTGCATTTTCCAATGATTGCTTCCTAAAAAAAGATTTTTTTAGCCAATAATATTTAATGAAGTGTACAGAGTATTCCAGCTATTCAGACTCGGAGAAATCACAAATAACTTATATTCCTTCACTCATTTTTCTTACACAGCCTCTAAATCTTTAATATGTGCAATAGATAACATTCCACAATATCATTGGTAATAATCCACCCTATTAGTTTCTGATATTATTTTCTTTTCCATAACTCTACATACATGACCAAACCCACCTCAGACATGTTTTAACTAAAATTTCTAATATAGGTATTAGGTAATAATTCAAAACAATAGGGCATAAATCAAGTTACCACCAAATTGACATTTGAAACACCATAGCCTTCACCACATGCTAAAAATAACTCATTCCAATGTGGTTGATAATCTCCCAAGTAATTGCGAAGTTCAACAGGGCGAAACAACCAGACAACTTGCACCTTCTTTTCATGGGTCGGTGTCTCAAATATCCTCACAAGCTTACCAATGGAAGTTTCAAAGTCACCTTCTTGGTAAAAGTAGACACAATCATACAGAAAATACTCCACACCCTTATACGTGAATGACTCATAGAACTGCACATCTTTGTTCTTCACACCAACTTCACTCTTGTTGCCCCACTTAAAATATGTTTCATCTTCAACATTTGCCTCTGTTGGGCGTGACATCGCATAATATCTGCAAATGTTGGACACAACCTGAGATAAACATAAATTATTAAAACGAAAGAGTAAAATATATATCAATATTCCCAATGAGAATCTGTAAATAGGCGGGTAACTAAATCAAATGCATGGCTTCAATGAAAATGATCTTGGAAGAAGATCATCTACCTTGCAAATTAAAGTGTTCTATGGGGTGTGAGTAGGTCAAGTTATTTGGCATTAGACTTGGAGTATTTATATCAATCAAACATGCATACCAACTAGTAGTAATTAACCTAAGTAACAAACTTATATTCATTTCTTTATATCTATCTCCTCAAGTATGCCTATTAAAATATGACATGTGTTATTTTACCTATGTGAGACTTTTTTTCTTAACTATGTTAACTTGCTATTAAGAAAAAAATTTACACACATCATATTTTGATAGAAAAACTTAAGAAAATTGATATAAAGAAATGAATGTAAGTTTTTTTCTTAACCTAAACAAACTACTACAACATTTAAAATTAGAGGCTTTACATGTGCATGTGAAAATTCACAATTTAGTATTCAAAATACAATTTAATTCTTAAAAGATGACTAAATAAATAATATATAAACCATGGGATATCTCAAGCATTTATTTTTTATAAAATATAACTTCTAATCATGTGTTAATTATAACTTGATTATCATTAAAAAAATTATTACTTGACTAAATAATTAACAATTTAGTATTCAAAATACAATTTAATTCTTAAAAGATGACTAAATAAATAATTTATATACCATGAGATATCTCAAGCATTTATTTTTTTATAAAATATAACTTCTAATCATGTGTTAATTATAACTTGACTATCATTCAAAAAATAATTATAACTTGACTAAATAATTAACAATTTAGTATTCAAAATACAATTTAGTATCCAACTCTTCCTCTTCTGCTCCAACGCCAACACTTCAAACTTTTGCAAAATTCATTTCATATCAAAATTAAGAGACTAAATGTAATACCCAAAAATTTTTCAATTTACGTTAAGGTCCTAATTTAATTTTTATTTTAAATTGGAAGAAAAAGGGGAAAAATTTTAAAGAAATGAAATTTTATTTGGACCAAAATTAGGGCTTAATGGGAAATATTGGGTGTAAGTTTATTAACCCCAAATCAATTTTGACAATAAATAAATAACATATTAAATATATATATATATATATATATATATACATGCAGTTTTTTTTTTTTGTTATAGGAAAAGAAAATATATAAATATATAATATATATATATATATGTATTGTGGAGGAGGGGGGGGTCACACACGTGACCCCCCATTTAAAAAAAGAATTGGTCCTCATTCTTCTCCAGCAGCCAAATCGTGGAGCAGAAGGATTTGGGGACGCACGACGCCGAGGCCTAGCGGGAAGGGAAGGGACGCGCGCGGTGGCCAGCGGAGGACGATGCCGCCGTTCGCCGGAGTAGGAGCAGTCGACGGCGACGCCGGAGGCAGGTGGCCGGCGGGTTCACGGAGGAGAGAGAAAGAGCTTGGTTAGAGAGAGAAACAAACGGGAATAGTGTTTTTCGCCGGAATCTCGCCGGATTTTGGCCGTTCCGAGCTCGGGGAAGGTGACCGGGGGTTTCCTATACCCTATTCTATCATCTTAACCGATTAACTCGAGGTAAGAAGTCCCGAATCACTCAAACCCCAAATTTATCAATTTTAGGAATTTTTGGAAAGTTCCAAATTGATATAAATTGATTATTCTGAGTCTTAAATTGATGTTATTGGATTGTTTAGAAGTAGTTGGAAGTTTATATGTGGATAAATTGATGATGGAAGTGGTCAAGTTGGAAAACCATAGATCAATGAACATTAAATGGAGATAGATTGTTGAATGAGTTGAATTGGGATTGATTGGGGTGTTGAATGGTTGTTTTTAGATGGTATAAATTGTTGGAATAGACAAAGGATCGAAGACCGAATAGTTCCGTCTTAACCGGAAACTAGATTAATAATAAAAGAGGTAAATTCTAGTTTAAATAAGGAATTGGAGTTAAGAGATGGACTAAGAGTGTCGGTTAGGCTGTGGTAAAGGCTTGGAATCAATTTAAATAATGAAATGCTCTCAATTGGTAAAATTCTAATTTTCAAGTATGTTAATCCACATGTGTTCATATGTGATAATGAGTTATAAATGGAGTTGGAAAATTGGTAACCATGGACAATTGGAGACTATGATTATCATAGGCCATCAATTGGATATGGAATTAATGAAAAGTCACATATGGACACTTGTAGGTAAATGGGTAAATTGGGAGTTTTAAATTTAAGGGGTATTATAAAGGAATGACATGAATTAGAGATAAATAGAAGCAAATTAAAGAGCTTGAATACTAGTTAATGTAACTCTGAGTTAATTAACTAGTTTATGGGATTTATAGTTATATGGACATTGTATTGATGTGTACAAGTTATAGTAAAGTTCAAGTGTCTAAAACTACTCACTATGGGTGTGTAGGACATCACGAACTGGTTGGAGCTTCGGGTACGCCGAGGGCCGATCAAGGAAAGCAAAGAGGTGAGGGGCTTTCCCATCCTTGCCCTCTTGTGGGTTGTATGAGGATGTGGAAAAAAATATGGTTTGTATTACTTGCCTCTTTGTTAGGATATGTATGCTAGAAACATGCTATTGTTATTCCTAAATGTTATTATATGAAATTACATGTTATATGTGTATTTGATACATGTGAAACATTATGATGGCTTGGGAAGCCTTATATGGAAAAAGGGTTCTTGGAACCTAGAACGATATCGGGGGTAGGATCGAGTCTATTTTCGGTGTCTAAATTCCATGGTCCTAGAAACTCACAAGTTAAATGAAGTTGGAAACCTATTGTTTGATCTTGAAATTTTTGAAATAATCAAACTTAGGATGTTCTTCCTTGAACTATTTTCGAACTTGGGAAAGGGTATAAACTTATAAGTTTTTCCAAGAAAAGTAAAACCGAACTAGTAGGGGTTCATAGGAGTCATGTAGAGTCTATGATAAAAGAAGTGTCCATTTTAAATAAACCGGGTAGATCGAGTATGTCCTCGTGAAGTCGGACACCCAAGAGTCCAAAGTTTATGAGTTTGCCACTTTGTGGTTAAAGCTTTGGTTAGGCCAAAGTCACACGAGTCGCCGGCTATGTACCAAGTAGAGTCTTGGTGCCAGATATGTCTCAAGTAAAGTCTTGGGGCCAGGGGTTCCTAGAATGATCAACTAGGTTCCTAACCGCTCACGTGAGCTATGCCTTCGGGCCAGTTTACCTCATAACGGATGCCACTCACGTGAGTTATGCCTTCGGGCCAGATTCTCTCCTAACGGAGATATGCCTTCGGGCCAGTTCTCTCCCCAAAGGGAGATATGCCTTCGGGCCAGTTTATGTTATTTTAAAATGATATATGATATTGGAAAGTGTTTGACGATATTGAACATGTGATATATATATGCCTAATTTTGTCAATACATGTGTTATATATGCTAAATGCATGACCACTTAAACATGAAAGGTTAAAAGAACTATTATATGTACATGTGGATGTGATTGGCTCCCTTCCCCCAGTTGTAGTGGTACCCGCTACTACACCAAGGATGGGAGAGCCTCTCACTGAGTCCGTTTGACTCACCCCCCAATTTTACATGTTACAGATACAGGTGTAGCGGGCAGCGGGCACCGGACACGCGTCTACTTCCTCTCAAGGAGGCGGACATTCCTAGAGACCTCACGCATTGTTCGCGTGAGAGGTTTATCTTTTGATGTATACATTCTTTTGTTATATGTCACTGATGTATACATTATTTTGAGTATAGCCTTTGATGTATAGGCAATTGCTATATGTATAAATATATGTACAAATCTAGACTTGTCGGCTTCATACTGTTTAAAGATTAGGTCATGGATGGGAATATAGGATATATGATTATTATGATGAGTATGAATTGCTTCCGCATGTGAATAGGATAGGTCACACCCTATGGGGTGTGATCAATATGTAAATTATATATATATATATGTGTGGTTGGTATGTGTTTGTTTGCAAATATATAAACCTGCATGTGAATAGGATAGATTACACGCATTGAGGCGTGTGATCAATATGTACATTTAAATGCGAGTGTGGATGCTCATATACAGGTGATTGAACAGGTTATATATATATTGTGTGCGAATAGGATAGATCATTCCCTTGTGGTTTGATCACTACGTATATACATATTTATGTGTGATTGCTTATGTGAATGGATGTATATATATACTTGAATTGGGCTGAAGCGGCAATGAGCGTCGTGGATTGCAGGTTATTTAGGCCACCATGAATGACGTGGCCAATATTTATTATGTGAATATTGTATGTTGTCTGTATAGCAGGGTAATTATTTTAAATGGTAATAGGGAAGGCTTACGGGTTTAGGGGTGAAATCCTACTCCCGTGCCGGTCACGGACTCCTAGAAATGGGGTCGTGACACTAAATCAGTAATATTATTCACCCCAAAAATAATTCATAAATAATATATATACCATGGGATATCTCAAGCATTTATTTTTTATAAAATATAACTTCTAATCATGTGTTAATTATAACTTGACTATCATTCAAAAAAACTATAACTTGACTAAATAATTAACAATTTAGTATTCAAAATACAATTATAACTTGACTAAATTATAACTTTAATTGTTAATAAAAAAAAGTATATTTTTCAACAATTAATAGTGAAAATTGAAATTTAAGTTGATAAAAATATTTCTTTTCTTGTAGTATATAATTAAGAGAATGTGTTATGAAGTAATTACTAATTATGCCCGTAAAATCTCACATAAACATGACATATAGTAGTTGAATGGAAAAAGATAATAATACTAATATGATTTAAAAAATAGTTATATATATATATATATATATATATATATATATGGCTATGGACCTTTTTCGTCAATGGTCTCCTAAAATAGTCATTTAATTAATTAAAAAAATAAAAATATGATACGAGGAGATAATGGGAGAGAGAAAATAGAGGAATAGAGATAGTGGTAATTTTGTTTTTAAAAAATAGGTCAAAACCCCAAATTGATCCTTTATGTTTGCACCAAGTTTCATATTGGTCCTTTATGTTTCAAAAAGTCTAAATTGGTCCTTTATGTTTGCAAGAAGTTCCAAATTGGTCCTTCCGTCCAATTCCATCCATTTTGGCTGTTAAATGATGACGTGTCCGACTGATGTGTCACCCTCTCTCTCATACGTGTACTACTTGGCTGACGTGGCCAAAGTTATCCTAAAATTAAGGACTAAAATGAAACCAAATAGATTTTGACAAATTAAAAATATAATTTTTCCACCTTCCCATCTTCTTCTCCTTCCTCTTCGATGCCTACCTCCATGGAAGAGCGAGAAGGAGCGTGGCGTATGTCGATGAGGCGGTGGAGAACCTGGTCGACAGTGCGCTTGTGGATATAGAAGGGGGATATGGCCATCAGAGAGGCACCAAGTAAAGCAGCCATTGCCAGGTGAAGAGACGACGCCGGGGTGGAAGACGGAGGATCTATTAATTAGAGGAATTGAAAAGAGAGAAGTTAACCTTATTTTTTTTAAGCTAAGATTTATGCATAGCATTTAAATTAGGACTTGGAAAAACCTTCACAAATTTGGATTATCATTCCTGTATTTGGTTTTAAATAGGACAAAATTGCCTCCATATAATTCACTCCAAAACCTGGATTTTAGTCCGAGAATGAAAACGAGGGTTGTTTTTTATTTTGATACCTTTTTAATTCAAAGGGTAAGTAAATTTGCTATTCTAAACCAAGATCATTTTTATTTGATGAGATCAGAGTGGCAAACTCCACAGTATTGAATTTTGATGAAAACATCTTCTATGCTTGTGTTTCTGCAAGTTTTGAAGTGATGGAGAGTCGGAGAGGGATGATTTTTAGTGAGCGGACCAAAATGTCCTTATAATTTTTTTAATTATACCCTGCGTCTCTCTTGTTTTTCCGCAATTTCTGGTTTTATCAACACTTCAAGACTAAGTGTTCAGACTCGAGAGCGCTCTTCCATGGAGGTAGGCATCGATGAGGAAGGAGAAGAAGATGGGAAGGTGGAAAAATTATATTTTTAATTTGTCAAAATCTATTTGGTTTCATTTTAGTCTCTAATTTTAGGGTAACTTTGGCCACGTCAGCCAAATAGTACACGTATGAGAGAGAGGGTTTTGACCGGTTCTTGATCGATTTTATATCTGACCGGTTCATTGGTTATTCTGAACCGGACTGGCTGGCGGTTTACCGGTTTTTCGGTCCGACCGGCCGGTCCGATCCGGTTTTCAAAACAATTTTAGCCATGATATCTGCACACTTATTTAAAAACTTTGGGATATGAATGAAAAACTTTGATATTTGTTCTGAAAGCCTCTCCATCCAAATTTGCAAATCTCTATGGCCTTTGTTGAGTCATTTTCAACTAGGACAACACTCTTCTTTTATTTGAACTTGGATCCACTAGCAAGTATAGACAAAGTTGAAAAATTGATAATAAAAATATAAAAATTCTATCTAGATTAGTACGTAAAGAAAGACAAATTTTTATGTTTGATATGCTAAAGCTAGGGAAAAAATTAGCTAAAATTTTAATAAATTTTTATCTGATATCCCTTAAATTACATATTTTATTTATATATAAGTACCATTATTTTTTATAAATTTTGTTGTAATGTTTATTTCTGTCCCTAAAATTTTTTTCAGTTCATGCCTACCATAAATTATGAATTTTGTTCATGCCTGCCCTTTTTGCTAACAACACTAACATGCTTGACGGAATTTTTTGATGCGGATAATAAATGGATATTTTTTGCCACGTCATTTAGGGGTATGTAGAACCGATCCAAACCGAACCAACCGATCCACGTTATTGGATAAAAATTTTACAATACGGACACGAATATTAATTTTTATTTAACGGTCTGGATGATAAAATAATTATAAATGCATATGTGGTTATTACGAGAAAATTAAATAAAATAACTAAATATAACAAGAGATAAAAGTAAAGAAAATAAAATAAAGAAGAACAAGAACACATAAAAAAATGAGATATGATAAAATATTCATTAAAAATGATAAAATAAAAGCTTACAAAAGATTTAAAAATCTGGACAAATATCATAAATTGACAGCTCACAATGAGAGACGTGGTGGACAAAGCTATCTGCAACACAATTACCTTCTTTCAACACATGACGTGCCATTCTTTACCTTGTATAAGAAGCCACGCCTCAAACCCACTATTGATTCCCAACAACCTTCTTTAAGATCTCCACCCATAAAACCTAAGCTACAGTTTCTTCTTTGTTTTCTTTTGCATTCCTGGTCTCTCTGCCTGGCCTAATCACCAACACTTCATTCTCTTTCCTAGTTTCCTTCCCTTCCTATTGGATAAAAATTCAATGGTACCGTACCACTCAGTGCATCCCTCCAATCATGTAATGTCATTTGTTAATATTAATAAAACCTCACATTAATTAGGGCCCACCTTGAATGGTTTAGGGACCAACTGATTGGAGAGATGTACTGAAGTTCAGTACTACCGTACCACTGAACATCTGCTCCTTCGTATGAATGCTAATTAATGCTGAAAACGAAAGGCAAAGGAAGTGGGAACCCCTTCCCTTCATCATATTTTATTTATTCATTCATGTCATGGCAAAGAGAAAGCTGATTTGACATTTCCTTTATATGTAACTCTCCTTTGTTTTCTTCTATTGAGTGTAGATCAGACTCTTGCTTTTGTTGTATATATATATACACACTAGAAAGTTTATTTTTTTAAAAAAAATATATAAGATAAAATTATTATTATTATGATTTAAAATAATAAAATATTAAATATTTGATAATTTATTAACTTTTATAATATAATATAATAATTATATTTTAAATAATATATTAAATAATATTTGATAATTTGTTAACTTTTGAAATATAATATAATAACATTTAATAAATTAATAAAAAAATTAATCTTTTATTTTTATTTTTTAATAATATTAACAAATTAAATAATAAATTTATTTCTTTATTTAATATATAGGTTCTTCGTAATTTTATAATCTATACCTTTTAAATTAGTTTATCAAACAGAAATTATTTTTTTAACATTACTTTTAAAAAAATTATTTAAATATAAGTTATTTAAAAATGTATAAATGAGCCTAAAATACTAGTTTACAAAATCAAAAGATAAACGCATTAAGGTGTGTTTGATGCTAGCAACGTTATCACATGTTTCTTTATAAAAAAAAACGTTATCACATGTTTGGTAGGCGGTGAGGTGAGTGGGAAAGGGAAGAAACTTTTTTAATGAGATGTGAGTAAGGTTGCTTGTGTGTGAGGAAGGAAGTTGTGGTGAGGTAAGGTGAGATGATGTTTAAAGACCAAAATGCCTTTAAAAAATTTGTAGCTTTTAAAAAAGTAAGGGCAAAAAAGATATTTCATACTTTTATCTTCTATTTCCCTTTCTTCTTCCCACTATACCAAACAATATTATTTTTATATTCCACTCCCATTTTCCTGCATACCAAATATATTTTTTATCACTTACTTCTACTTTCATTTTTACTTTCACTTTTTACTAAAATACTCACCAAATACCAAACGCGAAGCTTAGCCAAGCTTGGAGTGTGGAGCTGTCCCTAATTTCACGTGACATAAATGGCTATGCTTAGCCAAGCTTGGACTTAATAGTGAAAAAGGCTTTATCCTTCACAGTGAAAGTCCTCAATGTCTTGAAATTGGATCCCGTGCAATTCCGGTGTAATTCCTATAAAATACACATTTTTACTTTATTTTTTAAGTATTAGTACGGACTCACACTAATAATAATCCACTATGAATAGATTAGAGACCAAATTAATATCAATATTAACAAATATCATCACCTTAAATGGATTAGGGACCAAATTGTTATTAATATTAAAAAATAGTCTCACGAGGCTATTTAGTGATGATATTTGTCAAAATTGATAATAATTTCATTCCTAATCTATTCATAGTGGGTTATTGTTAGAGTAAATCCGTATTAATACTTCAAAAATGATATAAAAATGTGTATTTTATAAGAATTGCACCGAAATTGCACTGGATCCAAACTCCAATGTCTTGTCCCATTGTTGCAGATTGATGAGCTGGCTGCCTCTGCTCGTGACAAAGCATGGCAAAGCTACAAGTTCAGTACATATAAAGCATCAGAAATACTATTAGGAAAAGAGAGAACATAAGTACAGGCTGAGTATAGATAAAACTATCCAAAAGGTAGGCTTAATAGTAATGGTCCAGATTAGAGTAGTACATACTATAAAAGTGAAACAAAATAAGGATCCTGAATGACGACAATAGACCCAGAGGAAGGGTATGGTGGAGATTAGGAAAGTGTAGTCACAATCAATTTTTTTTGAAAGTATAACATATCATAAAAATATTTTAAAGAAAAAACTAAAAAGTATAACATAAAGAATGTGCAAAGGAGGGCTTCCCAGTACCAACCCTTAGGTGGTGTTTGGTATCCGGTGAGTATTTTAGTGGGAAGTGGAAGTGGAAATGGAAATGGAAGTGGAAGTAAGTGATAAAAAGTATGTTTGGTATGCAGGGAAATGAAAGTAGAATATAAAAGTAATTTGTTTGGTATAGTGGGAAGAAGATAAAAGTATGAAATACCTTTTTTGCCCTTACTTTTTTTAAGAACCACAAATTTTTTAAGGGCATTTTGGTCTTCAAACCTCAACTCACCTCACCTCACCACAACTTCCCTCTCCTCACCCATGGCATCTACCTCCCCTCTTATGATGGAACTTAACTCACCATGGAAGAAGCCTCACCATGTACCAAACAAGCTCATGAGTGATGAGATCATTCACCTCTCCTAACTTCCATCCTACCAAATGTCTTAGGCACTTGTTAAGATTTTTTTTTAATTAATAGAGAGAAAATCATTTTTTTTAAGTTAGTCAACCAACACATTTTTTAAAATTCTCGCACAGCAAATGTTAAAACGTATACATAAAAGATGAAATGAAACAGATTGAATTTCTTTTAAAAACATTTACTGTAGTTGATTTGATGTTAGCTAGAAATGTTACATGTTATATATATAGGTCAAAACTCTAAATTGGTCCCTTATGTTTGCACGAAGTTTCATATTAGTTCTTTATGTTTCAAAAAGTTTAAATTGGTCCTTTATATTTGCATGAAGTTTTAAATTGGTCCTTCCGTCCACTTCTATCAATTTCTTAAGTTAACTGTTGACATGGCGTGCCGAGGTAGACACATAATCTCTTCTACGTGTATCAGATAGCTGACGTGGCCTTAGATACACTAAAAACACTCAAACAACGTCGTTTAAGCCAAAAATAAAATCATGCTGAGAGGACCAATATGAAACTTTAATAAAACATAAATGACTAATATAAAACTTCAATAAAACATAAATGACCAATATGAAACTTTAATGAAACATAAAGGACTAATCTAAAACTTCAATGAAACATAAAGGACCAATATAGAACTTCAATGAAACATAAAGGATCAATATAAAACTTCAATGAAATATAAAGGACCAATATAGAACTTCAATGAAACCTGAAGGATAATAATAAAACATTTGGGAAACATAAAGGACCAATATAGAACTTTTGAAAGATAAATGACCAATTTCAAACTTGTGTGAAACATAGAGGACCAAAATGGGCATTTGACCTTTTATATATATATATATATATATATATATATATACTAGATTGCGACCCGTGCTTTGCACGGGATGATTCTATTCAAATTGTTTTAAAAATTTAAGAAGTTTATCAATTGATAATTATATTTAATTTTCACTTATATGAATAAAAAAATAATTTTTAAATTATAATTAATATCTTGATCAAATTTTTGGTCTCCTTGATATGATCTAATTTAATTTAAAAATAAAAACAATTTATTAATTATAAAAAGTGTAATAATATAGTTTCGATTAAAGAAAAAAAAATATGAATAAAAGCGTAAGAAAACAAACTTAAATTAAAGATATACATTATTCTTAATCTCATTTTCTGTGTCATATATGTATTGTGAGACAAATTTTGGTGGTTTGCTCTCAAGTGAAAGCGAATAATCTAATAAATGGTATTGTAGTAATTTTTATCATACAATCTAAATAAATAGGCAATAACTTGAATAATTGTCTTATCAACCTTTTTAGTTAAGCCATATAGTATTAATACTAACACACACAATTGATTTATAAATTAAAAGTATTTTATAGACTATAAATAATCTCTAAAATTATAATTGTTTTATTAGAATATTGTTACAAACTATAAAAAATAGATATATGAAACACTATTCTAAATTTCTTAGTAATATATTTTTCCTTTGCTAATCAAAATTTTTGAACCATTTAAAATTTTTTTCTGTAATTACATAATTAATTATAAACAATTACAAAACTTAAAGATATGTTCAAATACTAACCAACACTTAAAAAATGTTAAAGTTTATATTAATCACTTTGTTCAACTTCAACATTTTTTCCTTCTCAATAATCTTGCAATTTCTCACTTTACTGAGTAAACTTGGCTTAATTTTCACTAAATGCAAATGTTAAACACAAAACTGATTTTTTTATGTAAACATAACGTATGATAACAAAGCGTAAAGTATCTTTGGTACTACTAATGTTTGAGCTTCCAATCAAAAATGTCTATAACATTTCAATGCAGCCAATTATGTACCAAATGTTTTATTTTTAGAGTAATCTTACGCTTTCACTAATATTGTAAAAATAGATAAGGGTTGTGGGCTTGTGGCTTACGTAATGTGATACTGACATATAATAAAAATATCTTATTGAGTTCCTTTATATGTTACAACATATTTTCTTTTATTTTCAAAATCATCATAAAATATTATTGCATGTTAGTTTAAATTAATTATTGTATATAATTAAGGATAAAGTTATAAAATTGGTTACAAAATTTTTTATTGTTGTGAGAGGTGAATAGTAAAGTAATTAAATAGGAAGTGTAAAAAAAAAGTAATTGCACAGATTTCAAAAGAATTGTAATATATTAATTAAATCTCAATTTTAATAACATGTGAATAAAAAATAAAAGTTAAATTATGAAAAGTAATTTAACCACAAAGTGACATGTGGCAATTGTGGTTATTGTCTTATAATATATAATAGATAGATTGTATTTTCAATATTAATTGAAATACATGCATCTCATAATGTGTTCTCTAGCTGATTTGTTAGTAGGTTAGGATCAAACTTGAGAGGTTAAGATTAATCTTTCTATTTTAGACTTATGTTGATTTTAGTTTTTCTTTCTGCGTACTTCAGCTCTTAATATAAACACATTGTGATGAAACATATTGCACGTACATTGAAATTTAATCTTGTTGCTTAGCATGCAGTTGACCGTTCCATGCTCTCTAGAGTCTAGTCATCCTTTACTAAATTATATAAAATAAAATAAATAATTTTTTCATTAATACTTTACTAAATTAATAAATTAATTATCATTTTATATTTATTTGACTAATAAAACTTAACATTAATAAATATTTATATAATTTATTTATTTAATAATATTAATAACACTTAAATATACTTAACTAGGCTGTGTAATATTTCTTTTAAAAAAAATCTGATCCTACTAGGGTCAGATAAGGACAAAAATAAGGTATTTTGGACATAAATTTTTGTAAGGGGGTTTTTGGAAAAAAAAAATTCTTAGCAGGGTATACTGTAAATTTGTCTTATTTTTTTATTATACTATCCTATATACATCTTTATATATGTACTATTAAAACTTTTAATTAAAATAAAAAATGTAAAAAAATATTTTAAAAAAAACTAATTATGAGAGTGATTAATTGTAAAACTACTTATATATATATATATATATATAAAAACCTGATAACAAAATTACTGAAAATTTTAATTTTAATATTCAGTAACTTAAAAAATAAAATGAGATTAATTTCATAACCTTAAAAACACAAATAGTAAAAAAAATTGAAAAATAAAAGTTATGAAAAGATCGATCTCTAATTTATAAATTATTGTTAAGTATCACAGTGAAAGAACATTTTTGTGATTGAATCTATAATGGCATTAAAATTTATCTAGTTTCATTTTCTAACTTTTGTACAGTAGCTTTTCAGGATGACTTGTTGTATCAGCCTACCCTTTGTGGGGTTGAGGGCTAGTTTGTAGCCTCCTTTTTTTCTTATAAAAAAATTATATATATATAAGTTAAGCAGCTAACCATAAAGTTGTATGTAATATGAAGCTACGGAGGAAGGTGTTGGGAGAGAAACAACAAGTTATGGCAAGATTCGGTGAGAAACAACAATTTATCCAGATTTGAATCCAATTAAATTAAAGCTGTCTCGTTTCTTGTTGAATCTTACAAGATATCTCCATCCAATTTCAATCTAATCAAAATTCACTTTCTCTTTAATAATGTTCTTGTTTCCTTCTTCACAACTATTATTATTTCTATCTGCATCCTCTAAGCATTATAATAAGTCTTGTTTCATTAATATTAGGTATCCTTTCTACCAAAAAAAGGAAAGAATGTTGTGATCAATAAGAAAGCTAACACTACATGGCTTTTTGTGCTTCTTTTAACACTTGTCTCACTGTTTTTAGTGAATTTTTAAGACTCATACTAGTACCTTTTTGATATACAGAGATATAAAGTTAGATTGTTCGGAGGCAAAATATTGAAGGCATACAAATACAAGACAATAAAATGAGATGAAATAATGAAATATCTTCCTCTCATGACCATTAGAAAATAAAAAACAAAGAAATAAACAAGAAAACAAAATTGATACAGACTGAGCTTAATTTTTCGGATCCTCCAATTTCTCTTTTTTCCTCCTCTCTCCTATTCATCTTTCTATAAGTTATAACTGCACGAAGTTATTTTAGGTCTTCAACGTTTTTTTTTTGTCAAAATTGGTCCTCTGGCCTAACATCCGTCTGGTTTTGTCATTAAATGCTGATGTGGAAGGCTTATGTGGCACACACCCTCTCTCCTACGTATCATATTTAAATGACATGACACCCTCTATCACTCAAACTCTAGCATTTATAACTTATAAGATTTTTTTCTTATTTTTAAGATTGTTGGGAAAATAATTTTTTTCATATAATTTAACATAATTTAACAGTTTTAAAAAAATAATATCTCCTTTTTATGATTTTTTTTTGCCAAAGGTCTATTTTGGTTCTCAATGTTTGCATGAAGTTTAATGTTGGTCCTCAATGTTTCAAAAGTTTCATGTTGGTCCTCAAAGTTTTTTTTTTGGTTGATTTTGGTCTTCGAGCGTAACACCGTTAACTTTTTGCCGTTAAATGATGATGTGGCATGCTTATATGGCACACCCTCTCTCCTACATGTCATATTTTAATGATGTGGCATGACACATCACCAAGGCAGCTGGTGACCTGCTCCCCTGCATGACCTTTCAATCAAAGGTCATGCCATGCAGGGGGTTTAGGATGCTGAGAAGTACACCTTCTCCTTCCATTTTCTCCATTTCCCTCACTACTATATATACACCCACATTCACCATACCCCACCACCTTCACCAATCTCCATTTTTCTTCACTTTTACAACCACAAAATCAAACTCACCTTTTGTATCTATCAAAACGCCGAGGTTCAGTATAGCCTTCGATTTTGAAGGTCTGATGCAGGTGGTACATCAGACATTAAGACTACAACCTTACCAGCAGGTGTCCCACTTAATATATAGGATGCCTTATGTGAGGGATGGTGTAAGATTATTCCCCTGCGAATTGATGGACGACCGGAGGGGTGAATCAAATGTTTGTCTGTCACGCTACTTGTCTTCCGTATTTACCCATCCCGGTCATTGAGATATGTGCATAGATAACCGGAGTTCAGCAAGATTCTATCGGTGGGGATTACATTCCTGAGGCGCCTCTGCAAACCGTTATGTCTCAGGAATTTCTCGGAAGTCAACCTGTTGCAGATGACGACGAATACGGAGGTGCAATCATGGAAGTGGAGCGGCTCCTCAGCATACCGATAGCAGCCCCGGACGACGACATAGGGGACGAAGAATATGAATATCAATTAATGGGAAACGACATTGAGGACAAAGACTACAAGGAAGAGGATCCTAACGACTATGAACGAGAGGATCACTACCAGTACGAGGAAGTCGACGTGGGCCACGTTGGCAGCTTCGGCGCGATTGAATTCCGCCCCACTCCACACCAATCGCAAATAAATCTTTCTGGCGTGCGAGGGACGCCGTACGACAGTGACATCACGGGCATTAGTACCTGGACGGAGGATGAAGACCTTAGAAGCGGGTTGGTCTTCGCGGACAAGGATGTCGTTCAGGATGCTCTGAAAGTGTTCTCCCTTAAATGCCACGTTGACTACAGCGTGACGCGCTCAGCAGAAAAATTCATCGAGTGCAAGTGTCTGCACCACGCCAAGGGTTGCAAATGAAGGGTCCGAGCAAGTTACATGGTGGACGTTCAGCTGTGGATGATTTCCAGATACGACGGCCCCCACAGCTGTGCGTCCACAGCAATCGCGAAGGACCACCCGAAGCTTGACTCGGACATGATAGCAGGGGAAATAGCAAGCTTGGTTGCAGAGAAGGTAGACATCCCTATTTCACTAGTGGTTGAGACCGTGAAGAAGGCAAGGGGCTTCACCGTCTCGTACAAGAAGGCATGGCGAGGGAAGCAGAAGGCCATAGCCCGGGTGTACGGTAGCTGGGTAGCTTCGTACAACAAGTTGACAGGTTGGATGGCGGTTGTGCAACAAGTCATGCCGGGGTCAGCGGTGTCATGCCGGACCGTGGTTGTGGTTTTTGTGGAGGCTCCGAGAGCATGTCGCGAAGGATCGCGAGCTGTGCTTTATTTCTGACCGTGGAACCGGATTGCTTGCGCCTCTAGACAACACAGGAACTGGTTGGCAGCCACCTCTAGGGCACAACGTCTTGTGCATCCGCCACGTGGCGAGCAACCTCAACTCCAAGTTCAGGAATAGGGCGATCAGGGGCACTGTTGATGAAGGCAAGCCACGAGTACACAGACCGTGGTTGTCAGAGGAGGCTGGGGCCATCCGTCTACTGAACAAAGACGCTGCAACTTGGATTGAAAAAATTCCACGAGAGAAGTGGGTCTGTGCATACGACGGGGGTCGGCATTACGACCACATGACGACAAACCTCGCCGAATGCATGAACGTCGTATTGAAGGGGGTCCGTTGTCTTCCAGTCACGACGTTGGTGCAGGCGACATTTTACAAGGTTGCAGAATTCTTCAACAACTGACGACAACAAGTTCAGTCGCAGATCAATGCAGAACACGTGTTGTGTTTGGAATTGCGGGATACAATTTTCACGAACCTTGAGATCATGAGGATTTGCAAAGTAACGCTGAGGAATGAAGACCTGGGTGAATATGAGGTGGAGGAACCCTACAACCAGCAGGAACGGATGCCTGGCAGGCACTGTACGGTTTACCTCAGTCAAAGGTAGTGCGATTGCGGGGAGTTCCAACAACTCCATCATCCTTGCATCCATGTAATGGCAGCATGTGCGGATGTTACGCACGAGTTCGGGCTTTATGTCGACCCAGTATATAAGCTGGAAACCATGCTCATGGCATATAGCCAACAGTTTCATCCCATCGGGGGAGAGGAGTACTGACCCCATGTCTCAGGCAGACCAATGATGCACAATCCACAAGCATTGCGCCCGCTAGGACGACCACGATCAACAAGGATACGCAATGAGATGGACTGGAAGGAGCTTGGGAATAAGCCAAAGTGTAGCCTGTGCAGTGTCGAGGAACACACCAAGAAAAAATGCCCCAACAAGAAGCCCATGCAACCACAGATGTATATACATAAACTAATTTAGTTTTTTAAGTATTATTTTACTTTTTTAACTATTAATTTAATTTAGTTTTTGTACAAATGAATAATCACAAATAATTTTGTAACAATTAATATGATTGTCTGTTTAATTCATACTTTTTGGTTAAAATGAGTTAATTATTTCACTTTGGTTGTTTGTTTAACTCATACTTTTTGGTTTAATTCATATGTAACATCCATAAATGTATATACATAATGTTAAAAAATGAGTTAATTAGATTTTGGGTTAAAATGAGTTAATTACTTCACTTTTTTTAAGTATTAATTTAATTTAGATTTTGTACAAATGAACAATCACCAAATAATTTTGCAACAATTAATATGACAAATAAAATATATCATTATATTAATCAAATAATGTTTACAAGGATGCAATCGAAAATTTACAAAGATACAGATGCGCAAATAACTTAACATATAAATGCAAGTGAAGTAATATCGACCAGCATTTGGTCCGAGAGGGCTCTCGGTGCTACTTTCTCCCAGGCGGCCGGACGTGGCACCTCCTAATCGGGCAGGAGAGGTACTTTCTCCTACCAACTCCTCACCTCGCGATGAGGCAGCCTTCGTGCTTGCAGAGAAGGAGACTGAGAATCCTTTCCCTGGACTTCTGACTGATTTGACCAGGGCAGACGGAAACTCAATTTTATCTCCCTCTCATCCTTGTACGTATTGGTTGATCGTTACATCCGGACCTGAAATAATATTTAAGACTGTTAATAACGCAATCAGAGAACTTTAATTGCTTCAATTAAATGTGTCCTTCAGGATGGCGCATCTGATCTACACGATGCACCAACCGATCAACCAAATACGAACAAAGGAGTCGTGGCCTTATACCATGGTGCAAGTGACTTTGCCAAAGGACAATAAGAAAGACAGCTTCACGTGACTTTCCATCTGCTGGTAGGATTAGCTGTTCAGGGAAGCCGAACCTGCGACTGTGAGCGCAATGCTAAACGTGTAGGCTTGCACAAACAGTGGCAGGTTTAACCCTCCTGAACATCTAATCCTGTCGCCAAACGAAGAGTCAAGTGCACTGCCTTCCTTCTTAATTGTTCCCTACAATGGCCCAAGCATCATGCCCTAAGACCACGCCTCCCATGAACGTATTTGCCTGAACGTCAGGTGTATGTATATCATACGGCCATATCACCAACCCTGTACAAAAGGGCATGAGGACGTCAAGACGAACAACAATAATTAAAGGAGTTACGGTAAACTAGCTACAGTTATTAACAGTCTTACCTCACATGTTCGAAACATTCGAATCCGGACGCGGGTGGAAATTGGAGGCCAAATCCCCCTGCGCATATAAAAATAATTCACTATGTCAACAATTACTAATATTATTTTCGTATTTCCTATCATTATTTAATTATCTAAATTTATTCGGTGATATATTTTAGTAATAAATAAATTATCCTATATCACAATTAGTATAATATTATTTACTAACAACAATAATATTTATTAATAAATAAGTTATACTATGTCACAATTAATAATATTATTTACTAACAACAATAAATAATATTAGTAAACAACTTAATAATTCTTTTAGTACTAAATAAATTATACTATGTCACAATTACTGATATTATTTACTAAAAACAATAATATTTATTAATAAATAAATTTTACTATGTCACAATTACTAATATTATTTATGATTAGTAAATAACAATTTAATAATTTTTTTACTAATAAATAAATTATCCTATGTCACAATTAATTACTAATTTTAGTTTTATTATTTAATAATATAAAATTTCTTTATTTAAAAAATAATAATTGATTACTAATATTATTTACAAATAACAAAATTTTGACTATATGAAAATTAAGTACTAGTATTATTTACATATATTTACTATTATTATTAATCAATACTAATTTAATAACTACTAATATTAGTTTTATAATAGTTCTTTACTAATTAACATAATTATTTTTGTGTGTAACTAAGGAAAAAAATTAAGGATATCATTACCTAAGCGTGCCGGATATGATGATACGGCCGAAGACGGTGACCGACGCCGGAGAATGGATGTTGTAATTCCACCATGCATGCATGATTATGAGAAGAATGGAGATGATGAGATGAGGAGAGGATGATGTGAGTGTGGATGAGTAAGGCGTGAGTATGTATGGAAGACAAAAATGAGTGTGTGAGTGTGTATGAGGATGAAGAGAAAAATTAAAAATGTGAGTGTGGGAGAGGAGGGTGAGTGTGAATGGGAGTAAGAGAGTGGGAGATGGGAGTCTGAGTGTTGAGTGTGCGGGTGAGAGAGTGGGAGATAGGAGTGTGAATGAGTGGGTGAGAGAATGGAGGAAGTCAGGAAGGTGACAGTTGGGATTTAATGCGTGAATTTTTTAATCCCAATTCGCCCTCAGCAACGGCGAATTGGGAGTGCAGAATCTCGCAGCTTTCCGTAATCTGCACCGTCCAGTGAGCCGTCAAGTCGAACATGAGAGATTCCATGTGGCTCCCAATTCGCCGTTGGGGACGGCAAATTGGGCACGTAGGCAGTCACGTGGCCCTGGCTGGCCAGTGGGTCCAATTCACCGTCGGGATAAAAAAATTCTCAATTCGTCGTTGGAAACGGCGAATTGGGACGTGAACAGTGCGTTTATCCAAAAGATTGTTTCAGAATCTTTTAGATTTAAGCCAATTGAACAATGCTCTGGTTTTTTCATTAATTGTGTCTGACTTATATACAAAAGGAAAGGCTCATAAAACAGCCTAGGTGCCACTCACGAGCCTAACCTAAAACTGTAAAATAGAAAGAATATGTTCTTTAGGATGAAAAAAGATAGGAAAAGTTGATGAAGAAAAAAACATGTAAGTCACATGTGTTATTCAGTTTTTTTATTTTCATTTTGAAAAGTTTGTATAATATATATATATATATATATATATATATATATATATATATATAAATAATACTATTTGATTTGACACAATTATAACTTTCTTTTCTTTTTATTATTTTAATATAAGGGGAAAGTAGTAATTTTAATACATTTTCATTCTATTTTCTTTCTTAACTTTTACTAACAAACACAATAAATGTATTATCTTTCCCTTTTCCTTTCTGTTTTTGCATAAAGAACGCACCATTGAGTTATTCTAATTAACAACGAAACAAAGAAATAAAAATAAAAAACTAACAAATACAAATAACAAATATACAATAATTCAATATGCCATAATATTCTTCTGCTCCCTCTGAGACATGAGACAGGAAAGTGAAGCTTTTAGAGCACAAAAATGGGATTAGCAAACAGCTAATCAAACTCCCAATAAAGCAAATTCCCTTTTCTCATTTGTCCGCAAAACATGTAAGCAATTTTGATTCTTGAGCCAGTAAGAGATTTGCTTAGCTTTTTGCTGGTGATTCATAAAGGATTGGTTTGAAATGTTTATTAATCATGCACAATTTAAATTTCTATATTATTTTTCTATTGGTCATACAAATATTTTTTATTACATATTTTATTTTTATTGAAAAACTTTATAGTAAATATATAAATAATTTCACGTAAATTTAGTCTTTTAATTATCTAAGATTTGTTTGTGGGTTAAATTTTATATTTAGGTTAAATAAAAAATATTTTCTACAAATTAATTTATTGAAAAAGTAAATAGTTTAATGATATATAAAAAAGGAAATTGTTGGGCAGGGACGAACACTGTATTGCCCAACTTTTATATATATATATATATTATTGTGTGGGAGAAAGATGAATAGGAGAGAGAAAAAAAAAAGAGGAATTGGAAGATTCGAAATATTATGATAAGTTTGTATCAATTTTGTTTTTTTTTTATTTCTTTGTTTTTCATTTTCTTTAATGGTCATGAGTAGAAGATATTTCATTATTTCATTTCACTTTATTGTCTTGTATTTGTATGCCTTCTATATTTTACCTCTGAACAATCTAAATTTATATCTCTCTAAAACAATGAGGTACTAGTATGAGTCTTAAAAATTCACTAAAAATAGTGAGACAAGTTTTAAATAAGCACTAAAAGTCATGCAATGTTATCTTTCTTATTGATCACAAGCTTATAACAAGGTAATATTAGTTAAAAAAAAATTACAAATGTCCTGTTAAATCATAGTCATAGTTTGGAGTATGGCCAGCACCTATTTCATAGACTTCCTCACTACAAGAAAAAATTGATTTAGCTACGGATTAGCTAGGGATAAAATCCCTAGCTAATTTGTGTAAAAAAAATTAGCGCGAAAAGGCGGGAAAATTTAGCTAGGGATTTGCTACGGATTTCCCTAGCTAATTAGCTAAGCAAAATATCCCTAACTAATCCCTAGCTAATTAGCTAGGAAAAAAAAAACCGTAGCTAATTCCTAGCTAATTAGCTAGGGAAATTAGCTACGAATTTTTACCAAGCTAATCCTTAGCTAATTAGCTAGGGAAAAAAATCCCTACGGATTAGCTAGGGAAAAAATCCCTAGCTAATTTATTATATGTGTATATATAAAATGTTTTACATTAAAAATCAAAAAGTGATAAATGACCTAGTGGTTGGTCTAAATGTTACCATTCATATGCCCTGTCTTCGAGGCCTCCTAGGACCATTTTTCAAAAATATAAAGTAGTCGCCGGAGGAGGTTGCCGGAGGGGGCCGCTGCCGGCGGTGGAGGAGGTCACCAGTGGCCGTCGTCGGATGGGGTTGCCGGAAGAGGTCGCCTTCTTCGTGTGAGATGAGATGAACTTCAAATCGATGAAAATGGAGGGAATGTTTGGGGCAAGGGTTCGTGATTGTCAGGTTCAGATTCAGAGCACCCACGGTGACGACGACGTCGTTTTCCTCAAGATTATTAATATTACCGAAATCAATGTGTTCAACGAGCAGATCAATGATCTGTTGCATTTGAATGCCGTAACAATTGTCTTATAATCCTCCGTATTCCCAATTAGCCATAATGCGTAAGAGAACATAAATATACCGAAAAGAGGCAAAGTACAAAGTGCGAACACATACATATCCGACCAAAAAACTTTCATGCAGCGAAAGGTCTTCTCGCAATTCTCTTCCTTTTCAGCTTCAATTTCCATCACTCTCAACCTCAACCTCAACCTCTGAAAAATATATATATATATATATATAAATATAACAGTATAACACACTTATAATGTATGTATGTGGTTCATCAAAAAATATATATATAATGTGGAACCGATATATATATATCCGATAAAATTGGCTGTTACAACAACCTGAGGAAAAAGTTTAGATAAATATATTTCAAAACTTATACATTATTAATTTTTTTATGAGGCAAAATACTATTCAGTCCCTGAATTGTTGGTCAAACTACTATTTAGTCCCCAAATTTATCAAAAATACTATTTAGTCCCTGAAATTTTAACTATGTCAACTATTTAGTCCGCGAATTTGACAAAATACTATTTAGTCTCCGAATTTGTAACTATGTCAACTATTTAGTCTCAAAACTTGGCAAATATACTATTTAATCATCGAATTTGCAACTCTGTTAACTATTTCGTCTCTTGATTGTTACCCCTTATAGTTGACAGAGTTACAAATTCGGTGATTAAATAATATTTTTGCCAAATTTAGGGATTAGATAGTTGACATAGTTACAAATTCGGGGACTAAATAGTATTTTGTCAAATTCGGGGACTAAATAGTTGACATAGTTAAACATTTCGAGGACTAAATAGTATTTTTGATAAATTCGGGGAATAAATAATAATTTGACCAACAATTCAGGGATTAAATAATATTTTGTCTCTTTTTTTATTATATATAATAGGAAAGAATATTTTAAAATTATATCATTAATATAATGAAAAGATTCATATGATAATATAAATTATTAATTTAAAATTATTTGCTATATGAAAACCAACCAATAATCTTAGTAGTTTAGATTTAATGCACTTTTACAATTTTTTTATCTGGTACATATTTTTCTTATTTATAATTGAAAATTAAAAGCTGTAAAATCATATCGACACGTGATAACCTAATTTCTATTCATCCTATTTTTTTTAAGAAAAAAACTATAAAAAATAATCTAACTTTATAATTATAATTTATAATTTACCTGTAAGTGATAGTTGCATCCCATATTTTAATTAACAGTACGTGCTATCCCATATTTAAAAAAAAAGTATCATGATTTTTTTTACATTTGAGAAAAAAATAATTTAAATAATAAAATATTAAATATATAATATTATTAAATTTAATTCTAATTTTTTAATTTAAAATTAGATATTATATATTTTTAAATTAGAAATTTAGAAATTCCTACGAATTTGGGAACGTTGATAATTTATAAAAAATGGCAGTTATAAGATCCCCCCCCCCCCCCCCCCCCCCCCCCCTCTTTTAGGAATTTCTTTTGTTCTTTTTAGGAATTGTTGAGAAAATGAATTTTTGCATATTAACAGTTTTTTTTTAAAAGTAAGAGTTTGGTTGGGAGGAAGGTTTGAGAGTGGTGTGGGGTGGTGTGGAGTGGTTTGGATTTATAAACATTTGATTGGGAGTTTAAGTGAGTAATAGAGTGGAATGATTTAGGATGATTTGAAAACCTTTCCAAACCATCTAACACCTCAATTTTCAAACCTCTCCAAATTGGAGGGTTTAGGATTGTATGTGTTTATAAACTTTACTGCAATATTCATTCCTGTCCCCAAACTTTCAGTTTTGTTCATGTCTGCCCTTTTTACTAACACTATTAACTTGCTTAACGGAATTTGCTGACGTGAATGATAAATGTGTATTTTTTTTTGTCACGTCATTGTCCATTCACCTTTAACTTTTTATTTTTATTAAAAAATAACCTAATGTAAATAAAAAAATAAAAATTATATCTAACACTAATTTATATATAATTTTTAAATTTTATATACATATGTTTTAACATATGTTTAATTATATTTAAAATATAATTAAATAATGATAAGCTATTTAATTTTTTTTTCTCAAAACTATACTACATATTATCTCAACATTCCCTTCTCCTCTGGTCAAATCATATATTTTAATATAATTACAATTTGTAAAATAGATATTTAATTGGAGAAAAAAACGTGACATCAAAATAAGGAAACTATACATCTTAAAATATATAAAGAATAAATTTCAGAGGATTTTTTTTTTTTCATTTCAATCATAAGTTCACCACTAAAAGTTTTTTAATAAGATCGTATAAATTAGAAAATTTGTAACCTTTTCAATTTTTAAATAAAAAAAAATCAGTTACTCACAAATTAAAAATAAAAAAAAACATAGAAAGACATACAATATCACTGTCTCCACCTTCTCTGACCTATGGTGCCCGTTTTCTTTTCTTTTTGCTTGAAGTATCTTTGTCTTCACCTTCATTATAATAAAATATTTGAAAAAAAATATTAATAGGATTAAATTACACTAATTTCCATGTTAAAATCATTGAACTTTTAGGCCCTATTTCCATTTATCAGTTTATTAAAAATTTTATACAGAGAATTCAAAAACACAACTTTCTTTGTTGTCTTTTTCCAAATGGCATATCACACACTGTAAAGAAATGGTGGGGTGGCTTGATAGTGGTGAGTGAGTGGATTGGACCACATATATGGGCACGTTTTCTTGTTCGACAGAAAAAGGGAAAAGAAAAGGGAATGTGTTTGATAGTAAAATTTTGAGATGAGAATGTATTAAAATTATCACTTTGCCTCTTATATTAAAATAATAAAAGAAAAAAAAGTTATGATTGTGTCAAATCAAAGGGTATAATAGACATTTTATATTTTATTATTTTTTCTTTTTTCTTTTAAAAACTAAGAGGGAGACCAAAAAGTAAAAGGGGGTGGGATAAAAACATTTTATGATAATTTTGATAAAGATGAAAGAAAAAATATCATAAGATATATATAAACTTATTTAGATATTTTTATCATGTGTCAGTGTCACACTATATAAGTCACAATCTTTATCTATTATCACGGTATTTAGTGAAAATTGTAAGATTGCTTCGAAAATAAAACATTAGATACATAATTAACCACACAATGAAACGTTACACATATATTTGACCAAAAGATCAAATATTGGGGGTACCAAAGACATTTTATCATTTGTTATCATAAGTTATATTTACATGAAAAAACATTTTTCTGTGTATTATTTACATTTAGTGAAAATTAAGCTTAGTAAAGTGAAAAATAGCAAGTTTATTGTGAAGGAAAAAATAATAAAGTTGAACCAAATGATTAAATATATTTATTATGATGAAATGAGGCAATTTATGAACTTTAGCATTTTGAAATGTTTTTATTTTGCAATATGTCTAAGTCTTAGTTAGTATTTGAACATATCTTTAATTTTTTATAATTGTTTATAATTAAATATGTAATTACACAAAAAAATTCACAACGGTTAAAGAATTTGATTAGCAAAGTAAAGATATATTAATTAAAAATTTAGAATAGTATTTCACATTTCTATTTTATTTATAATTTGTAACTATATTCTAATGAAAAAAAATGTAATTTTAGAGATTATTTAATTTATATATAGTCTACAAAATACTTGAAGTTTATAAATCAATTGTGTGTGTTAGTGCTGAGTGGATGACTTAATAAAAAATGTTGATAAGACAATTATTCAAGTTGTTGAACCTTATTCATTTAAATGGTCGGATGAAAACCACTACAATATCATTTATTAGATTATTCCATTTCACTTAAGAGCAAACCATCAAAATTAATTGTCTCATAATACATATATGACATAAAAATGAGATTAAAAATAAAGTATATCTTTGATTCAAGTTTGTTTTCTTATGCTTTTATTTTTATTCATTTTTTTCGAAACTATATTATTACACTTTTTATTAATATTTAAATTAAATTAGATCATATTAAGGAGATCAAAAATTTGATCAAAATATTATTTATAATTAAAAATTTATTTTTTGTATCAATATAAGTAAAAATTGAATATAATCATTAATTGACAAACTAGAACCTCTAGTATACACTTATAATAAACTTTTTTTTAACTAATTCAAAGACCAACAATGAAAATGAAGAAAGGACTCAAAGTAAGGCACTCATAGCTTTATTACATATTTATTATAAATTTAAGTAAAATAAAATATGTAGAAAGCTTTTTGAAAAAGAAACTCAAGTTTTGTTGCATTAATGTTCATTTGGAGACATTTTGTCTAATTGTGAAGCACAAAATCATTAAACATAATGGAGTAGATAAATAAAATAATATTGGGATAATTAAAAACACAAAAAAAATAATTCATACTACAAACACAATTCCTCCATTCTAATTGCTTGCATGGGAGAGAAGAGAGTATAATCCATTAAGGATGTGTTTGTCTGATTGATATACAATGAAACTTATAACTCTCAATTTAAAAATACATACATTTTTATAAGAAAATACACTTATATTTAATAATTAAAAAGATAAGTAGAATAAACTTTTTAAATTAATATATATAATAGGGAATTAAAATTAGTTCAAAATAAAATAAAAATTCATATATAGATTACATATCTATAATAAATTATCAGACTTATAAAATTTTAATTTTCTTCAACTTCTGTATTTAATTCATTCAAATTGCAAAAAAAAGTGAATATCAAATTGAATATAGACAATGAATTATATATTTATTTGAAATCAAGCTAAACAGGGTTTATTGTCTTTTACTACTTAGTACATCACACAGTGGAATGAAATGGAGGCGTTGGGTGAGAGGGTGGATGACTGACATCCATATGTTGAGGGGGGATGAGAGTGTAGGGATAATCAAAATACCCATATCTAATGGGTACCCTAAAATTGTATCCTGTGGATCGGGGTATGGATTCAGGTACAAAGTCAACGGGTCCGGATAAGGAGGTACCCTACCCGCAATAGTAATTATTTATTTTTATATATATAAAGTATTATTTTTTAAGTTTTTTATGTTGAAAAAATATATAATTCTAAGAAAAAATATTAAATATCTTATAGATATTAAAGTAATTTAATTGTACATTTATATTTATGATTTTTTTGTGATTATAGATGAAAAAAATTAATTTTATATTAATAAAATAATAATTATTTCAAATTTATATGGGTCTGGGTCCGAGGACTACTCATAGGGTCCGGGGATTGATTTTGATACCCACTCAAATCCGAGTCCGGGAATTATAGTACCCTAGCCATGATTATCCCTATCAGAGTGTCTGCCTCTGCTTTATTGGCGCATCTGCTTCCTTCTTTTGTCCTTTCTATCTGACGCTCAACATTGCTTGCATGAAGGAAGAGAGTATATTCCGTTAAGTTCAGTGGTATATATATGATCATGTTTATTTTTTTGGTGCTTTGTTATATTATACAGATTGAAAGACTAATTGAACAAAAGCTAAGAAATGCACTTGATATCATTATAAAAGAGGGGCAAGTCAAATAATTAATTATTTTGTGACTAATATCAATCAGAATGGAGATATATATTAAAGAGTCAATTATTGTATGATAGTATTAATTTTAATAAAGGCATTAACGTGCATCATTAAATGGTGACGCTGCTTGATGGGCGTGAGAGATATACTGACATATAATGCTTGGTCCGTACGCTAAGCTGGCGAATAAGAGAGAGAGTTTGTGCTCTCAATTGGAGGAAAACAGCCTCTGGCTCCTTTTGTTTTCTTTTTGAAAATTCGCGTAGGATTCAGCTAATTCCAAATCCATCGGATAGAGGCCTTTCTATGTGGCGCTCAAGATTTCTAGCATGGGAGGGAAGAGAGTGTATTCCGGGCAGCTGTATAATGCATCATACTATAACCATTGATGTAATCCAATTACATTTTGTGATACCACAAAATTACAAGTGGCTCAATCCTAGAGAGTTAGTCATCCACCCTCTCACCTAACGCCTCCATTTCATTCCACTGTGTGATGTACTAAGTGGTAAAAGACAATACACCCTATTTAGCTTGTGATTTTTCAAATAAATATATAATTCATTGTTTATATTCAACTTGATATTCAACTTTTTTTTTTTCGCAATTTGAACGAATTTTATTTTCCTATTATATATATTATATTAATAAGTTTATTCTACTTATCTTTTTAATTATTAAATATAAGTGTATTTTCTTATAAAAATGTATGTATTTTTAAATTGAGAGTTATAAGTTTCATTGTATATCAATCAGACAAACACATCCTTAATGGATTATGCTCTCTTCCCTCCCATGCAAGCAATTAGAATGGGGGAATTGTGTTTGTGGTATAAATTATTTTTTTGTGTTCTTAATTATCCCAATATTATTTTAACTATCTCCTCCATTATGTTTAATGATTTCGTGCTTCACAATTAGACAAAATGTCTCCAAATGAACATTAATGCAACAAAACTTGAGTTTCTTTTTCAAACAGCTTTCTACATATTTTATTTTACTTAAATTTATAATAAATATGTAATAAAGCCAGGAGTGCCTAACTTTGAGTCCTTTCTTCATTTTCATTGTTGGTCTTTGAATTAGTTAAAAAAAAAGTTTATTATAAGTGTATACTAGATTGTGACCCGTACTTTGCACGGGTTCTAGTTTATCAATTAATAATTATATTTAATTTTTACTTAAATAATATAGTTCTGAAAAAAGAAAAAAATGAATAAAAATAAAAGGATAAGAAAACAAACTTGAACCAAAGATATACCTTATTTTTAATCTCATTTTCTATGTCATATATGTATTATGAGACAATTAATTTTGATGGTTTGCTCTTAAGTGAAAGCGAATAATCTAATAAATGATATTATAGTAGTTTTCATCCGACAATTTAAATGAATAAGGTTCAACAACTTGAATAATTGTCTTATCAACCTTTTTGATTAAGTCATCCACTCAGCACTAAAAATATTTCAAAATGCTAAAGTTCATAAATTGCCTAATTTCATCATAAAAAATATATTTAATCATTTGGTTCAACTTCATTATTTTTTTCTTCACAATAAACTTGCTATTTTTCATTTTACTAAGCTTAATTTTCACTAAATGCAAATAATACACCGAAAAATGTTATTTTTATGTAAATATAACTTATGATAACAAAGAATAAAGTGTCTTTGGTATACCCCCAACATTTGATCTTTTGGTTAAATATATCTGTAACGTTTCATTGTGTGGTTAATTATGTATCTAATGTTTTATTTTTGGAAAAATCTTCCATTTTCACTAGATACAAAATGTCGTTTATCTATTTTAGATATATACAGCATAGCATACAAAGTGTCGTTTATCTATTTTAGTGTTCTTTTTTCATCAAATATAGAATTTCAAAGTTAATAACTTTAGAACAAATTTAGTAGGAATATATATTGACGTTGACCTCTGTCATTGAAATGTTCATAACCAATTATTATTCTTAGTCACCTGTTCATTTTGGTCATTTATCTTTTACTCAAATTTTATATTTGTCATTTATCTTTCAGTAGTTTTAAATTAGTCATTTATCTTTTTCATAAATTTCAAATTGATTCTTCCGTTCATTTCTTAAGTTAACTGCTGATGTGGCGTGCTGAGGTGGGCACAACATCTCTCCTAAGTATCCATTTAAGCTGACGTGTGATGCCACGTCATCGCCACGATCATCACAGACAATGAAATAGAAAATGATGTGGCAATGACGTGGTGCTAACTAACGTGGAGTAACACGTCAGTTTAAATAGACACGTAGAAAAGATTATTGTCCACCTTAGCAGGCTATATCAGTAGTTAACAAAAAATAAATAAATGAAATTGAACGAAAGAACCAATATAAAACTTCTGAAAGAGATAAAGGACTAATTTAAAATTTTTAAAAATAAAGAATAAATATAAAACTTAACTGAAACTCTAATATCTACTAAAAAGTAAAAACTCACATGAGCTGTGACTCATAAAAACAGTGGAACTTAGAGTTATATATATATAATAATCGAACTTAATATTTAACTTAGAAAAATAAAATATTTATCTCTTCAATCAACTATGTATTAACATGCTTTAAAAAAAAAGTATTAATATGTTATGTGGTATAAAAAAAAGGAACAATAATAATTTTCTGACAAATTTTTATTGTAATATAAAATATTTCAATAAAAGTAATAATAATCAAACAAATTTTCATTATAACAAAAAATATTCTATTGTTTTAATACAGAGAGTCAAACTGAATGACCATAAACACATATCTTTTTTTCAAAATATGATGGATCTTCTAAAGAAGTAAATGAAGATGTACCAGTTCAGACCCCAAAAAGCTCAACCCCACCACTCTCAGAAGTCCCAGTATTTTGCGCAGTTCCAGCATTCCCACCAATTTGATTTGAAGGTGTGTTTTATGTAGTCTCTTCAAACCAATCTACTATGTCTTTGCAATGTAAAACAGTATATCCACACATCCAATTTATTATAATAATCAAATGCTTATGTTCTTTGCAATAGAGGGATAAAAGAAATTTGAACTTTAGAAACAATGTGACTAAGGCTTCACACTTCCTCATCCGTCTAAATGAAAATCCCATGAAGAAAAAAAATAGGACTAAAGCACTGTGAGCACCCATCATCCAGTCATCTACTTGTCTTGTTACAGCACTATGTATAATAAAGTAACGTCCAACAAGACAAGTAACAGTCAAACCTAAAAATTCAAAAACATATCCTGATAAACTTACAATTATTCTAGCCCAACGATAATCATTTACTAGGATCCCACCATAATAATAAAGTAATGTGAAAACAAAATGTAGTATATAACATACTATATAAGTAGTAGCATTAACATAAAGTTGAAAATTATATTGAGTAATAGATTTTGAATTTAGAAAAAGAGCTACAGTTACAAGAGCTGTAGTAATGAAATACAAAACCTTAGCTCTCAATGGACTGTTTATTAACGTAATCCATATGTGCACAACCCAGGCTTGAAACGCAACCCATATTTGCACAACCCTGTCTTAAAACGCAACTCTCTTAGATTTTCACCTCGCGTTACAAATCTGGGTTGTGCAAATATAAGTTGCGTTTGAAGGCTGGGTTGCATTTCAAAGCAGGGTTGTGCAAATATGGATTGTGTTTCAAGACTGTGTTGTGCTAATATGGGTTGCGTTTCAAGGCAGGGTTGTGCACATATGGATTACGTTAATAAACAGTCCATTGACAGTCAAGGTTTTATATTTCATATCTACAAGTCATGTAGCTGTGGCTCTTGCTTTTTATTCAAAATCTACTACTCAACAAAATTTTCAACTTCATGTTAATACTATTACTTATGTAGTATGTTATATAATACATTTTGTTTTAACATTATCTTATTACTATGTTGGGACCCTAGTAAATAACTATCATTGGGCTAGAAAATTGTAAATTTTTCAGGATATGTTTTTAAACTCTTAGGTTGGACTGTTACTTGTCTTGTTGGGCGTTACTTTACTATACATAGTATTACAACAAGACAAGTAGATGGCTAGATGATGAGTGCTCACAGTGCTTTAATCCTATATTTTTTCTTCCTGGAATTTTCATTTAGACGAATGAGGAAATGTGAAATCTTAATCACATTATTTTTAAAGCTCACATTCCTTCTATCCCTTTATGAAGATGAGCGTTTCGTTATTATGAGGGTGTGGATATATTGTTTTACTTGCCAAAGACACAGCAGATTGGTTTGAAAAGACCACAGAAAACACACATTCAAATCAAACTGATTGGGATGCTGAAATTGCGGATACTAATGGGATTCAGCTTCTTTAAAAGATTCATCATAATTTGAAAAAGAAAAAAAAAGATCTTTTAGTTTGACTCTCTGTATCTAATTAAGACACTAGAATATTTTCTATTATAATAAAAATTTGTATGATCATTATTATTGTTATTAAAATATTTTTTATTACAATAAAAATTTGTCTTGATAATTATTATTGTTATTGTAAGATGAGTGAGTATGAGCACGAGTGGAGTATAAAAAGATGAATGAGAAGTAAAAAAAACGAGTGTATATATATATATATATATGAAATAAACATATGAGAGGAAGGAAGAGAAGGAGAAGAAAATGAAAAACAGAGATGTGGTTCTGTAAATGTTTTAATTTATTTATTACAAAAGAAGACAGAAGCTATAGGCACCTGCCACTCTTTACAAACCAAGTTCAATAGGAGCTGTCCTCTTTCGATGAACTGGAGTGTAATATAATTTATAATATAATTTATGAGTAATATAATTTATAATATAAGCCTCTTTTAAAACATGTCAGAAAGGAAATATGAAATTAAAATTCCTATTACTCCTTCCGCAGAAAAAATAAAAACAAAAAGTTAGGGCCTATATGATAACAGTTCCTGAATACTTTTTAAAAAAGAAAAAATTAGGAAAGTGTTTTAAAGAATAGGAAAGTGTTTTAAAGAATAAAAAACAAGAACATATAAAACATGTTCTGAACTCTATTTTTAGAGTTTTATAAAAACACGGAGGAGGTTGCTTACAAAATAATTTTCATGGCAGTTATATAATTGCAAAAGTGATGTCCTTTTGCCTTTAAAGTCAACGAATTTTTTCCGTTCAAGTGCCCTCAAATTTCATGTAAAGAAAATGTAGAACCAAACGGATTTCATTGGTTTTTGTTTTCAAAACTTGTTTCCAGAGAACAAATTCACCAAACAAACTTTGTACTTCTTGTTATTTCAAAACTTATTTTTAAAACTAGTTGAAGAACAAAAACAGTTGTCAAATTAACTTCCTTTCAATATTTGAAGAAAAATGCATACCTTCGAAAGATCCGATCATAGCTTGGCTAATAACTGCTCCTCTTAGAGGTTGAAGAACAGATCTGAGAAAAGTCATAAGAAATTTTGGGATCAGTTCAATCTCGAACAGATCTCGAAAAAGTCTATAACTTTCTTTCTAGATGTGAAAAAAAAAAACCCATACCTTTGACCGATCATACATGCTCTTCTTAGAGTTTGCTAAACAGACTGGAGATTGGTGTATAGTGTAGAGCTGTCAAAGTGGGCCTATAATAAATTGAGAGAGGAATATTATTCAAGGTGGAGGAGGGAGTTGAGAGAGGAAACCTTGGGATTGAAGATTGGATTTCCTGTGTGGTTGAGGTGGAGAGAATGGGATTATATAGTAAGTTTTCGGAACCCACCTCTCTCATCTACACTGCTATTTTTTAGTTTCTTTCATAAATTGTCACGTTGCTAAATTCAAAAATTAATTTATAAAGTATATAATATCTAACTTTAAACTAACAAAAATATATTATATACATCGCATGTTGTCAAAATATAAATAATATTACACTGTTAATAGTTTCTTATTTAAATTTAATTTTTTATATTTTTTTATATTTATATATATATATACACAAATGCTTAAGACCTATATATTTTTATAAAAAAGAATGTACAGATTTTAAAGTGAGATTCTAAAAGTTTTGAACGAGAATGAGACTATATATATATATATATTTTTATATATATATATATAAAAAATAAATATATATTTTTTTAATTATACGCATTTTTAAAATAAAAATAAAAAAATAAATAACATACAGGGCACATTTTTTATGCAGAAATGAAAATGGAAACAAAAACAGAAACAGAAATAAAATGCGTTTCCTGTGTTTATTAGTAAAAGTTTGAGAATGAAAATGGAATGAGAATGTATTAAAATTAAAAAGTTGATGGAAATAAAAAAAATAAAAAATAAGTAGAACCTAATAGACCCCACCCATTCCTTGGTCATTTTCCTTGCCATTTCTTGATAAAGAATATAGCCATACAACCCAATTTTTTTCTTTCTCTTCTCTCATCTTATTTTGACCCAACAGAACATACCCTATAACAGACAGTATTGAATGAGATTCCAAGAAACATGAATAATTTTTTTTAATTTTGAAATACATTTTTAGAGTGTAATAGTGACGTGACATTAAAGAAAAAAGAGAGGGAATAGGGGCAGAATGACAGAGAGTAGGGTAAGAAGTAGGATGATGGAATGGACAATCTTTTTATTAATTTTTTCTTTGCTTTCATTCAATTCTCCTTTTAAGGTTATACGAGAATGGAAAGATAGACTGCAAAGAGGAAATTTGAAAATCATCTCAAAGAGAGATTCGCCATTACTTTTCTTGATTATCAGTTATTTAGCTGCTTAACTTATATGTATATATATATATATATATTAATAACGGAACCGGATCCTCTCAATTTCCCTGTCCGCAGTTCTCCTACATTTCGCTCAAACGGCACCGTTTCGAGACCTTGTTTAATTTTTTTTTTTCATTTCTCAATTCAGCATCAAAACGCTGTGTTACAATCTCAAACCTAAACGGCCAAACCTTGCAGTCGCAGTCGCAGTCGCCTCCTCCTCCATCGCCGTCGATCCAACAGTTAGTAAAACCAATCTTCCATGACTTCATGAGCACGAAGCCCACTAATTCGCATGTCGTTTTGGCCCCTAAAATAGCCAATGCTGCCGGAGGCGACATCATCAGTTTCTGATGCCGCCTCTTCTGGCGGTGGCCGTGGTCCCCTCTCCACCATACTCTGTATACTCTTCACCTTTACTTTCTCTATTTTACTATTTCGTAGTGAATTATATTTTTGATGGATTAATTTTAGTGAGATCAATATTATTTAACTTCTCGTTTTTTAAAATAATTGATTCTTCACTCTCTTAACTCTCAAGTTACTAGGGGAATTTTCTAGTAAATCTACTGTCGGCTGCATTGTATATTCTAGTGATGGACGATGAACTTTTTATTTACATATTGAGACTAGTAGAAACTGAATGCCTGCACATATTGAGACTAGGATAACAATAATATTTAGCGAATTTTATGGATTTAGGAAAGACCTAAATGTTTGAAGTCAGTTTATGCTTACTTTTGGATCCTTATTTTTATCTCTTGATTTTTCTGTTTATTTCCTGCTGACGATTATATGGAGGTTTGCAAAATACTGCATTTGATGTTGCTTGCCTTTCCAGAATGTATTGCCAATGGTGAGTTATAGCCAACTTTGCTTAACTAATTGTACTAGAAGTTTTGCAAATGGATTTGATTTCTAAAGATGTTTGCAGCAAACCTGCTTCGGGGCTTAATACAAACATGAGTTAGACTTTATTCATCTTCCATAACAAGCAGGAATTAAAACAATCTAAGTCTTCATTCTATTTTGTTAGGGTTGAAGCATAGATGTACTTTCATGGATTGGAGAAGGTACAATTTGACCCTATAAACGCCCTCCGTGATGGCGTTTTTTTAGCTACCGGTCAAATGAGGTGGGCTCAGTTTTTCTAATTAGAAAAACGCCATCACAGATGGCGTTTATAGGGTCAAATGGTCAACCCTATAAACGTCCTCACAGATGGCGTTTTTCTCGTCAAGAAATCAGCAAATTGCCATCACCGATGGCGTTTTTCTAGGTGAACAGTAAAAGTGGTATAGATTTGTAGATACTTTTGAAAAGTGGCTACATTTGTGTTTAACTTTTTTTTTTAGTACGTGCGACTTGAATGAAGATAAAATTTAAAAAAAAAATTGTGGGAACCATGATAGGTCCCACGCTTAGGCAAAGGCCATCACGTGATGGTCAGAATAGCTTGCCATCACGTGATGATGGCCTGAGTACTTCTTATATCAGATCTGATTGACCTGATGTCACTTGTGAGGAGGTTATAATTTTTTTATTTAATTAATTTATTAGATAATTGTATTTAATTTAAAAAAATAAGTTTATTTATATATATATAATATTTCGTTTTAATTCAATAATTTATTAAATAAATTACTTTTATATATAATTTTATTTAAATAATTTATTTAATATTTTATTTTAATTAAATAATTAATTTCATAAGTCAAAATTAGTATAATTGTGATCAATTAGTTAAGATTATATATAAGGATGATTAATATACTCATACTCAATGAGTATCCTAAAATTTTACCTTGTGAATTTATGTATAAATCTAGGTACAAAGTCAATGGATCTCGGTAAGAAGGGACTATATCCGCAATAGTAATTATTTATTTTTATATATAAAAAGTAGTATTTTAAATTTTTTTGTGTTGAAAAAATACATAATTTTAAGAAAAAATGTTAGATATTTTATAGAATTAAAGTAATTTCATAGTATATATATTTATGATTTAATTTTTTTTATTTTTTGTGATTATAGATGAAAAAATTGATAAAAATAAATTTTATATTAATAAAACAATAATTTATTTAAATTTTTTGTGGGTCTAGATTCGAGTATGGAGATTTGATTATTCGTAAGATTTGAGGATGGAGATTAATTTTGATACGCACTTAAGTTCGGGTTCGAAGAATATAGTACCCTACCCAAACCCTACCATGATTATTCCTAATTATATATGAGTTTGTCTTATTAATGAATGAAATATTGTTTTTCTTGGTAAAAATTTTAATGAATCAAATTAAACCGAATGGCTTATTTATTGATGAATTTTAATGTTAAAAGTTATCAAATTAAACTGCTCAAAGCGGTCAAACTAAGCCATTCAGTCACGGTTTAATTTGATTTAATTTTACACTATAAAATCAAATCAACCAAACTAAATCACCAAAATTAAAAGTAATTACTTTGATTTAAAAAATTCTTTTAAACCGTTCAAACTAAAATGACGAACACCCTAATAAAAACAATGGGGAGGGATGACAGGAAGGAATGTGATATATACAAGAGGGTTGAGATTTTTGTTTTTTATTTTTATAAATGAGAGGGTTGAGATTTTAAAGAAATAAAACTTTCAAAAATTATAATTTTTAATAGACGATGGCTAAAGTTGGTAGGGATGGCAATGGATAGAGTTTGGGTATGATACTACATTCCCTGTCTCCGGTCTCGGTAGTTAATATTTTTCCTATTTTCGGACTCGTCCTCGGCTGGGTATGAAATTTGATACCCATCTCCGGATCCATTGAATACTTAGATCCCCAGACCCGAAAAATTTACTATTTTTTCTACAAAATTTACTACTTTCATCACAAGTACTTTAATCACAGACCAAATTACTTTTTTGGTCCTCAACGTTTTAGAAAGTTATTTTTGGTCCTCAACGTTTTTTGTTTAGGTCTAGAGTAACATCTGTCTGGTTTTACCATTAAATGTTGACGTGGAAGGCTTATGTGGTACCTCTTTCTCTTACGTGTCATATTTAAATGACATGGCATTCTCTCTCACTCAAACTTAGCAAAATGACGCCGTATCGGAGTTTTTGGTGTCACACAAGTAAAGTGTGATACCAAAAAAATAACTTTTCCACTAAAAATAACTTCTCAATAAATAACTTCCCATGATTTAATATATTATTTAAAATATAATTTTATATTATATTTTGAAAGTTAAAAAATTATCAAATATTTAATATTTTATTATTTTAAATCATAATAATAATTTTATCTTATATATTTTTTATAAAAAATAAAAAACAAACTACATGCAGGGTATGTGTATACGAAGCCTCTAGTATATATATATATATCTATATATATATGGCTTTGGAGTTTTTGGTGTCACACAACCAAAGTGTGACACCAAAAAAATAACTTCCCCCTCAACTTCCCAATAAATAACCAATTTCTCACAAATAGCTATATTTTATAATTAAAAAATACAAAAAAAAATAATATGATTGGAGGATGTGGGAGAGAGAAAACAAGTAACTTATCATTTTTTTAATTTTTTTATTTTAAATTATGATAAAAATTCTATTTAAAAAATTTTAAATTATCAAATATTTAATTTTTAATGATCTTAAAATATAATAACTATTTTATATTATATTTTTAGAAAATTTAAGAAAAATTACATGTATGCATGTAAGTGCATGCGAAGCCTCTAGTATATATATATGACTTTGGAGTTTTTAGTGTCACACAAGCAAAGTGTGATACAAAAAAAATAACTTCTCCACTAAAAATAATTAATCAATAAATAACTTCTCAATAAATAATTTTTCATGATTTAATATATTATTTAAAATATAATTATTATATTATTTTAAAAATTAAAAAATTATCAAATAGGCCAGGCAGAATTTTTATCCAATAGGAAGGGAAGGAAACTAGGAAAGAGAATGAAGTGTTGGTGATTAGGCCAGGCAGAGAGACCAGGAATGCAAAAGAAAACAAAGAAGAAACTGTAGCTTAGGTTTTATGGGTGGGTTTGAGGCGTGGCTTCTGATACAAGGTAAAGAATGGCAGGTCACTTTTAACCATATGTTCAAAGAAGGCAATTGTGTTGGAGATAATCTTGTCCATCATGTCTCTCACTATGAGCTGTCAATTTATGATCCCAACTTTTGTAATCTTTTTATTTAGAATGACTTTGTAGGTGTCAATTCCCCTTGAAATAGTAGCTATTAGTTAACTTTTGTTTCTAGCTTCTCTTATATACATGAGATGGCGTGTGGGAAAAACCAAAATTATAACAGAATATTATGCTCTGATTCAATTTTGTTTTCTTGTTTATTCCTTTTTCTTTTATGGTCATAGGAAGAAGATATTTCATTCTGTCAACCCATTTTCTTGTCTTATATTTATCCGGCCTTCCATATTTTGAGTCTAAACAATTTATAACTTTATATGTGTGCAGTACAATAAGGTACTAGAATGAGTCTTAACATTAAACTAAAAAGTAAAAAGAGTCTGACAAGTATTAAGCGATTTAATATTTTAGTTTTCTTATTAAAATGGTTGATCTTAACATTTCCATTGCTTAATGATCACCATATCTATTTTTTAGAAAGGATACGTTATATTAATAAAAGAGGCAAATTACTTTTTAGTGTTTAAATTATTGGTCAAACTATTATTTAGTTCTTAAACTTTGAAAAAATACTATTTTTTTCTCAAATTTGCAAATATGTCAATAATTTAATCTTCTAGACATTACCTATTAAATATTTTAAACAATTAATGTGAGTTCAAATATAAAATATATTTTTAATAAATGCAAGAGCATAGACAAAACTATTCAAAAGGTAGGATTAATAGTAATGTCCCAGAGTAATACATACTACAAAGGTGAAACAAAAGGAGAATCATGAATGACGACACTGATCCAGAGGAAGGGTATGGTAGAGGGAGGTGTCGTCACAATTACACGTTTATCTTTCTCCATTTATTTATTTTTATGAGAAATTGACTATATTATATCAAGAACCATCCAAGGCTAACTCTTTAACAATTGAAACACATTTAATTACGTGAATGTTGAATGTAATGAAAATGAGAATGACTTTTTAAGTAAAAATTTAGTCAAAATAGATATTTAATTAATGAAAAAAAACGTGACATCAAAATAAGGCAGCAACTTTTGGTGTTTTTCTTGCTAAATATTTGGTATTTTGGTGTGAAGTATGGTTAGAAAGCCAACTTTTTTGTTAATGCTAACGAAACTTCTGATAATTAACCTTCAGCTCTTTGCATTGATAGTTCTGAAACTGATACTACTGATAGTTCTGAGACTGATACTACTGAAAGTTCTTATAGTCAACTTCGTTTATTAAACGAGCCGAACCTGAACATAAAAATAAGCTCGTTTAGTTAAATTAGCGGAGCTTAAACATTTAAGGCTCGGCTCGTTTAGTTCATGAACGGCTCGTTTAAGAATAAAATAATATAAAAATATTTTTTTTCTCTATTTTACATGTATTATTATATTTAATTATATAATGAACACTCATTCTACACATATATATTGAATTTGTTATGTTATTGTGTTAAAATATTTTTTAATCAATAAAACATATATAATAATAACAACAATTAAAACCTTTTCCTATTAGGTAGAGTGTGCTATAATCAATAAAACATATAAAAGAATAAAATCTATAAATTAATTTAAGATATGAGTTAATTTTCTTATGTGCATGTATATTCTATAAAAGTTGATAATTACTTAGTTCGGCTCGCTAAGCTCGTGAACAACTCGTTTAATTAAACGAGCTAAATTTGATCACAATTTTTTGTTCGTTTAAACGTTCAGACTCAAATTCGAACTCGTCTTATTTTAAGTGAGTTGAATTTAAATATTTAAAGCTGAGCTCGATTTACTGCGAAGAAGAAAAATGGGGGGAAGAAAAGAAGAAAGACTGACTTTGCGTACAGGTGTGCAAAATATTTCAAAAGGCAAATCATCACTTTTGTATATATCCAAAAGGCAAAACCAAAAAGATGGCCAAAATCCCCTCTAACGTATATATATATATATATCACACACACATATATATTTAGATATATAATATACACGTCCCCCCACCACACACACATATATTATATAATAAATATAATATAATAATAATATATATTATCAAAATACTAAAAACTACATTTTTTTTTGGTAATGTAAGAAAACTAGCAAAGGCTAGCAACAAAGGATCAGCCTAACCAAGGTTACGAGTGAGACTGCAGAATAAAACTAGAAAAGGTAGGAGGTCTATTAAAGATGTACTGCAAGCTGTGACCATGATTTGCCAACACATCAAAGTGGTTGAACAGCATTTGAAGTCATGAACAAGTTTGAAGTCATCGAAGTAGTTGAGCAGCGTACGGATTTTGAGGACGAAAAGGACAAGTTGGGAATTCATCTCACAGATCACTTTTTTATACGAATGTTTATCATAAAACTTACTTTACATTACTTTTCTTTAATTTTTTTTTTATAATCTAATAGAATCTCAAACGGATCCTTTATGAATCAGCAGTCTACTGCACTTTCTTTATCTTTAAATAAATACTAAATAAAACAAAAGAAATAAAAAAGTAAACAAATCTCTTACTGGCTCAAGAATCAAGATTGCTTACATGTTTTGCAGACAAATGAGAAAAGGAAATTTGCTTTATTGGGAGTTTGATAAGTTGTTTGCTAATTCCATTTTTGTGCTCTGAAACTTTCACTTTCCTGTCTCATGTCTCAGAGGGAGCTGAACATTATGGTATATTCATTTATTCTATATTTGTTATTTGTATTTATTAGTTTTTTGTTTTTATTTCTTTGTGGCAAAAGTATTTTTCCTAACCCCAACGTTTGTGGGTCCTGTCAGTTTCACCTCTAACGTTTTTTCGCTGTCAATTGTACCCCTAACGTTTTACGTTTCTGCCAATGTCACCCTTTTCACTAACACCGTAAAATATTTAACAGTTTTTGCTGACGTGGCATCCTATGTGGCAAAACGTTTCTTTTTTCTGTCAATTGTAACCCTAACGTTTTACATTTCTGCCAATGTCACCCTTTTCACTAACACCATCAAATATTTAATAATTTTTGCTTACGTGGCATCCTATGTGGCAAAAATATCTGACTTGGCATATTTTTTTCCACATCAGATTTCCTACTCATCTTTTCCCCATCAAAGTTGTGTCGTTTTGACCTCGGCATATTCCTTCTAAAATATAACTCAAACGCACGCGCTATTTTGCTCATAAAAACATCGGAGACGTTATCCATTCTCTATTTTAGGGTAACATTTCCGACAAAGTAGAAAATGGATAATGTCTCCGACAAAGTAGATAATGGATAACCTCTCCAATGTTTTTGTCTGCAAAATGACATGTACGTTTAAGTTATATTTTAAAAGGAATATGATGTGGCTAAAATGACACGGTTTTGATGGGAAAAAGATGAGGAAAAAATCTGGTGTGAAAAAAATATGTCAAGTCAGATATTTTTGTCACATAGGATGTCACGTAAGCAAAAACTATTAAATATTTGATGGTGCTAGTGAAAAGGGTGACATTGGCAGAAATGTAAAACGTTAGGGGTACAATTGACAGAAAAAAGAAACGTTTTGCCACATAGGATGCCACGTCAGCAAAAACTGTTAAATATTTGACGGTGTTAGTGAAAAGGGTGACATTGGCAGAAACGTAAAACGTTAGGGGTACAATTGACAGCAAAAAAACGTTAGGGGCGAAACTGACAGGACCCCCAAACATTGGAGTTAGGAAATGTACTTTTGCCTTTCTTTGTTTCCTGCTTAGTTAGAATAACTCAATGGTACGTTCTTAGAAATGAAGCGGGAAAGAGAAAAAGAAAGAATGTATTTATTATGTTTATTAGTAAAAGTTAAAAATGGAAATAGAATGAGAATATATTAAAATTACTACTTTACCCTTTTTATTAAAATAATAAAAAGAAAAGAAAGTTATGATTGTGTCAAATCAAAGAGTATAATAAATATTATATATATATTTTTCTTTTTTTAATTATATACACTTTTCAAGATAAAAAAAATGAATAACGTATAGGACCTACATATTTTTTTTGCAAATATTTTTATAATATGTTATACTTTCAAATTATTTTAGAAATTTATTTTGACTAAATTTTTACTTAAAAAACCATTCTCATTTCCATTATAGTCAACATTCACATAACTAAATGTGTTCCTATTGTTGAAGAGTTATCCTTGGATGATTCTTGATCTAATATATTCAGTTTCTCATAAAAATAAATAAATAAATGGAGAAAGGTAAAAGTGCAAAACATGAAAATTTGATTATGACTACACCTCCCTCCACCATACTCTTCCTCTGAGTCAGTATCGTCATTCATGATCCTCCTTTTGTTTCACATTTGTAGTATGTACTACTCTGGGACATTACTACTAAGCTCACCTTTTGAATAGTTTTGTCTATGCTCCTGTATTTGTTAAGAAAATATTTTATATTTGGACTAAAATTATTTGTTTAAAATATTTAATAGGTAACGTCCAAAAGATTAAATTGTTGACATATTTACAAATTGAGGACAAAATATTATTTTTTTCAAAGTTCAAGAACTATATTATGTTTGACCAACAATTCAAAACCTAAAAAGTAATTTGCTTCTTTTATTAATATATAATGTGTCCTTTCTAAAAAAAATATGGTGATCATTAAGCAATGAAAATGTTAAGATCAACCATATTCATAAGAAAGATAAAACACTGCATGGCTTCTGGTGCATTTCTTAATACTTGTCTGACTGTTTTTACTTTTTAGTCTAATATTAAGACTCATTTTAGTACCTTGTTGTACTGTACACATATAAAGTTAAATTGTTTAGACTCAAAATATAGAAGGCAATATAAATACAAGATAAAAAGATAGATTGAAATAATAAAATATCTTCTTCCCAGAAACATAAAAGAAAAAGGAATAAGTAAGAAAACAAAATTGAACTAGACTGAGCATAATTTTCTGAATCCTTTGAAAACTTTTATTTATTGGTTATTGTTTCTTTTCATTTTGTAGCTTCTGTATTATAACAGACTAGTTATGTATTTTACTTTTGCTTTATTAGCAAAGCACATGTCCTTCTCCAGTGACTCCTCCCTCACTTTTGACCACATACCTTAGACGTGGGAAGCTCTTCTTTGCACAATTATTTATGTTATACTTTTAAGTTATTTTTTTTAAAATATTTTTATGATATGTTATACTTTTAATTTTTTTTTTTAAATTTTAACTTAAAAATAATTCTTATTCTTATTATCATTCTCATTACATTTAATATTTATGTAACCAAATATATCCTTATTATTGAGAAGTTAGTCTGAGATGGTTCTTGATCTAATATATTCAGTTTCCTATAAAAATAAATAAATGAATGAAAAAGTAAAAGTGTAGGACATGAAAAATTGATTGTGACTACACTTTCCTCCTCTCCACCGTCATTTATGATCCTTATTTTGTTTCACCTTTATAGTATGTACTACTCTAATCTGGACTATTACTATTAAGCCTACCTTTTGGATAGTTTTATCTATACTCAGCCTTTACTTATGTTCTCTCTTTTCCTAATAGTATTTCTGATGCTTTATATGTACTGAACTTATAGCTTTGCCATGCTTTGTCACGAGCAGAGGTAGCCAGCACATCAATATGCAACAATGGGACAAGACATTGAGGAGTTTCACTAAGAAGGATAAAGCCTTTTTAACTATTAAGTCCAAGCTTGGCTAAGTACAACCATTTATGTCACGTGAAATTAGGGACAGCTCCACACTCCAATATCTTTTTCACAGTTATTAATTCTCATATTCGGTATCCGTGATTATTTTAGTGAAAAGTAAAAGTAAAAATATAAGTGGAAGTGAAAGTAGAAGTAGAAGTAAGTGATAACAAATATGTTTGGTATGCAGAAAAATGTGAGTGGAGTGTGAAAGTAATATTGTTTGGTATGGTGGGAAGAAGATAGAGAAATAGAAGATAAAAGTATGAAATATCTTTTTCGTCCTTACTTTTTTAAAAGCTACAAATTTTTTAAGGACATTTTGTTCTTTAAACATCATCTCACCTCACCTCACCACAACTTCCCTCCTTACACACAAGCAACCTTACTCACCTCTCATTAAAGAAGTTTCTTTCCTTTCCCACTCACCTCACCACCTACCAAACATGCACGTTGCTAGCATCAAATAGGCCTTAATGGGTTTATCTTTTGATTTTGTAAACTAGTATTTTAGTCTCATTTGTAAACGTTTATCAAAATTGCTTATTTTTCAATAACTTATATTTAAATAATTTTTTTAAAAGTAATGTTAAAAAAATAAGAGTAAACTACACTGCTCTCTCCTGAGAGATGTTGAAATCACACTGCTCTCCCCTCTAGTTTGCAAAATTACACTGCCCTCCCTTGAGAGATCAAAAGTCATTACACTTTGATCCAAAACATCATTCTCCAATAAAAAAAATGTCTAAAAGGTAAAATTTTTTCAACTTCCAATACAATAAATATTCATGACTAAATTACCCTTCACAAAAGAATGAAACTCTATAAAATGTGACCTATAAATACTTTCATCATCTTATAATAACATTGTTTCATTTTTTTTGTTGTCTTTTATTATTTTATTAGTATTTAGAGTAATTATTATTGTTAACAAAATAAAATTCTTAAAAAAAAAGTCTGTAACTTAAAATAGTTTACAGTTTTTTATATTAATAATGTAATATAAAATATCTATGATTTTACTTAATTTTTGGCAATTAAGTTTAATATATATATATTAATATATAATAATAAATTATATCAAAAAAATGTTGTTAGGTGTCATAGAATTCAGTTTTATAAATTTTTTTGGTAAGGATTCAGTTTTATAAATTTCGAAAAAGCATAATGTTAAATATTTTTTATCTTGTGTGAAAGTCAATTTAGTCATGAATATTTATTAGTCATTAATATTTATTATATTAACTTTTTAGACCTTTTTTTTAATGAAAGAATTGTGTTTTGGATCAAAGTGTAATAACTTTTGATCTCTCAAGGGAGGGCAGTGTAATTTTGTAAACTAGAGGGGAGGACAGTGTAATTTCAGTATCTCTCAGGGGAGGGCAGTGTAATTTACTCAAAAAAAAATTTTCTGTTTGATAAACTAATTTAAAAGGTACAGATTATAAAATTACAAACAACCTATATATTAAATAAAGAAATAGATTTATTATTTAATTTGTTAATATTATTAAAAAATAAAAATAAAATATTAATTGGTTTATTAATTTACCAAAATGTTATTTAAATGAATTATTAATTTTAGCTAATAATCTATACTGAGTTTTTTTTATAATTAATATCTTTTAATGTTATTTATATAAAAATAATTATAAATATTTATTGTTACGTATGAAGAGACATTGAAAGAAGAATAAATTAATATTAAATTTGAGTGAATATGCAAAGTTAATTAGATAAACCCTATTTTTATTATAGAGGCAAAATACTATTTAATCTCTGAATTGTTGGTCAAATTATTATTTAGTTCTCAAATTTATCAAAAATACTATTTGGTCCCCAAAATGTTTAACTATGTCAACTATTTAGTCCCGAATTTGTAACTGTGTCAACTATTTAATCCCCAAACTGGCAAAAATACTATTTAATCATCGAATTTGCAACTCTGTCAACTATAACAGGTAACAGTCAGAAGACTAAATAGTTGACAGAGTTGTAAATTCGGTGATTAAATAGTATTTTGCCTCTTTATTATAAATGATGTGCTTTCACAATTTTAAAAAAATTAAATTCCTTCTCAATTAATTAAATAAAATTTTAACCAGTGTTACAGAACATTCCATAAAAAATGGTATTATAGAATATTTTTAGACATATTTTTTCATATATCTCATTAACTTTTTGTCTTTTTTTTTTTTGTTTATCAAAACATCAAAACTCTTTCTCTCTCAACATCTTTGAATGGTCCAATCACTAAGAAGTTAAAAGTTAGGCTCTATTTGTTGGGTGTTTTGAGGATGTAATTGAACATTACATTCAACATTCATCCTTAGGGATGTACAAAAAAAAACCTGTGACTCGGCCAAGTCGACCCCGCCCCGTCATATTTCGGGTCCATCGGGTTGGACCGGTTTGGGCTGCCCAAAACCCGGTCCGACCCGAGGTAGGCCCATTTCTTTTTTTTTTTGTTATTTTTATATATAAAAAAGATTACAATTTATGACTGAAAATAAAATAATTTATCTATTATTTAATATCTTATTAATTTATTCTTAAAAACTAAATAATAAATCAATTTAAAATTTAAAAAATCTATTCAAAATGTCAACATGTATTAATTACTCCTCATTTTCTATGCCCACTCTCCATTTCCCATGTCTACTCTCTATTTCCCATATCCATTTTCTATTTCCCATGATTTAAATTCAAATTTTCAAAAAAAAAAAAAAACCCCGGCTGACCCGGCCCCTACCCGGGTCCAGCCTCGGGTCCAGCCAAAACCCGGCCCGTGTACACCCCTGTCCCGTATTCATCCTACCAAACATACCTTACTTTTTACAATGTGATGAAATTATATTTTTGCCCTTACTTTTTTATCCAATTTTATTCATTCTCACTTAATGTTGGATGTAATCGAACATTACATCCTACCAAACATACATTACTTTTTACAATGTGATGAAATTATATTTTTGTCCTTACCGTTTTACCCACTTTTATTCAACTCACATTACATTGACATGACCCGCCCCATCAACCAAACACACCTTTAAAGTCATCAGTATACCTAGTCATTAAAACTCTCTCTCCTACTCTCTTGAATTGTCTCATAGAGCATAGGAACGGAAAGCGTCACTTTCTTCTGGTTTATTCTCTAATATTTGTAATTTTTGGAGTTATAGAGAATTAAAGTTTATCGGATGTAAGTTGTTGGATTTGTTTTGATATTTGTGTTATTTTAAATTATAACAAAAATAATATATCTTAACACAGATCTTAAAACATATTCAACGATTGAAAAATAAAGAACTCACCATCTCTCTATTGCAATAGTTATATTTTTAATCCCGAGAATCACATTCTCGAGAACATTAAAATAACCGTTTAGTTCAACTTTCATAATCTCAGAATTATTTTACAAGTAGGTATTAATGGTTATTAATTAGGGGAGGGATAATTTAGTAAGAGTAGGTATTAAAAAAATAATCTCATCCCATTGTATTATTATAATCCTACCCTTTTAAGTGGGATTAAAAACACGAAGAAACATGGGATAAGAATAATCCCGGGATTATAAGATTCTCGAGAATAATTTTTTAAAACATGTACTAAACACAGGATTAGATGCCGAAGAAATAATCCAAAAATTATTTTTTTAAACCTTGTACCCAACACAGCTTTGATTCTCTAATCTTCTTTCATGTGTGGTGAACCTTCTTTATTCTCTTGTTAGTTCTTAATTCATCTTTTCTCTTTTTGATTTCTCATCTCATTTTATTTTATGTGTTCTTGTTCTTCTTTATTTTCTTTACTTTAATCTCTTGTTATCTTTAGTTATTTTACTATATTTCACATTGTGCGTATTATGTTACATTTTTCTTTTTATTATATAATTTAAACTACACAACTAATACTTTATTATGTTCTTATATTTAAAATTATTTAATTATATATTTTTAGTAATTTTGTGAATATTATTATTTGAAATTTTGTATATGTTCTTTTTTCTATTTACTTATATTATTAACTAAGTTTTTATTATTCAATTATTTTTCTACTATACCAAATTTATTATTAACTATATTTTATAATATTACCTATACTAATTAAATTGTTATTATTTATATCTTAATACATAAAAGAATATATTATTTCGTGCCGGGCACGGGCTCCAAACTAGTATATATAAAAGGGCTTCCACCAACCTAAAATTATAACACGTGGCATCCTAGATTATTTAAATTGTTATTTAATAAAACAAAATTAAAATGAAAATAAATTAATTATCATTTTATATTTATTTGACTAATAAAACTTAACAATAATAAATATTCATATAATTTATCTATTTAATAATATTAATAACACTTAAATATACCTGTACTCTTCTTGATAATTTCGTACTAAAAAATACTTATTTTTGGGGTAATATAGGAAAACTAGCAAAGGCTAGCAACAAAGGAACAGCCTAGCCAAGGCTACGAGGGAGACAAGACTTCCTAATGTCATCATGCAGAATAAGACTACAAAAGCTGTGACCATGATTTGCCAAGACATTTGCAAGGCGATTCCCTTCTCTAAAGACATGAACAAGTTTGAAGTCATCAAAGTGGTTGAGCACCATACGGATTTTGAGGACAAAGAAGGGCGAGCTGGGAATCCATCTCACATATCACTTTTTTATATCCTATATCAGGCGTGTTCATAATCGAAAAAAACCAACGCATTTGAACCAAATTAAACTGAATTAGCACAGACCTACGCATTTTATATTAAACATATTTTTATCATTAAAATTACTTTACATTAGTTTTCTTTAATTTTTTTTACAATCTAATAGCATCTCAAACGGATTCTTTATTAATCAACAGTCTGGTGCACTTTCCTTGTCTTTAAATCAATACTAAATAAAACAAAAGAAACAAAAAGGTAAGCAAATCTCTTATCTTACTGGGTCAAGAATCAAGATTGCTTACATGTTTTGCGGACAAATGAGAAAAGGGAATTTGCTTTATTGGGAGTTTGATGAGCTATTTGCTAATCCCATTTTTGTGCTATGAAACCTTCACTTTTCCTGTGTCTCAAAGGGAGCTGAAGATTATTATGGCATATTGAATTATTGTATATTTGTTATTTGTATTTGTTAGTTTTTTATTTTTATTTCTTTGTTTTCTACTTAGTTAGAATAACTCAAGGGTACATTCTTTACGCAGAAACAAAACGAAAAAAGAAAAATGAAAGAGAATGTATTTATTGTGTTATTAATAAAAGTTGAGAATAAAAATAAAATGAAAATGTATTAAAATTACCATTTTATTCCTTATATTAAAATAATAAAAAGAAAAGAAAGTTACGATTGTGTCAAATTAAATAGTATAATAAATATTTTATATTTTTTTTCTTTTTTTAATTATACACACTTTTCAAAATAAAAAAAAAAAGTGAATAACACGTGAGACTTGCATGTTTTTTTCCCATCAACTTTTCCTCCTATAGAACATAAGATCAGCTTTCTTTCTGTTTTAGTTTAGGCTCGTGAGTGGCACCTGGGCTGTTTTATGAGCCTTTCCTTTTGTATATAAGTCAGACACAATTAATGAGAAGAAAACAAATCCAAACTTACTGACCTACTAAAAACAAAAGACCAATAGCAGATAGCATAAAACAATAAAACTAAAATACAATACAATGAAATAAAGCTATGAGCCTATGACCATGATTTGCCAAGACATCTGCAAGTTTTTCAAACATAAACCGTGAAAAAATTTAGGTATATATAACTTCATTCACAAGAAAAGAAATTTAGATATGGTATCATGAAGAAATTAGTCAAAACAACCTACCTTAAAAATAAACGAAAATACTATTTTATCCCTCACTGATGCCCCATTTATCAATTTGGCCCCTTACATATATGCATTGTCAATTTGATCCTTTACAGATTAATTATATCATTGTCATTGTGATCCTTCGGTTAACTCACTGTTTGATATTTAACATGATGACATGTTTGGTTAAATTGTGTCTAAGCAAAATTTAATCTCACTAAGTATAAATTAAATTATTTTATTTTTTATTTTAAAAAAACTCCACCTTGCTCACCCAAATCTATTTTACTAAACCAAATCGGATGCCCTAAGTCGAACACAGCAATACGTAAAAGTTGAACCCAGCAACACATCAAATTGAGTTAGTAAAACATACTTGGGTGAGCAAAGTGAAATTCTTTTAAAATAAAAAATAATATAATTTATGTTTAATCAGATTGAATTTTGTTTAGTCACAATTTAATCAGACACCTCATCAAATTTGTTAAATATTTAATGGTGAGTTTTTTTTTTTGGGTCAAATGGTCAAAGATTCATTACTAAAGGCATAAAGCCTAGCAAAAAGGGGAGCATCCGCAAGGCAATACACAAAGGAAATAAAGGACAAAGCTAGCACTCCACCTAAACAAAGCACAAAAAGACATAAAAACATAAAGAAAACCACTTGGCAACACAATAACACATAATAAGATTTTCAATATCAAAATATATGGAATAATTGTCCCTAAAGTGGTAGAAGTAACTATAATCACGAGGCATTCCAACCACACTTGTCAGCCAAGAGATAAAATCTAAGCTTCATAAGAGGGTTCCAGCTCCAAGGGGGAAGGGAAGCATGTGAGATAAAGCCAATTTTGCAACACAGTCTGCAACACAATTAGCACATCTGTTAATCCATCTAACCTCCACGTGATCAAAACTAACGACAAGGATTTGACACTTTTAAGGGCATGTTCATCAGGCAAAAATAGAAATGGAAACGGAAACAGAAATGAAAACGGAATGCATTTGATGTGTTTAGTAGTAAAAGTTTGATAATAGAAATGGAAATGAAATGTATTAAGAGAAGGTTATAATTGTGTCAAATCAGAAAGGTATAATAGATATTTTGTATTTTTTTTAAAGTTAATGGAAATGAAAAAATGAAAAAGTAAGTGAGATCCACCATTTTTATTTCCATTTCCATTTCTATGGGTGTTTCTTGCAAATGAAGATATCCTAATAAACTTGTAAGTTGCCAAGGAAAAGAACAGGTATTAAAGCTGCACACCACTTGCTGACAATCTGATTCTATTATAATTTTTTTTTGCATATCAAGCACTTTTGCAAAGGCTAAAGCCTCTTTAAAAGCCATAGTTTCCGCTTGAAGAGCTGACAGACTCGCAATTCTTTTAGCCGAACCAGTACATTAACAATGGTTTGATCTATTACGGACTAAATTGATAAAGCTTATTTGTAAGTTACCAAATTGATAAATGATATATTTGTGAGGGACCTAAATAATGTTTTAGTCCTTACAAACAGTAGAAAATCGATCCTAACATACAAACCCAGTCAAAAATAATATATAACATATTTAGAAATAATAGGCAATGGTTTAAAATCCGGAGCGAACTGGACCGGTTGAACCGGGAACCGTCCGCTCAACCAGTCCGGTTTAGCTATAAACCCGTTTTTGAGTCGGTCTGGATTGGACCGGTCAAAATCGGTGACCCGCCAATTTAACCGGAGACTGGACTGGATTTTGATGGTTGACCCTTTTTTTTAAACAAAAAAATTTTTTTTTTAAGGGTTGGACTTGATAAGTTGGGCCAAACTTGACTATATACAATATAGGAAGAAGATCCTCTGCTGTGTAAACGTCAAGTGCACAATGCGGTGCGCTTCTTCTCCTATTTTTAATGAATAAAAACATGATATTGGAGTTGTATTGAGGGAATGAATGGTCATCTAAATTATTTTTTTTCTTCTGAGAACAATTTTAATAACTTATGTTAACTTAGTACTAAAAATTTTAATCATGCATTTAAAAAATAAAAGCCTAAATTATTATTTTGGTCCTCAATGTTTGCATGAAGTTTAATGTTGGTCCTCAAAGTTTAATGTTGGTCCTCAAAGTTTTTTTTTTGTCGCTTTTGGTCCTCGAACATAACACCGTTAACTTTTTGCCGTTAAATGATGACGTGACATGCTTATATGACACTCCCTCTCTCCTACATGTCATATTTTAATGACGTGGCATGACACATTACTGCCACGTCACCCCAGATGATGATGATAATGATGCTGATGAAGGAGAGAAGATGATGATGTGGCAATCTGGGATGACGTGACTGTGATGTGTCATGTCATGTCATTAAAATATGACATGTAGGAGAGAGTGTGTGCCATATAAGCATGTCACGTCATCATTTAACGGCAAAAAGTTAACGGTGTTATGCTCGAGGACCAAAATCGACAAAAAAAACTTTGAGGACCAACATTAAACTTTTGAAACATTGAAGACCAACATTAAACTTCATGCAAACATTGAGGACCAAAATAAAAGAAATTTATGTGTGTTTGTGGTCTAGAGAAAGTAGAAATTATATAAAAATAAATAATTCAAAATTTTGATATATATATATTTTAAATATAGGTAAGTTAAGTGAATTAGCTTGGCATTTTTTTGGCTCACTTAAAATTTTAGTCTGTGTGGGTCAACCCATTTTACCCTTGGTGGCAAGACAACCCATACGGATAGCAACGAATATTTAGAAAATGGATATTCGGTGGTATCCGTCTAAAAATATTATCTGATATCCGTTAGATATCAGATAGAGTACGGGTAGTAAAGTATAACTATTATTGGGTATTGGGAGAATGCAGATATTGGTTTTGAGTACCTTATATCCATCCGAAATGTATAGGCGGATAAGGTACTCAATATTCGATATCTAAATAACATATATTATAAAATATAATATTAAATATAATATATATTATTAAATAAATTTTGTATTTTAAATATTGTTATTTATAATAATTATGTATATTTTTAACTTTAAAATATCATTTTTATAACTATTTATTTATTGAGTGGATATTAGGTATTGGATATCGTATAGTTTACTTAATTATAAAGTATCTAATATTCAATACCATTACTTTTTTTTTGATATTTCGAATATCAGATAATTTCAAATACAAATATTAAAAATGAGATTTTTTTCGTATTCGATTCGAGTTATGGTATTGGATGTATTGAGAGGATTCAAATGTGGATAGTAAAAAAATGACCAGATACCCACCCATTACCATCTTTAACAACTCATGTGGGTTGAATTGCCTCACTTTAAGAACTCTAAAGATTTCTGAAACTCTTTTAAATTTGAGTAAAAGCAAACGCAAAATTATAATATATTAGAGGTGATATTTATAAGTATTTTTTTAAATCTGTATACTAAATTACCTCCTGTTTTATAACAAAAAAAACTAAATTACCTCCCAATTGTTGCACCACTTGTTACATTAGCATATTAAAAAAAAAGAAGAAAAAGATTGCTTAAACGACCGAGTTTGTCCGCAATGTAACTATGTAAGCGCACTTCCCACCCCTCAATGTAGAGATCCTCTTCCATTCAGTATATATTTTACAATTTTAAATCTTGTATAATCATGAAACAATTAATATAGTGTGTAAATGACATAAATATTTTAATTAATATTATTTGAACTTATTATTATTTTTATATTTATAATGTCAACCGATTCGACCATCGATTCAACCGGTTGAACCGGTTAGCCCGTGACCCGAAAGATTTTTCGATTCAATGACTGATCCGAATTTTAAAAAATTGATAATAGGGTTAGGAAATGAGAAATGGGTTATTGGATAACCCATGGGTTGATCCAACCCAACTCATATGTGGATGGGCTAAATTTTAACCCGACCCACATGACCCATTGATTTAAATGGTTGGGTTGAGTTGGGTTGAAATATAGTTGGGTTAGTGGGTTTAGATTGAAATCGCCAGTCGATAAACATCTTATAAATTTAAAACAAAAGCTAGAGGAGCATTTATGAGAGTTAGTATATCACCATTGACTCTGGTGTAAGGTATGTGGTATTGTGATATTTGGTTTTAGGTACCAATCCAAAGGAAACGCTACCTTAGCAATAGAATGTAATTGCTTGGAAGAGAGAAAGAAGAGGAAATCTACACAAATTATGTCTTTTAATAATATTTGGCCAAAGTAAAAGTATCTGTTCTTTGAAACAACATCTTGTCATCTTTAAAAATCTGCATAAAACTTCTTAATAATTTCTCGTTATGGCAAAGGGAGTGACTCCTTAAAGTGGAACTTGAATATAGATGAACAAGAGAGCCCATAAAACAGCAACCATAATCTAAAACTTAAAAAGCTCAGTCTCTAATGCAAATGTAGAAACCATACTCAAAGGCAGTGCAGATTTGGTTAAATCCAATCAAACAGTTTAAAAATAAAACCTACAAAAGCCTGACAAGTGTTAACAAGTTTGAGTGTAAGTGAAGATATGTAAGAGTAGCTATATCCAGAGATTTACCATAAATCACAAAGGCACCTTTTTTTTTTATAGAAAAAGAAATTGTATTAAGGGAAGAAAAAGATTATAAAAAGGGAGGACCAGTAGTCCTCAAAATATAGAAAAGGTGAAAATTAGTAAGAGAAAACAAAACATTAGCACAATAGAGACTTCCGTTCTCTTTGGGTATCCATAATGAACACTCCTCTAAAAAGACCATTCGATAAAACCCACAAAGAAGACATAAAAGTAATTTTATTCCACAACATATGAGGTGGGAGGAATCTATTATTGAAGACCCTAGCATTCTTTTATAGCTACAGACACCACAAAGGCACTTAAAGCTTACATAATTCTTTCGATGAAAGTCTCCACTACTTTGCAGATTATCTAAGTCCTGTTGTAAGAAATAGCTATGCAAAGGTCGAAAATCATATAAATCATAAGCAGGCATGTCAGGAACCAGCACAAAAAAACCAACTAGTGTGAAAGTCATAATTATTTCTACTTGTGAATCTACAAAAGAACAAGATAAAGCCAATAGTCAAGCATCTAATCTACTCTACTTACAGAGGGTAGTATATGTTCAATGGAGAACAAGCTTGTCGCTAATATTTGCTGGATACACCAATTTTCTCATCTTCCATTGGAGTCGTCTTCTGATAAAATTTGCTACTACCACTATCATGCTATTCAATTTCCAGTATCTTGTATCTCCTAAACCTTCCAGCTTTTCTCCAATGAATGACACCACTCGAGAAAAAAGAGAATTCTATACAAATCATTTATATTATAATGACTCTGGGATCATCGTCATTGGTCTCGAAAATTATATAATATATATTATAATGACTCGGGGGATTCTTCTGTCACCACCAGCTTAGTCCCCAACTCTTTCCTTGGCCGAGATGAAAGTCCTTTGGCTAACATCTCTTCATCATACTTCCTAGCTGTGTTTGTTAGTCCCTTTTCCACAAGAGCATCTATCAAAGCATTGTAAGCAGATGCATCTGGACTACATCCAAGTCCTTCCATTTTCTTCCACATAATAAAAACTGGTCGGAGAAATCCCCACCTTCCAAACTTCCTCATAAGCATCACATAGGTGTCCATACTTGGCCTAACTCCACTTTCAACCATCCTATCAAACAAGTTAAGTATCTCCCCAGGCTTCTCCATACAAGCAAAAATGAATTGATATGAAATTGCATTTGGCTGACAACCATCATTGCGCATAGTATCAAGCATCACAAGTGCATCCTTATATTTGAAGTTGTCACACAAAAGCCTAATGACAGTGTTATAAGTCACAACAGTGGGCTGAAACCCTAAGTCCCTCATTTCACGAAAGAGATTGATAGAAAAATCAACCCCCTGCGAAAGACCTATGGCACGAATAGCAATATTATAGATTACCACATCCAATTTCATTCGTTTTTCCTTCATCTGCTTGTATAATTTCACAGCCTTCCAAGGCTTTCCGCTTTTGCACAATATATCCATATATATTGCATATGAATGTAGATCTTTTTGGACGCCTTTTCTATCCATCTCTTCCCATAACTCCCTACACTTGCTCCACCATCCCAATTTAAACCACCCTCGAAGAACAATATTATAAAACTTTGGTTTGCCATCTATATTTAAATTCTTGTTCTTCCCAAAAATCAATTCCTGGGCTTCGTCTACATGCTTGTACTCACACAGAGCATCAATAAGATTGCAGTAAGAAGTATCATCCTTTAAATTAAATTTCTCCAGTTTTTCATATGTCTCTATCGCTTCGTTAACTAGATGAGCTGATACATAACGTTTAAACAAGATTCGAAATGTTGTATGGTCCGGAAAAGAATCTGGATTTTCCCTCATACGATGAATCAAATCCCAGGAAAGTTGGAACTCGAAGAACTTACCAAGGATGTCGATCATATGATTATAGGTATCAGTGGGGTGCTGCAAGTGGTATTCAGCCTCGACCCAGTTGAAGAACTCAAATGCACGCTTCCAGTCATTCCGAAAGGTAAGAAGAGTTTCCTGAACCGTTGTGGGATTAATGGAATCTGGTTCAGAGATTAGGGTTTTCACAGAAAAGGTGGAATTGAAATCACTTTGTTTGGTGGAAAATTTCTGTTTGGAGGAACTAAAAAGGGTTTGGATGAAGCAAAGAGGAGGGAAGATTCGAATGCGACTTGAGGCGAGGGAACTCATTCTGTGGTTCTGTACTTGTTAAAAACCCCTGAAAGAAAGAGTAGGGAAAATCAAAAAATGGGAACATTCAACAAGAATGTTACCCTTTATATTATATAAACAACTCCCTTAACTTCAATAATACCCAAGCAGATTTTAGACAAGAATTCAAAACTAAACAAGATTCTTATAGGAATTGAACACAGATTAACAACTAAAATCCCCATCACAATGAGAAACCGAAACAACCATAGCAAAAAATCAATTATAGAAGCAATGTTTGAGAACCCAGACCGATCATCAAACTGGCTAAAGGACCCGGGTCACTGGGTCACTTAAAACTCGATTGGACTAGTCATATTAAAAAAATCAAAATATACATGCATACATCAACCAAATAAATATGAAAAACACATAATAAGTCATTATAATTCAAATTCTGAATAATAAGTATGAAATACACATATAATAACACATAATTTCATTAAAAAAAATACATAGTAAGTCTTAAACACTTAAATTTTGATCCCACACTACATGAAATTTAAATAAAAAACGCCAACAAATTAAATAAGTCATAACTCAAACAACTCCAAAACATCAAACAATCCAAAAGCTTGCTATTAGTTGACTAAGAAAATCCAATATTAAAATTTTCAAATTTCCAGTTGATTTATTAGTGCAAAGACATATAAGTTCTTAATCTTAACATAAAACAAATACATATTTTATGAGGCACATTAATAAAATGAGAAACCATAACTGCATGTGTCAATGGCAAAGCCAAGTATCACGAAGGAAACAAGTATGTAGATGTAGTGGGTTATGGAACATTTCATGCTTCCCATCATCACGGATTTGCAGTTTAAGAAATGTTATGAACTCATTAAATATCTTTTCTATTATTATTATTATTATCATCATCATTCTTGGCTGGTGTGTGATTGATGATGATAGAAGAAGATGAACCGTATTATTTACATATATACTCAAAAGAGTTGAGAGTTGAGATAATTACCATAAAAGCCTGAGTTAATAATGTTGAAACACGGAAGCAGGGCACGGCAAGGCAAGGATTCGAAATTTCGAACCCTCTAACAGAGCAAGGAGCAACCGAGAAAGCTGAGTTTGGTAGAAAATGAAAACAGAAGATATCAAAAAAAGAATAAAAAAGGCACAATCTCAATCAATCATTATGTGGTTATGGTGGATGAACCTGAGATGTTAGCTGAGAGGCAGCGTGAAGCCACATGCCTTCATCATTTTTCACTTGGTACACATGTATTGTGGATGAATATGACTCCAGAGGGATGAATATGACTCCAGAGGGATGAATATTACCTGAGAGGGATGAATCTCTCCTGAATTCGACGATGCTCGGCCAATGGAGTTTCGATGGATTCCCGGTGGTCGATGGCGGACTTCGACGGTGCTTCACGGCTTCTACGGTTCTCGGCTTCAATGTTTTCTTCTATGGGTTAGGGATTTGCTTCTCCTATCATCAACCTAAGCAAAATGTGCTTCGATGCTTCTCCTCTTTACATCAATGGTTTCTCGAATGGGGTTAGGGAGTTTTATCACGGGTGGGTCGGGTTAAATTGAATTTAGGTGGGTTTTTAGGTTTAAATAGGAAAGGACAAAAATGCCCTCATAAATTGTGGTGACGTGGTAGATAATGACTCAAAGATAGGGGTGTACACCAAACCAGTGACCCGGCCAACCCGACCCGACCCGGTCACATTTTGGGGCCATCGGGTCGGGTTGGGCTGCCCAAAACCCGACCCGACCCGGGGTTGGCCCATTTTTCTTTTTTTAAAAAAAAAAAAAAATTTGTTATTTTTATTATTTAAATATTTTTATATGTAAAAAAGATTAAAATTGATGGCTGAAAATTAGATATCATATCTATTATTTAATATATTATTAATCTATTCCTAAAAACTAGGTAATAAATCAATTTAAAATTTAAAAAATCTATTAAAAAACATGTATTAATTACTCTTCATATTCTATGCCCACTCTCCATTTTCTATGCCTACTTTCTATTTCCCATGACTCAAATTCAAAGTTTCAAAAAAAAACCCCCGAATGACCCGGTGGACTCGACCCGACTGACCCGACCACTACCCGGGTCGGGCCTCGGGTCCATCCAAAACCCGATCCAGCCCGGCCCGTGTACACCCCTACTCAAAGATTTTGCAAATTAAAAGGATTTTGCACTTCATTGGATCCTCTTCCTGATTTGTATGCAAGATTTTAATCTTTTTCTTTAATCAAAAAATAATAATTCAAACAAATTGTTTTTTATTTTTAAAAATTCCATTCAAATAAATATAATTCAAGCCCACCATAGACTGTGTATTTAAATAAACTAGAATTATAAGCAAGGTAATCAAGATCGAGATTTTAAGTAGGATCGACAGAGGCATAAGATAGATCGAATCGTAAGATCGGATCGAGGATCGTAAGATCCTATCAATTTTAAAAAATAATTAATCTATATATTTAATAATATATATTTTAAATAAATATATAAAATTATCAAAATTTCATGATATTTTCATAAATTAGTTCATAAGTCACCAAAGTGAAGGTATCTATACATCAATTCAACAAATAAAATATCAAAATTCATAGTCATAAATATTTAGGACTAAAGCTGCGTTTTGGGCCTCTATTTTTTTTTTAAAATTAACTTATACGATCTTATGATCTTTTTTTTTACGATCTTACGATCCTTTCTTACGATCTTACTATCAAGATCGCGATCCTATCTCGATCTTGGAATTTTTCGATCCTAAGCACGATCCAGATCGAAATTACGATACAAGATCGCGATCTTAAACGATCTTACAATCTAGATCGCGATCTTGATTACCTTGGTTATAAGTCCTTTGAAATGACCTAAATCTTTTTGACTCAATCCTTACTATTCTAAAGATTAAACCAGTCAGATTCAATAAATTAAACTAATTTTGACAGCTCTACCGACAAATACAAGGCGTAATCTTGATTGTATCTAACATTTCTTTCAATATTCTTCTTACCAAACGTATCTTATACAATGTGATGAAATTATGTTTTTGCTTTTTTTTTAATATTTGAATATACCAAGGATGGCTAATAAATAGATAAAATTGGATGGTGCAGTGTGAGAGCATGGGAGCAGTGGAGAAGAGGCTATCAGAGATGGAAATAGAGTACGTGAGAGCGAGAGTGACGGAAGGCGGCATCCACGTGGACCAGTGAGTACGTTGGGAACTACGTTGCTTCGTCATTTCATTTGGGAACTTCACATCCCAATCGCGATCACATATCGAAAGTTGGGTACTACACATGCATGTTTGGCACTGTTAACGTTTAAGTCTTTGATTAAATATGCCCTTTCACATCCCACGTGAGAGCGATCACATATCTCGCTGTCTTTGAAAATTGATGAATCATGCATGTAGTATGGTAGACTTTGGGAATTGAATGATTAGTTTATTAAGAACTAAGCATTATTCTTAATTAGGTGTTATTGTAATTACATCAACTGTCAATATAGCATCCTCAACTCTTCATTTTCTTTTTCTTTTCATGCATATATACATATTGTGTTCTGTTTGGTTTGCTTTTGTGTTACAACTTATAACTTATGAAGGGGAAACTAGCTTTAGTATTCCCGTACTCTCGACATTTGAACTTTCGATCAAATATGTCTTTAACATTTAACTGCGGTCACTTATGCTCCAACGTTTTACTTTTTGAACAATCTTTTGGTCAAAACTCCAAATTGGTCCCTTATGTTTGCACGAAGTTTCATATTGGTCCTTTATGTTTCAAAAAGTTTAAATTGGTCCTTTATGTTTGCAAGAAGTTCCAAATTGGTTCTTCCGTCCAAGTCCGTTTATTTCTTTCATTAAGTGCTGACGTGGCGTGCTGAGATGAACATATAATCTCTCTTAGTGTCCATTTAAACTGACGTGTCCACGTCATCATCTACTATCATATGTGATGACGTGGCATGACGTGTCAGCTTAAATGGACACGTCAACACTTAAGTTAAGAAATTGACGGAAGTGGACGGAAGGACCAATTTGGAACTTCTTGCAAACATAAAGGACCAATTTAAACTTTTTGAAACATAAAGGACTAATATGAAACTTCGTGCAAACATAAGGGACCAATTTGGAGTTTTCACCTACTCTTTAACTAACACCGTTAGAGAGAAATTTCTTTTGTTGTTGAAGATGTGTCGATTCGCCAAGTTTCAAAGCAAAAATGACGCGTTTAGAGTGATTCTCTACGAAATTCGAGAGATGAGGGGTTAAGGTAAACGGTAGCGTTTTATGATGATATGGAGGATGGAAGAAAATATGACGTACGTAGCATAAGCCACAATCATTATCCATTTTAATGATGTTAGTGAAAATAGTAAGATACAAATTGCTCCAAAAGTGAAACGTTAGAAAGACATAATTAATCGCAATTAAATATTAAGGGCATATTTAATCAAAGACTTAAACGTTAACAGTGCCAAATATACTTTATCCACTTATAAATAGTTGGAATTAGTGAGTAGTGGCTTTGACTCTAATATCGCTTTTAAAATGAAAGGGCAGCCCAAATGGAAATTGGCCCATGTCATTGTAACAGGCTATCACTTGTACAGGGTGCTTGATGTTATTTTAATTATATTATTTTAAAAAACAAACTAAAATAATAATATTTGTACACTACTTGTCACATAACACGTGTTATCTTATAACACTATTTGCATCATCTTGCAGGATACCACATGGGTGGAATTTAAAATAGAAAAACTTATAAATTTTATTTTACCCGTATCATATTTCATTTTTTTCGAACATAAATTATTAATATCTTTTTTTTTCCATATTTTTTCCCCACTAAAATTATATTTTATATATTATATCTAATCTTAAACTTGTTTTTTTTTTCATAAAAGAGGTGCAATCATGTGACTGCAATAATGGAGACCTCTGTGTATGCCCCTGAAACAAGTGGTATTACTGAGGGAGTTAAAGAGTAAGCGATGGTTCACAAAGCACGCCTTCTTTTGAGCTCAGAAAGTTGATATCTTTGTTTTGAATTTGTGTGTGTAAAGGTTGTTAGTAACGTATCTATTTGATATTTTTATGATCAGTACCGGAATTCATTCAGGGTAATTTGATAAAGGATCCGACTCTGTGTGTTGGATTTTTCTGCTATGGTTTAACTTTGCTAAGAGATGCTTTTGGCCATTGGTCAGTTATGTTTAGGCGCTTTACTCTTATATTCTCCTATTAATCAAAATAGATAATTCAAGATATGGTCATAAAGATGAAGCTGAATTCAGCTAAGACAAATTTTCTTTTGGTGGCTTTGATTTCATCATAGAGCCTCTATCCACTGTACAACTAAGGCAGTCATTTATTAGTTACAAAATGAACTGGCGCTGGCTCTAGCATAGAGTTTGCTTCCTAGGATATCCTATATTCTTTCTGTATAATATGAGATTTCTCCTATTGAATATGGAATTGCTCCTCAAATACCTTTTGGCTCAAAAGTTTTAAGGCAATTGAGTTAACCACTGTCCACTAGGATGTGCAAGAGGAAAAGATGAGTGGTTCTTCATCCAGACAGAAGGGTGGTCAAGGTAAAGTTACTAATTGCTTTCCTCATTTCAATTTAGGCAGAATTAAAGCTTGGTTTTTAGTTGTCTATACTAAAAGCCTGGATTCATCAGAAAAAGGAAGGAAAGTGGATGGATGGTGGAGAAAACAACACTGTGTAGCTTCTTATTTAGGAAGCAGATCAAAACTTCATAGATTTGGTCCACTCATAAATACCTTTCTTGCTATCTACTAATTATTATACTTGTTGTCTCCTGCACACAATTTATGGTAGCTTTCTCATTTAATAACATTCAAATCTTAAACTTGTTCAAACATCTCTCTAATAGCATAACATCAACTTCCTTTCAATTTATAATATATAATCTCTCCTAGTGTCCATTTAAGCTGACATGTCATCGCCACGTCATCATCTACCATCATATGTGATGACGTGGCGCTGATGTGGCAATGACGTGGCATGACATGTCAGCTTAGATGGACACGCCAGCGCTTAAGTTAAGAAATTGACGGAAGTGGACGGAAGGACCAATTTGGAACTTCTTACAAACATAAAGGACCAGTTTAAACTTTTTGAAACATAAAGGACCAATATGAAACTTCGTGCAAACATAAGGGACCAATTTGGGGTTTTGACCTACTCTTTAACTAACACCGTTAGAGAGAAATTTCTTTTGTTGTTGAAGATGTGTCGATTCGCCAAGTTTCAAAGCAAAACGATGACAAAAATGACGCGTTTAGAGTGATTCTCTACGAAATTCGAGAGATGAGGGCCTAAGGTAAACGGTAGCGTTTTATGATGAAATGGAGGATGGAAGAAAATATGACGTAAGCCACGATCATTATCCATTTAAATATTAAGATACAAATTGCTCCAAAAATGAAACGCTAGGGACATAATTAATCACAATTAAATATTAAGGGCATATTTAATCAAAGACTCAAACGTTAAGACTTAAGAGTAGCAAATATACTTTATCCACTTTTTTTTTGGTCAAGTACTTTATCCACTTATAAATAGTTGGAATTAGTGAGTAGTGTCCTTGACTTTAATATCGCTTTTGAAATGAAAGGCCAGCCCAAATGGAAATTGGCCCATGTCATTGTAATGGGCTATCACTTGTACTGAGGTGCTTGATGTTATTTTAATTATATTATTTAAAAAAACACACTAAAATAATAATATTTGTTATAATGTTATATGATAAGAGATGCAAAATAACACTATTTTTTCTCATAACACCTAAAAAAGGTGTTATCTCATAACACTATTTGTATCTATTTGATATTTTTCTGATCGGTACCGGAATTCAGGGTAATTTGATAAAGGATCCGACTCTGTGTGTTGGATTTTTTTGCTATGGTTTAACTTGCTGAGAGATGCTTTTGGCCATTCGTCGGTTATGTTTAGGCGTTTTACTCTTATATTCTACTATTAATCAAAATATGGTCATAAAAATGAAGCTGAATTCTGCTAAGACAAATTTTCTTTTGAGTCATGGAAGAGATTAATACCATTGTTTATGAACACCTCTCTTGTAAGAAAAAGAGTCAAAGAGAATTAGGTTTGGTGGCTTTGATTTCATCATAGAGCCTCTATCCACTGTACAGCTAAGGCAGTCATTTGTCAGTTACAATATGAAGTGGCTTTAGCACATAGGTTGCTTTCTAGGATATCCTATCTTCTTTCTTTCTGTATAATATCATATTTCTCCTATTGAATCTGGAATTCCTCCTCAAATACCTTTTGGCTCAAAAGTTTTTTAAGCCAGTTGAGTTAACCACTGGGATGTGCAAGAGGAAAAGATGAGTGCTTCTTCATCCAGAAGGGTGGTCAAGGTAAAGTTACTGGTTGCTTTCCTCATTTCAATTTAGGCAGAATTAAAGCTTGGTTTTTAGTTGTCTATACTAAAAGTCCGGAATCATCAGAAAAAGGAAGGAAAGTGGATGGATGCTGGAGAAAACAACACTGCATAGCTTCTTGTTATTAAGGAAGCAGATCAAAACTTCATAGATTTGGTCCACTCACAAATACCTTTCTTGCTATTACTCTAATTATATTATACATTTGAAGTAACTTCCCAAACTCTACTTGATTCAACTGCTTATACTTGTTGTCTCCTGCACACAATTTCTGGTAGCTTTCTCATTTAATAACATTCAAATCTTAAACTTGTTGTAATATCTCTCTAATAGGCTAACATCAACTTCCTTTCAATTTATAATATAATAATAGATCATTTATTTAAATTTCTGGCAAGCATTTGCTCGTAATTCTCAATAGATTGAAGCCTTTGGATGAGTAGCTGTTGCCTGAAGTTCTTGATGAAAGCTTCAGCACTTACATATATGTCTTCGGTTCCCTTATAAATTTTAAATAAAAAAACTTATAAATTTTATTTTACCCGTATCATATTTCATATTTTTCAAACATAAATTATTAATATCTCTTTTTTTTGTTTTCATATTTTTTTCTCCACTAAAATTGTATTTTATATATTATAATATCTAATCTTAAACTTGTTTTTTTTTCATAAAAGAGGTGCAATCATGTGACTGCAATAATGGAGACCTCTGTAAAATGAGGTCAGAAAGTTGATATCTTTGTTTTGAATTTGGCGGAATACTGAATATGGAACAAAATAGTGATATTTTGAAATGTTGGATTGTAAAAAGCCTCTAGTATTGCGATTGATAGGAAAGTGGTTGACATTTGTCGTAGGATTGGGTTTTTCTTTTTATCAATATTTTCTTTGCGTGTGTAAAGGTTGTTAGTAACGTATCTATTTGATATTTTTCTGATCGGTACCGGAATTCATTCAGGGTAATTTGATAAAGGATCCGACTCTGTCTGTTGGATTTTTCTGCTCTGGTTTAACTTTGCTGAGAGATGCTTTTGGCCATTCGTCAGTTACGTTTAAGCCCTTTACTCTTATATTCGCCTATTAATCAAAATATTGTCATAAAGAAGAAGCTAAATTCAGCTAAGACAAATTTTCTTTTGAGTCATGGAAGAGATTAGTACCATTGCTTATGATAATAAAAAGAGAATTAGGTTTGGTGGCTTTGATTTCATGATAGAGCCTCTATCCACTATACAGCTAAGGCAGTCATTTGTCAATTACAAAATGAACTGGCTTTAGCACAGAGGTTGCTTTCTAGGATATCATATATTCTTTCTGTATAATATCATATTTCTCCTGTTAAATCTGGAATTCCTCCTCAAATACCTTTTGGCTCAAAAGTTTTAAGCCAGTTGAGTTAGCCACTGGGAAGTGCAAGAGGAAAAGATGAGTGCTTCTTCATCCAGAAGGGTGGTCAAGGTGAAGTTACTGGTTGCTTTCCTCATTTCAATTTAGGCAGAATTAAGGAAACACTCCTTTCCCTTTTCTATATGAAGGTATTCTTCTCACAGTTTCCTGTATAGTTTTAGAAGAATAGGTTTTTCTTTTCTAGTTTTGAGAAGAATTTCAAGGTTGGTTCTTCTCATTAAAAAATTCCAATACTAAAAATCAGGATTCATCAGAAAAAGGAAGGAAAGTGGATGGTGGAGAAAACAACACTGTATAGCTTCTTATTTAGGAAGCAGATCAAAACTTCATAGATTTGGTCCACTCATAAATACCTTTCTTGCTATCTGCTTATTATTATACTTGTTGTCTCCTGCACACAATTTATGGTAGCTTTCTCATTTAATAACATTCAAATCTTAAACTTGTTCAAACATCTCTCTAATAGCCTAACATCAACTTCCTTTCAATTTATAATATATAATCTCTCCTAGTGTCCATTTAAGCTGACGTGTCATCGCCACGTCATCATCTACCATCATATGTGATGACGTGGCGCTGATGTGGCAATGACGTGGCATGACATGTCAGCTTAGATGGACACGCCAGCGCTTAAGTTAAGAAATTGACGGAAGTGGACGGAAGGACCAATTTGGAACTTCTTACAAACATAAAGGACCAGTTTAAACTTTTTGAAACATAAAGGACCAATATGAAACTTCGTGCAAACATAAGGGACCAATTTGGGGTTTTGACCTACTCTTTAACTAACACCGTTAGAGAGAAATTTCTTTTGTTGTTGAAGATGTGTCGATTCGCCAAGTTTCAAAGCAAAACGATGACAAAAATGGCGCGTTTAGAGTGATTCACTACGAAATTCGAGAGATGAGGGCTTAAGGTAAACGGTAGCGTTTTATGATGATATGGAGGATGGAAGAAAATATGACGTAAGCCACGATCATTATCCATTTAAATATTAAGATACAAATTGCTCCAAAAATGAAACGCTAGGGACATAATTAATCATAATTAAATATTAAGGGCATATTTAATCAAAGACTCAAACGTTAAGACCTAAGAGTAGCAAATATACTTTATCCACTTTTTTTTTGGTCAAGTACTTTATCCACTTATAAATAGTTGGAATTAGTGAGTAGTGGCCTTGACTCTAATATCGCTTTTGAAATGAAAGGCCAGCCCAAATGGAAATTGGCCCATGTCATTGTAATGGGCTATCACTTGTACAGAGGTGCTTGATGTTATTTTAATTATATTATTTAAAAAAACACACTAAAATAATAATATTTGTTATAATGTTATATGATAAGAGATGCAAAATAACACTATTTTTTCTCATAACACCTAAAAAAGGTGTTATCTCATAACACTATTTGTATCTATTTGATATTTTTCTGATCGGTACCGGAATTCAGGGTAATTTGATAAAGGATCTGACTCTGTGTGTTGGATTTTTCTGCAATGGTTTAACTTGCTGAGAGATGCTTTTGGCCATTCGTCGGTTATGTTTAGGCGCTTTACTCTTATATTCTACTATTAATCAAAATATGGTCATAAAAATGAAGCTGAATTCTGCTAAGACAAATTTTCTTTTGAGTCATGGAAGAGATTAATACCATTGTTATTTATGAACACCTCTCTTGTAAGAAAAAGAGTCAAAGAGAATTAGGTTTGGTGGCTTTGATTTCATCATAGAGCCTCTATCCACTGTACAGCTAAGGCAGTCATTTGTCAGTTACAATATGAAGTGGCTTTAGCACAGAGGTTGCTTTCTAGGATATCCTATCTTCTTTCTTTCTGTCTAATATCAGATTTCTCCTATTGAATATGGAATTCCTCCTCAAATACCTTTTGGCTCAAAAGTTTTTTAAGCCAGTTGAGTTAACCACTGGGATGTGCAAGAGGAAAAGATGAGTGCTTCTTCATCCAGAAGGGTGGTCAAGGTAAAGTTACTGGTTGCTTTCCTCATTTCAATTTAGGCAGAATTAAAGCTTGGTTTTTAGTTGTCTATACTAAAAGTCCGGATTCATCAGAAAAAGGAAGGAAAGTGGATGGATGCTAGAGAAAACAACACTGTATAGCTTCTTGTTATTTAGGAAGCTGATCAGAACTTCATAGATTTGGTCCACTCACAAATACCTTTCTTGCTATTTCTCTAATTATATTAAACATTTGAAGTAACTTCCCAAACTCTACTTGATTCATCTACTGATTCAACTGCTTATACTTGATGTCTCCTGCACACAATTTCTGGTAGCTTTCTCATTTAATAACATTCAAATCTTAAACTTGTTGAAATATCTCTCTAATAGGCTAACATCAACTTCCTTTCAATTTATAATATAATAAGAAATCATTTATTTAAATTTCTGGCAAGCATTTGCTCGTAATTCTCAATAGATTGAAGCCTTTGGATGAGTAGCTGTTGCCTGAAGTTCTTGATGAAAGCTTCAGCACTTGCATATATGTCTTCGGTTCCCTTATAAATTTTAAATAAAAAAACTTATAAATTTTATTTTACCCGTATCATATTTCATATTTTCAAACATAAATTATTAATATCTCTTTTTTTTGTTTCCATATTTTTTTCTCCACTAAAATTGTATTTTATATATTATAATATCTAATCTTAAACTTGTTTTTTTTCATAAAAGAGGTGCAATCATGTGACTGCAATAATGGAGACCTCTGTAAAATGAGGTCAGAAAGTTGATATCTTTGTTTTGAATTTGGCGGAATACTGAATATGGAACAAAATAGTGATATTTTGAAATGTTGGATTGTAAAAAGCCTCTAGTATTGCGATTGATAGGAAAGTGGTTGACATTTGTCGTAGGATTGGGTTTTTCTTTTTATCGATATTTTCTTTGCGTGTGTAAAGGTTGTTAGTAACGTATCTATTTGATATTTTTCTGATCGGTACCGGAATTCATTCAGGGTAATTTGATAAAGGATCCGACTCTGTCTGTTGGATTTTTCTGCTCTGGTTTAACTTTGCTGAGAGATGCTTTTGGCCAGTCGTCAGTTACGTTTAAGCCCTTTTACTCTTATATTCGCCTATTAATCAAAATATGGTCATAAAGAAGAAGCTGAATTCAGCTAAGACAAAATTTCTTTTGAGTCATGGAAGAGATTAGTACCATTGCTTATGATAATAAAAAGAGAATTATGTTTGGTGGCTTTGATTTCATGATAGAGCCTCTATCCACTATACAGCTAAGGCAGTCATTTGTCAATTACAAAATGAACTGGCTTTAGCACAGAGGTTGCTTTCTAGGATATCATATATTCTTTCTGTATAATATCATATTTCTCCTGTTGAATCTGGAATTCCTCCTCAAATACCTTTTGGCTCAAAAGTTTTAAGCCAGTTGAGTTAGCCACTGGGAAGTGCAAGAGGAAAAGATGAGTGCTTCTTCATCCAGAAGGGTGGTCAAGGTGAAGTTACTGGTTGCTTTCCTCATTTCAATTTAGGCAGAATTAAGGAAACACTCCTTTCCCTTTTCTATATGAAGGTATTCTTCTCACAGTTTCCTGTATAGTTTTAGAAGAATAGGTTTTTCTTTTCTAGTTTTGAGAAGAATTTCAAGGTTGGTTCTTCTCATTAAAAAATTCCAATACTAAAAATCAGGATTCATCAGAAAAAGGAAGGAAAGTGGATGGTGGAGAAAACAACACTGTATAGCTTCTTATTTAGGAAGCAGATCAAAACTTCATAGATTTGGTCCACTCATAAATACCTTTCTTGCTATCTACTAATTGTTATACTTGTTGTCTCCTGCACACAATTTATGGTAGCTTTCTCATTTAATAACATTCAAATCTTAAACTTGTTCAAACATCTCTCTAATAGCCTAACATCAACTTCCTTTCAATTTATAATATATAATCTCTTCTAGTGTCCATTTAAGCTGACGTGTCATCGCCACGTCATCATCTACCATCACATGTGATGACGTGGCGCTGATGTGGCAATGACGTGACATGACATGTCAGCTTAGATGGACACGCCAGCGCTTAAGTTAAGAAATTGACGGAAGTGGACGGAAGGACCAATTTGGAACTTCTTACAAACATAAAGGACCAGTTTAAACTTTTTGAAACATAAAGGACCAATTTGAAACTTCGTGCAAACATAAGGGACCAATTTGGGGTTTTGACCTACTCTTTAACTAACACCGTTAGAGAGAAATTTCTTTTGTTGTTGAAGATATGTCGATTCGCCAAGTTTCAAAGCAAAACGATGACAAAAATGACGCGTTTAGAGTGATTCTCTACGAAATTCGAGAGATGAGAGCTTAAGGTAAACGGTAGCGTTTTATGATGATATGGAGGATGGAAGAAAATATGACGTAAGCCACGATCATTATCCATTTAAATATTAAGATTCAAATTGCTCCAAAAATGAAACGCTAGGGACATAATTAATCACAATTAAATATTAAGGGCATATTTAATCAAAGACTCAAACGTTAAGACTTAAGAGTAGCAAATATACTTTATCCACCTTTTTTTTTGGTCAAGTACTTTATCCACTTATAAATAGTTGGAATTAGTGAGTAGTGGCCTTGACTCTAATATCGCTTTTGAAATGAAAGGCCAGCCCAAATGGAAATTGGCCCATGTCATTGTAACGGGCTATCACTTGTACATAGGTGCTTGATGTTATTTTAATTATATTATTTAAAAAAACACACTAAAATAATAATATTTGTTATAATGTTATATGATAAGAGATGCAAAATAACATTATTTTTTCTCATAACACCTAAAAAAGGTGTTATCTCATAACACTATTTGTATCTATTTGATATTTTTCTGATCGGTACCGGAATTTAGGGTAATTTGAGAAATGATCCGACTCTGTGTGTTGGATTTTTCTGCTATGGTTTAACTTGCTGAGAGATGCTTTTGGCCATTCGTCGGTTATGTTTAGGCGCTTTACTCTTATATTCTACTATTAATCAAAATATGGTCATAAAAATGAAGCTGAATTCTGCTAAGACAATTTTTCTTTTGAGTCATGGAAGAGATTAATACCATTGTTTATGAACACCTCTCTTGTAAGAAAAAGAGTCAAAGAGAATTAGGTTTGGTGGCTTTGATTTCATCATAGAGCCTCTATCCACTGTACAGCTAAGGCAGTCATTTGTTAGTTACAATATGAAGTGGCTCTAGCACAGAGGTTGCTTTCTAGGATATCCTATCTTCTTTCTTTCTGTATAATATCAGATTTCTTTCTGTATAATTCCTTTCGGCTCAAAAGTTTTTTAAGCCAGTTGAGTTAACCATTGGGATGTGCAAGAGGAAAAGATGAGTGCTTCTTCATCCAGAAGGGTGGTCAAGGTAAAGTTACTGGTTGCTTTCCTCATTTCAATTTAGGCAGAATTAAAGCTTGGTTTTTAGTTGTCTATAGTAAAAATCCGGATTCATCAGAAAAAGGAAGTAAAGTGGATGGATGCTGGAGAAAACAACACTGTATAGCTTCTTGTTATTTAGGAAGCAGATCAAAACTTCATAGATTTGGTCCACTCACAAATACCTTTCTTGCTATTTCTCTAATTATATTAAACATTTGAAGTAACTTCCCAAACTTTACTTGATTCATCTACTGATTCAACTGCTTATACTTGTTGTCTCCTGCACACAATTTCTGGTAGCTTTCTCATTTAATAACATTCAAATCTTAAACTTGTTGAAACATCTCTCTAATAGGCTAACATCAACTTCCTTTCAATTTATAATATAATATAAATATAATAATAAATCATTTATTTAAATTTATAATATATAAGGCTATATTTGAAAATACATAAACAAATAATATTGATTTGGTTGAAAACCCCAAATTTGTCCTTTATGTTGTCACCAAGTTTCATATTGGTTCTTTATGTTTCAAAAAGTTTAAATTGGTCCTTTATGTTTGCAAGAAGTTTCAAATTGGTCCTTCCGTCCAATTCCATCCAATTTTGCCGTTAAGTGATGACGTGTCCGGCTGATGTGTCACCTTCTCTCTCCTACTGTACTGCTTGGCTGACGTGGCCTTAGTTAACCTAATTAAAACCAGAGACTAAAATGAACAAAATGACTTTTTACAAATAATAAATAAATAAATTTCCCACTTTCCTCATCTTCTCCTTCCTCATCGACACCTCCTCCACCTCCACGCAGTCCAACATCCACACCAACCTCCATCACTCCAGACATTTTTTTTTCCACTTTTTCAGAATTTAACAAATTCTCCTTTTGCAATAGATCACAACCACACAGTAGCAAAATAAATGAATTTCCAAACAAGATCAACACAAAATGGGTTTCAGAAATTCATCACAGTGAAAAATAGGGTTTTCATAGATTTGTGCAAGAAGACTTGGTGGAGTTGTATAAATTACCTAATTCTGAAAACGAATTACCTAAAATCAAACAAGATCTAAAGAGTGTGAGCAGAAATTTTGCTAACTATAGAAAGAAACTTACGGTGTTTTGAAATGAGCATATGAAGAAAGCTTGAGATCTTCGTTTCTGGAAAAAGGCGAAAACTTTCACATATATCTTGCTTGCTTGAGGATTGAGGAAGCAGATAAAGGATTTACCAACACTACAGATTTCCCATCCTATGGTGCTTGCTGTAGATGTTGAACGGCACGGAGGCGGAGGAGGTGATAGTCGATGAGGAAGGAGAAGAAGATGAAGATAGTGGGAAAAATATTTTTTTTTTATTTGTGAAAAATCATTTTATTCATTTTAGTCCCTAATTTTAAGTTAACTAAGGCCACGTCAGCCAACCAGTACACGTAGGAGAGAGAGGGTGACACATCAGCCGGACATATCATCACTTAACGGCAAAACTAGATGGAATTGGACGGAAGGACCAATTTGGAACTTCTTGCAAACATAAAGGATCAATTTAAACTTTTTAAAATATAAAGGACCAATATGAAACTTAGTGACAACATAAAGGATCAATTTGGGGTTTTGACCTATTGATTAGTATACAAAATCAAACATTTACGTACCAAACATAAGTATCATAAATATATACCATCATATATATATTATGTCTACAAATCCCCCTTAGCTTCTCCCCACCTTATTTTGGGCTTGTTCTTAGGGACGACAATGTGTAGGGTTTGGGTAGGATACTGTATTCCCTGTCCTTGGTCCCGATAGTCAATATTTTCCCCATCCCCGGACCCATCCTCGGTCGGGTATGAAATTTGATACCCATCCCCAGACCCATCGAATACTTAGATCCCCAGACCCGGCCCCGGATCCGGAAAATTTACTATTTTTTTGCTTTCATCACAAGTACTTTAATCATTAGTATTGAACACACATGCATAAATTTAATTATTTCCAAATTTTAGAAAAAAAAAAACTTCAAACACACAATAAAATAAATATAAAAAGTCTAAGTTCATCCTTAAATAAACAAATACAAACATAAAATGTGGTGTGAAATATGAATGTGTTAATCATGATTCATAGATAGGGGTTGGTGGGTGAGTGAGATGAGAGTCTAATTGAGTTTGTGCGAATGGGTGTTACGTGATGGTGAGGTGAGTGTAAATTTTTTTAATTGGATTTGATATATAATATATTTTTATAAAAAATATTTTTATATATATTTATCACCGGATCCGGGGCCGGGGTGAATACACCCTTATTCGTCCCCAGACCCGAACTTTTACCCGTTAAAATCTCCGAACCCGGACCCAGACCCATTTTTTCAATACCTGAACCCAACGGGTAAATTTTTTCGGGTACCCATTGGATCCGGATAAGATTGCCATCCCTACTTGTTCTTTATCAAGAAAGGTTGTAAGAATGTAAATAAAAAAGTGGTAGGACTCTGATGGAAACCATCATTTTTATTACCAAACACAATAAATTTATTCTCATTCCCTTTCCTTCTCTGCCTAAAGAAGGTGACCTTTGATGGTTTCTTTCCTTCTCCTCCTTCTATAAATATTTTCTCCTTTCAATTATGTTTGGTCAATTCTCCTTTCATTAGAAAATTTTTTGTTTATGATCTTTCTGTAGGAGTTTTCCTCTACTTTTTTTTCTATGAGAGTTTCTTTTCATGAAAATATATTAAAAATTTATATTTTCAAATCTACATCTATAAACTCACAGCATTAAAGAGAATGAAACTTTCAAAAAGATTGATTCTTCCTAAAAGGGAAAAGGCGCATGTTTCTTTTATATTCTTAAATGCGACATTTAATTACCTTGAGGTTTGACTTAAAATTAATGTGCCCCTCTGTAGTTTAGAGTGTGACATTTATGGATATAGTTGGATTTTGTACTTAGAATGATTGAGAAGATAAGATGGTGTATTATAAATTTTGAGCAAATAATTTTTTTTATACAAATCAAAACACTTAGGGTACGTTCTTTACGCAGAAACAGAAAGAGAATGAAAAAGGGAAAGTAAATGTATTTACTGTGTTTGTTAGTAAAGTTTAGGAATGAAAATGGAATAAGAATGTATTAAAATTACTACTTTACCCCTTATATTAAAATAATATAAAAAAGTTAGGATTGTGTCAAATCAAATGATATAATAGATTCATAAAAAAAATAGTATAATAGACATTTTATATTTTTTAAAAAATTATGACAAGAATAAAAAAAGTAAAATCCAACCACTATTACATAATAACCTACAACTACGCTTTTTAACTTTATTTTGTCCAACAGCTTTGTTTTTTTAAATATTTAAATGATGTAGTAAGGAACATCATTTTTAAATTAATGAAGTCACGATAGTATATAATGACCATGTCACGTTGTGACTCAATAGATAACGTTCTGTGAACTAAATAATTGATAAGAGTGTAAATTCAGATTTTAAATAGTCTATTTTTCAAAATTTAAAAATTAAATAATACTTTAATCAACCATTTAAAGATAAAAAAAATTTAGGGTATGTTCTTTAACAAGAAATGTCAAGGAAAAAGCCAATGGAAACGGTGGGGCCCACTTGGTCTCACCTACTTTTTTACTTTTTCATTTTCATCAACTTTAAAAAAAATAAAAAAATACAAAATATCTATTATACTCCTCTGATTTGACATGATTTGACACAATTATAATCCTCTTTTCTTTTTATTATTTTAATATAAGGGGTAAAATGGTCATTTTAATACATTCCCTTTCCATTTCCATTACAAAACTTTTACTACTAAACACATCAAATACATTCTGTTTCCATTTCTATTTCTATTTCTACTTAATGAATGTGATCTTACTTTTTTTTTTTGTCCAAAGTCCAAATACAAACCCAAGGTTAGGTAGTAGGTAGGCAAATAATGAGAGGGGCTGAAGTATATAAATGAGTCAAAAATTGCAGACAAAAGGGCTTTTACTCAACGCGCGGCCCGGCACACTGTCTTCTCTCGTACAAGCTTTCACAGTTTCATATCTTCCTAATCACAATGGCGGCTTCTTCTTCCCTTCAGCTCAATGTGAGAGCTCTCAGACCACTTTCCGAAACTTATCGCTTCTTATCCACTCGATCCTTTAGGCCTAGCGTTGTCAGGTGTTCCGCCGCCGCCGCCTCCTCTCCTTCCAAACGCAGCTACTCCATCACTTTGCTTCCTGGCGATGGCATCGGCCCCGAAGTCACCGCTATCGCCAAGAACGTTCTCGTCCTCGCTGGCTCCCTCGAAGGTCTCTCTAACTACTGATTTGTCTAAGCTAATTGTGAATCCTTGTTGGAATCACTTGGTCTGTGTTGAGCTATTCAGTCTTACTGTAATTTTTCATATTTGGGATTTGATAATCAGTTAATTATCCATTGGGTTCATGTATAGCATTGATAATGCACAGCATTTTGAATCGTTTTTTACTGTGATTCATGCATGCACTGGCTACTTTGTAGTTTTATCCTTTGTAGAATTCATAAGGCGATGCATTATAAAATGGAAATTGGGTAAGATACAGTGAAAGGACCAGTTCTGTACGAACGAGCCATTCCTAAGTAGAATTCCTTTTTATTTAGTATATTAGTATCTACGTTGGCGTTATAGCTTAAATTAAGCTTTTATGTATTGTTCTGCTTTTGTTTCTATATCAGGAATCAAATTTGATTTCCGCGAGATGCTTCTGGGTGGAGCAGCTTTGGATGAGACAGGAGTCCCATTACCGGATGAGACACTTGCTGTGGCAAAGCAATCTGACGCTATTCTGCTAGGTGCAATTGGAGGGTAGATATCCTTTCACATTTTCATGCTTGGAATTTGACACTTTTTCTGTAACTTTTATCCTCAAAATCTCCTAGAAGACATTATATGTCCTTTTGTTCAATTGCTTAAGGTATAAATGGGATAAATTTGAGAAGCATCTGAAGCCAGAGACTGGGTTGCTTCAGATTCGGGAAGGTCTTAAAGTATTTGCCAATTTGAGACCTGCAATTGTATTCCCACAGGTAAAAGCTTAATTCCTAAATATTTGGAAAACCATTTTTTGACATTTAGGTTTGAGACGTATGTTAAATTTAAGATCCTTATGCTGGCTTATGAAAACTCAAATGTAGGGGATTAACTAGGGTGCCTTTGGTTTTATTGTTTGCTGTTTTCATTCTAATTGGAAATAGACTGAAAATGGTTTGATACAATTTAATGGAAAACTTTTTCTAAAATTTTTTTTGAAAATAGGCTTAAGGATGAAGAAGGTATTATCTTGGATTGTGTGAGAACACAAGATTGAGCCACAAAGGATTTCCTTATAACCATAGGACTACAATAAGGTTTAACTTTGAGTCCATACCTTTTTAATTTGGTATTGGATGTGTTCATTGAACATATACAAGAGGTAGCACCAAGGTGTATGCTTTTTTCTGATAATATAGTCTTGGTTGGAGATTCCAAACAAGAAGTAAACGAAAAATTAGAAACGTGGAGACATATGGATTTCTTATAAGCCGGAGTAAATTAGGTGTAATTTCTGATAGAAAAGTTCCACTTAAACTTAAGGGAAAATTTTATCGCACAACCATAAGACATGCTTTACTGTATGGTATTCAATGTTGTGTGATAAAAAGCCAACATGAGCATAAATTCAATTTGACAGAAATGAGATTGTTGTGTTGTATGTATGGTCACACTAGAAAAGATAGGATTAGGAATGATTGCATTAGAGAAAAAGTTGGGGTAGCACCTATCATAGAAAAGTTAGTTAAAACATGTCTTAGGTGGTTTGGTCATTATAAAGAAGGCCGTTGGAGGCTCCTTTGCGTAGAGTTGACCAGATGGAAGATAGCCTAATAACTAGAGGTAGAGGAAGACCAAAGAAAACAATAAGAGAAATTATTATGATGGATTTAGCTTTTAATAAATTAACCATATAAACGAGTAAAGACAGAACACGGCGTTGCTTGATCCATATAGCCGACCCACCTTGTGGGAAAACACTTTGATTGTTGTTGTTGTTGGTTTTTTAAAAAATAGGCTTAAAATAGGAAACATCTAAAAGACATTTTCACATAATAATTAGTGTTATTTTGTAATTTGTTATGAAAATAAACTCTTCAACCATATATATATATATATATTATCATTTAATAGTACTATATTAGTCAAGCAGATGGACCCCCAATGGTCTAGAAGCTTTGAGAAAAAAGAAAGAAAGAGGGTTTTATGGGAACTGTTGTAATTTCACTGGATGGTTTAGTTACCTAAGAAAAGGTGTAGGAAGAATGAGAGAGCGGGGAAAATATTGAGAAGGGACTTGGGAGAGAGCTAGCCTCTCAAATGCTAGCAAGTTTTAGGGTTTAGGTAGGCTTGTGTGTGAGTGTTAGTGTCTTTTGCTGTATTTTCCTTTCTGGTGAGTGTTGCTGTGTTATTGTTTTTTCCTGGTTGTTATCTTGGAGTGTTTTTTTATTTCTGCTACTGTTATTTCTTGTGCCTTGCAGTGTTTCTGGTTTCTTTTACTTTCCTTCCTCTTAGGAAGTCTATTTTAATGCAACAACCAGTGTTATTCAGTATATAAAGGAGGGTTCTATCACAAGCTCAGATATCGATAACAAATTTAAGTCATTTAACTTAGAAACAAATACAAGTTTTTTTTTTTGGGTGTTAACAAATACAAAATTTTAACTTTACTTAACAAACATATTTTGAAAATATTGTGATGGAAGTATGGAACCCAAGTGGCTTGGGGAGCCCTTGCTCAAAAGCTAGTTGTTAAGGGGAAGACCCAAACGACTTAAGCACCCCATCAAGCATCACATACTACCCTAGGGACTTCCCATACTATCCGCATCCTCATCATAGCCCTGCCCTTGAAGAGCCAATGTCTTGGCTGCTACACTCTGCGATACTTCACTCTATTGCGGTTAGCCCCACTGTCGGTCAAAACCCCCCGTAGGTAGCCTTCTCCGTTAAGTCGGCAGTCCAGCTCTAAATCTCTGATACTGAATGATGGAACCCAAGTCTCACATTGGGTAGTATGGATGCTCAATGGGATACTTAAGTTGCTTGGTTCTTCCCCCTTAATATCTAGCTTTTGAGGGAGGGTTCTCAAGTCACTTGAGTTCCATCATATTGAAAGCTTGAAAATGAAAATTAATTTTAAGAAATAGGAATAGGGAATGAAAAATGTTAATATTTTTATAAACCAAAGACACTCTTAGTTTCCCATTTATCCCATATTCAAATATCATATAATCATGTTTTTTTACTCTAAAGAAAAATTAGGAATTCCATATCCATATAACTAACCCTTCCTAGTTCCTATCCATTGTGTGTAATGCTTAAGTTAACATTTGTTGAAATCCCCAAGTTAGGCAAGGTTACTTATGGAGTTTTGGCATAATATTCTTTGAAATATTGGCATAGTGACATACAACAACTATCAAATCATCCAATTTTATGATACAGTAGAACATGGATTTATATTTTTGATATTATCTTGGATACTAAATGATATCCCTTGCCTAATACCTGCTATGTTGTGTTAGTTTTCAATTTGTCTTTAATCTTCTATTAACTTTGTTAATTGTCCTATAGTTAGTGGATGCCTCAGCTTTGAAGAGAGAGATTGTTGAAGGGGTTGACCTCATGGTTGTAAGGGAACTCACTGGAGGTCTGTTGGGCTTTGATTCTGGCTGTGATATAGTGGATTTAATTTTCTTTTGTAGTCTTTGAAATAATCATGTTGTGCCAGTTTAACAAAAATAAATAATTCTTCATTCTCTTCTCTCTTTAATCATAGAATTGTGTTGCTAATTCAATATGCAACTATGTCTTGTTGATGCTTTTTTGTATTTAGGTATCTACTTTGGGAAGCCCAGGGGCTTTGGTTCCGATGAAAATGGTGAAGAGACTGGCTTCAATACTGAGATTTATGCTGCATATGAGGTATCTTACTAATACAAGTTGGTCCATTAGATAAAACATTTTATACGATATCATGATGTTTTCCCTTTATGCTACAACTACTTGTCAAATGTACTCCTGTGAAATGGAAATTTTCACTTTTCTTCATCTTGTCTTCCTTTAAGTAATCTATGTTTATTTTGACTCAGAAATCCCTTTAAGTATAAATGGCACCATAATTTAACTTGATAATAGATCTTGTGTATGTTTATCCTTCTTTTATTACAAATTCTAGTTTCATGGGAATTCTTGGATATTTTGTTTATTATCTCTAGCATTCAAAAGTTTTTTTTTTACATAGAAATTAATATCTTTATTTTTTCTTTAAATAATAAACAAAACTAAGTATTTATATGTAAAAGAAAGGTTGATAAGAATTGAAGGGTGGACATAATCAAAGATTAGAATGGGCAAGCTGCATGAGCTGACATAGGCAGGGCCATACAAACAGTGGGGAAATTAGAAAGATAAAGAAGATAAAAAAATAAGAGATCACTGAGGATGAGAGTTGGAACGATCAGGGAAAGATATGATATGGTTAGAGTTAGAATTGCTAGACAATTTATGCTTGCAACAGAATGAACAAATTTAGTAAAGACTTTTCACCTAGGTGGGATTTGCCTGTGAAATATAGAATACATTTGAAGGATTTAAGTTGGTATTTTTATTAAGTTCTATATTGATTCCTAATTAATGAGATTAGGGTGTGTTAGTGTAGTACATTACAAATGTTCTTATATTGACTGAAGATGGTAGTTGCAGATTCAGGTATTATCACATGATTCGTACCCTTTTTTTGTCCCTTGAAAGAAGTATTAAGTTATTTTTGGAGAGTAAGCATTGTCTATGAGGAAGTATTGAGATATGTAAGCTGTGGGATTCACATTTTCTATTTTCCCTCCCAAAAGAACTTGCTTGTTTCTTCTTTCAATCTGTTGTTTCTTGCCCTTATAACAAATGTCAATATAATATTTGGATCTATGATTGTCTAACATATGATAATATATACCAGGTTGATCGCATTGCTCGTTTTGCATTTGAGATTGCACGAAAGCGCCGTGGGAAACTTTGCTCTGTTGACAAAGCCAATGTGTTAGAGGTACTCTTTGGTGCATTCAGTTATGATACTTATTAAGGAGTCCAAAATGTAGTAATTTTGGCTGTTGTACAATTTGCCTTGCTAGTCTGGTGACGGTGTGTGTGGTATACTAAAATTATTTATGCTGATTTACATTTTCCTGCTTTATAATTGGGCTGCTTCTAATTGCTTTTGCATAAACTTGAAAGTGGAATGATTTAGTGTTTGATTGGGATGATGGTTTAAGAGGGGCTTGGGGGTGGTTTAACCATCTAAACCTTGATTGGTTGTTTAATAAACTAGTGTAGTGGGGTGGTTTGGAATTCAGCACCCCCATTTTCAATTCCCTTAAAATTAAGGAGTGATGGTTTGGAATCTTTATAATTTATCATTTACCTTTTTAACCTATTATATTAAAAGGGTTAGTTTTTCTAGGATAACATTGAAAATTCATACGACTCGATCTCATTAATGACATTCCATCCAGTCAATGGAGAGTGAATATGATGCAATTTTTTTATTGAACTTCAATCATTAGAATGGGTTGTCTCATCCTCCACACTACTCCATCCCACTCTATTAATGATGACTACCCCATCCCACTTTCTTCAAAACTTCCAATCAAGCTGTTACCTATGCGCTAGGAAAATACCTCTCAGTTGTGTTTTCATTCTTCTTTTGGCCAAAAGTTGTGTTTTCATTTTGTTTATGTTAAATGGTTAAAAAATCTTCTGATATTTGCTTCTCATTAAAGGCAATGACTTACAGTCAACAATGGTGTTATACTCAGTCTGTTGATGTTTTTGGTCATTAGTAAATGTTATTTTTCTCTACCAAATATCCGTATACTCGATGGAAGTTAAGTTGGATTTGTGAAATCTTTGTAGTAAGAAAATAACTCCTTGGCCCTGAGATGTTGTAACTTGTAAGTAACATTATTGTGTGGTGGGTTTTCTTTTTTTCCAAAAGCATAATTAGATTTTAGCCTAATTTGCTTTTTAGTGGCTTTGTTGTCTGAAATCATACATGAAAGCACAATTGATAATATAATTTTTGTCATCTAGTCTAGCTTCTCTTAATACTAAAATTAGTTAGTCAATGCTGTCAATGTAATGAAGATACATCATGGCAATACTTGCCAACATAGAATGCATTGGCATCACTTGATCCATATAGTTGGACCCTATATAGTAGGAAAAGGTTTTGTTTGTTCTTGTTGTACATCTTGGCAATACTTGATAAGCATAGACATCTTTATGGATGTGTAGCTTGGGTCTCAGGAATATTGCTGGCAGTATTTGAAATGATAGTAGTGAATGTCTGCAGTTATTGTAAGAACTAGGTCCTGATTCTGAAGTAACTGTTTAGTCAACGACAACAATCAAAGCATTCTCCTACTAGGTGGAGTGAAGTAACTGTTTAGTCAATTAGCAGAAATTGTATATTAAAAGTTTAAGGATGCAAGTAACTTGGTATGTAAATTGTTAAAATTTATGCATGTATTAAAATTAATTAAAACTTGTGTTCAATTTGGCTACTTATGGAAAGAGGGATATTGAAAGAAAGATATACATGTGTTCTATTAAAAAAAAAAAAAGATACATGTGATATTAATATATGATAAATTGAGGTCTAGTTCAAAAATATGTTAAACAGCTAAGTATGTTTGTATTTTCCAGGCATCAATGTTTTGGAGGAAGAGAGTTCAGACAATGGCATTGGAATATCCTGATGTTGAGCTCTCACACATGTATGTTGATAATGCCTCAATGCAACTAGTTCGCTACCCAAAACAGGTATGCCTATGGAATACATTAACATAATCTGTCTTTCATTATGTGGGATCATGCAAGATTTAATTCACAGAAGGAAATTGTTTGAATGACAAAAATGCAAGTTTTACAATGTTTGGTGCTGAATTATGCAGTTTGACACAATTTTAACAAACAATATATTTGGAGATATATTATCAGATGAGGCTTCAATGATCACTGGAAGTATTGGAATGCTTCCTTCTGCTAGCCTTGGGGATTCGGTATGAAAAAATAAATTATAGTAAATTATGATTAAATCATAACCCATGTTTTAGCAAGTGAATAACTATATTTTCCAATTGATCATATTGGTTTTTAATTTGTTTAGGGACCTGGGCTTTTTGAACCTATACATGGTTCTGCTCCTGATATTGCTGGACAGGTTTGTTTTTTTTTTCAATTACTTCCTGATCTTTTTTCTTATGTCAACATTCATTACAACAACATAATTATCTGTATACAGGACAAAGCAAATCCATGTGCTACTGTTCTTAGTGCTGCTATGCTCTTGAAGTATGGCCTTGGAGAAGATGACGCCGCTGAGAGAATAGAGAATGCGGTTTTGGACACCTTGAACAGGGGATTTCGAACTGCTGACATACATTCTGATGGAACAGTAAGCATACCTTGCAGTCTCTTGGCATTCATGTCAAAAGTTTTTTCCACTTAATGGAATTGGAAGCCAGATGCTTACTGTATTTTATCACTTCAATCCTTGTCCCTAATTTTCTTGATATCTATATACGTCTTGGTGCATGTTTAGTTTTTCTATCAGTGTTTTAATAATTCCGTGTCTTTCTGCTGAATGAACTTGATTTGTACTGTGTTAACGTCTGGATTATCTGTTTATGCAGAAGCTAGTAGGATGCAAACAGATGGGTGAAGAGATAATGAAGTCAGTAGAATCCCAGGTTCCTGCTGCTGTATGAACTAAAACTAGATGAGCACAGAATTTGGGTGCTTGGTTGAGCTTTTGGAGATCTCTTCTGATGGACTATCATTACAATGCCTCTCCTTAATGCTTAAGCTGGAAGAAGTTCCTTTGATAAGATTTCCAGCTTCCTTTTAGGGGAAGTTGGAGTATCTTTTCTCTAATGAAAATTGAACATTCATCATGTAATATGTAATTTTGATATTCTAGAAAATTGAATCTACATACACCTTCTGAACATTGATGGAGTCTAGGGGTAAGTAAGTAGTATTTAATAATTATATACTCTTGTTTTGTATCTTTGCGTTTACTATTTCTTTTCATCAAAGATGAAATTTCCACCATCTCAAACAGTTTTGTTAAAAGTTCATTGTTTGATATCTCAACTAGTTCAAAACTTGAGTACAGTGAAAGCAGGAGCCTCATCAGACAAAGTGGTCTCGCCACCGGAAATGGTGGTTCCCGGAGCCAAGTAAAATTTCATCAGAATCAAGGAGGTTCTAGGTATCAATCCTTATTTGCCATTCTGTTCTCTTTGTCTGGGAGGTTAGTTTGAATGTTTGTTGATCAAGAATCTATAGATGGTTCTTAAAATTTTCGTTGAACAATATATGTAGAATTAGCCTCTCTTGAATCATGCTCTTCTTCAACAGTGACTTGTCAGGTACATCATTACTCATAATCTTTCATGATTTAAAATATCTTAAAGGAGGGAAATACATTCATATATATATATATATATATATATATTTGTTACCTAAAATAAATTATAATGCAATAGGCAAGAAAACAAATAAAACTATATTACTAAAATACAAGGCTTCCTCGTTCTGCTTCTGCATGCACCAATTAGGCAATTACATCAAGAGAGCTTCTCTTAGGCTTTGCACAATACCACTCACTGTCACTTTGCTCTCATCACCCATCTGCAACATTACTACATGCAATAACTAAGGATTTGACTAAATATAACTGCATTAAAATGTATTACAAATATTCTAAAAAGTACTTTTTTGTTCCGAAATTATAAATATTTTGTCAATGTTGCCCTTAAAGTTTATTTGCTTTCACCCTAACTTTGTCATGTGAAGTCATATATTTAACTCAATGTGATGTCAAATCATATTTAATTACACGTTCTATTATTTTAGTTACAGTAGCATGTAGCGCCATTTATTTTGTAGTGTTGAAGTGATAAATATATGACTTGAAACCCTAAACTAATGGTATGTTTGGTAAGGATACCAAACAATAAAATTATGGTGTTTTACGATTTTCAAAAAAACTTTACATCATATTTTATACATATCAAACACACTTTTTATGATACTTTTTCTCTCTTCTAATTTTTCTCTCTATCTCTCTCCTCACTTTTCTCTACAGTATTTTCTTTACAGTACTTTGCATCTGTGCATTTATACTAAGTGTACCCTAAACATCTCAGCTAAATAGATTACATGACATCACACTCAACATTGGAAGTTACGGAATTAACCACATTTACATCTTGCCATTAATGATTTGGATAGAATTAGGGTGTGAAAGACAAAATTACTTGCAAATTTAAAATTTAGGGACTAAATTAACAACAACAAAAATATTAGAGATTAAATAATTTGTGTACCAAAAATATACTTTTGGCAATTAACATATAAATATTGTGTACCTGAGCAATAATAGTAATGTCAAGAGTGAAGTTCCCAAATGGCAAGACGGTGGTACTGAGAAGAGAGAGTTGAAGGTTGTGAAGCTGAGCCATTATTTTGTAGATAATGCCATTTTGTTTGTGGCAGTGAATGTTTATTAGTATTTGCTTCTCTAAAACTCTTGCTTTCACCTCAGGCTCAGGGAGAGGCAGTGATTCATTTGCTCCATCAATGTTGGATCCACAAGACGACGTCGTGTCAGGTTGGGATTCATCATGTTCATTCATCTCCATCATCACTGCCTTCTTATTCTGTTTCTCAAGCTCTTTTATAGCTTTCTCCATCTACACCAACAAATCTTAATTAGTAATAAAATAAACCTCCTTGATCTTTTCCAACTATATATTGAGTTTGAACTATATATATATATATGAGAGAGAGAACAAAACAAAAGCATAAGTAATCTATATAGAACAAAATATATTTCGTTCAAACTCAGATGATCATGTTGTAAAGAAAATATTGATCATGAATTTATAATTAATTACCAAATGATTAGAAGGCCAATTCTCCCCCGACTCCTCCATGGAATAGACAATACTGTTGAATGGAGCACAGCACAGTGAGTAATTGAATATTGCTTCTGGCTCTGATATATATATATATGGTTGTAGAGAAAAAGTGAAGTGGGGTTGTGTGTGTAATGCATGGACCTCACTTATAAGGGAAAGCGAAAGAGATATATTATAGTGTAAACTTCATTGAGATTCTTTTAATTTTGGGTCAGGAATACATACATTCTTTGAGTTTTAAAATTTTATAGACCGACTCTTTGATCTTTTAATTTGGGGTACTCAACACATTTCTATTAACCTTTCGTCTATATTCAGTTATTATTTGTCACTTATACACATTTTGTGAGTTTATTTTAATCATTTTATACTTTAGCGACATCAAATTTAATGATTTAAGTGACTAAAATAACATTATAATAATAAAAACATCTTCACAAATTGTACTTATATGACAAATAACGATTAAAATATCCTCATAAAATATACTGAAGTGATAAACAGCGACTAAAATATTATATATTGTGAGCTGATAATCACATAAACTTTCTAATTAACTCTCGCTAAACATGCAACTCGCATTTCGATTCATGACATCACACGTGGGAAGCATCCAACGTTAAATTAATCTCAACCTCAATGGTACTCTATTTTATATGCAATTTTAATGGCTGATGTATATTTAATTATTTATGATTTGTACAGTGTTTAGGCACATAAATATAATAATATATATGATCAGGCATGAAGTATGCATGGGATATAATTTTATGGGTTAAAATACTTTTGGTATTTTCAACATTTGAGCATTCGGTCAAATATACTCCTAATATTCGATTGTAACGTTTTATTTTTTGAGTAATTTTATATTTTTTATTATCACCGTTAAAATTTATTACGGTTGTGGCTTATATGACGTAGTACTGTTACAGAGAAACTTTTTTCATTATTGAAGATACGTCGATTTGTCAAGTTTTAAAATAAAATTATTGCAAAAATAGTGCATCTAACCCTTCATCTCTCAATTTTGTAGAGAATCATCTTAAGCGCTAGGGGTGTACACGGGCTGGGTCGGGCCGGGTTTTGGCCGGGACCCGGCCCGGGTAGTGTCGGGTCGAGTCCATCGGGTCAGCCCGGTTTTTTTTTTTTTTTTTTTTTTTTGAGATTTGAATTTGAGTCATGGGAAATAGAGAGTAGGCATAGAAAATGAGGAGTAATTAATACATGTTGACATTTTGAATAGATTTTTTAAATTTTAAATTGATTTATTACCTAGTTTTTAGGAATAGATTAATAAGATATTAAATAATAGATATGATATCTTATTTTCAACTATCAATTTTAATCTTTTTTACATATAAAAATACTTAAATAATAAAAATTTTAAAATAAATAAATAAAATGGGCCTACCCGGGTCGGGCCGGGTTTTGGGCAGCCCAACCCGAGCCCGACCCGGTGACCCAGCCCGATGGACCCGAATGTGCTCGGGCTGGGCCGGGTTGGCCGGGTCACGAGCCAAGATGTACAGCCCTATTAAGCGCGTTATTTTTATTATTATTTTGCTCTGAAACTTGACGAATCGACATATTTTCAACTACAAAAGAAGTTTCTCTTCGACCGTGTCACGTCACATAAGTCACAACCATTATTTATTTTAACGATATTAGTAAAAATAATAAGATTATTCAAAAAAATAAAACGTTAGAGGCAATAAGAAAATTATGGATATATTTGACCGGAAGTTGTACCAAAATTATTTACCCAATTCTATATGATCATTTGATTGATAAAATCCTTTGATACCGATATCTAAATCCATTGTTAGTTCTCAGTTGACATTATTTTATATATATATATATAGAGAGAGAGAGAGAGAGAATAAACTGAAATGAATAGCAAGAGGTACTGTTTATATAAAGTTACAATTTGAATTCAATAAAAAAATAATTAATGAATTAAATTCTGGATTTATCATAGGTAGGGTTTGGATAGGGTACTATAATATATTCTTTGAACTCGAACTTGAGCGAGTATCAAAATCAATTTCCATCTCTGGACTCTACAAATAGTCAAATCCCCATACTCGGACCCAGACTCACAAAAATTTTAAATAAATTATTGTTTTATTAATATAAAATTTATTTTTATCAATTTTTTATCTATAATCACAAAAAAAAAATTTAAATCATAAATATAAATATACTATTAAATTACTTTAATATCTATAAAATATTTAATATTTTTTCTTAGAATTATACATTTTCTCAACACAAAAAATTTAAAAATATTACTTTTTATATATATTAATAAATAATTACTATTGCGGGTAGGGTATAGGTAGGGTACCTTCTTACCCGAACCTGGATCCGGACCCGGACCCGAACTCGTTGACTTTGTACCTGGACCCATATTCAAATTCACAGGATAAAATTTTAGGGTACTCATTGAGTATGGATATTTTGATCATCCATAGTTTAGGAGAATAGAAAGAAAGATTGTGCAGTATACAGAATAAGGCTTTGGGTTGGGAGTTGGGACTTAAGTTAATGGGCCTCATAAGGACCACAAAATTTTGTTTCTGTGTTCTTTTATTCAGCAGCTAGGGCCATGGTTTTTTTGTTTTTTGTTTTAGTGGGCCTCTTGGTTGCTATCTGGGCTGGATGGGTCCTATTTGTGCTTGATTGTTTCCAATCCAATTATCTATATTAATATGATTGTTAGTCTTCTGATAATTAGACTCACAAAAAAAATTTTAAAAAATATATAATAGGAGGATGTGAAAAAGAAAAAATAAATATGATGAGTAGTTGTTAGACTATGGTTATTTTTTATTATATTTTTAATAAATTAATAAATAAATTGCATGTATGCAAACCTAGGGTATATATATATATATATATATGAAATCTTAAATGTCACCTTGTGATAAAAAAGCCCAAGTTCTGTTTTATTTTGAATAAATTACTAATTCTTTGAAAGATGTTTAAATTGCACAATTACCCTTTTTATTTTAAAAATAATGGTCAAAACCTAATTTTGATCCTTTATCTTTATCACAAGTTTTAAATTGATTCTTTATCTTTCAAAAGTTCTAAATTGATCCTTTATGTTTCACATAAGTTCTATATTGGTCCTTTCGTCCAAGTCTGATGCTTTCTTCCATTAACTGCTGACGTGGCTTGCTTAGTTGGATACTTTCTCTCTCCAATTAAGCAAGTCACGTCAGTACTTAACAGAAAAAAGCAACAGACTTGGACGGAAGGACCAATATAGAACTTATGTGAAACATAAAGGACCAATTCAAAACTTTTAAAAGATAAATGACAAATTTAAAACTTGCGATAAAAATAAAGGAGCAAAATAAAATTTTGACCAAAAAATAATACACAAACGACCTTGGAGCTAAAAAAAGATTGAGCAAGCTAACCTTTAATATAATATTAAGTTTTTTATTAAAAATGTATTTTTAATCATTTTATTTTAAAATTAGTTTTTTCGTAATGAAAATCATAAATTTAATTTTTTTAATTAAAAATTATTTATCTTATATTACAAATACATTAAGGGAGGGGAGAGTGTAACATTTATAATAGAGTGACTTGCAATTTTCAGGGAAGGAAAGTTAAACTTGTATATCCTGTTTTTTCTAGTTATTATTAATCATTGGTTATACAAATGGAATTTTCCAAAAATAAATTATTGAAATTTTGTGTTAAGTTATAATTAAAGATACCAAATTAAAAGAAAAAAGTTAAAGATTTTTTTAAGAAAACATCAAGGGACAAAATAAAATTAAAGGAAAAAATATAAGGGAATAAATAATAAAAACTTTAAGAAAAAAAATACAATAATTAATGTCAAAGTTAAATTTTTAATATTTTAATTTTTAAACCATATGTTATTTATATAAAGTAATAATTTTTATATATATTTTTAAAAAATGGATATTTATATTTGATTATTTTCAAATATGATATAATTAAATGATGATATTCATGATATTATAAAAAGTTTATTCTCTTAAAAAAATAATAATATTGATTATTACGTGTAATCATTATAGAAGTTGGATGTACCATATATATTTTCAATTTATTTTCAGAAGTATACCTAAAATCAAAAAGAAAGTTTAAATATTCTTTCAAGTCTTTAATTTGTTTTTGTTATATATTTTAACTAAATGATGGGTACATATACACAGGAAAGTCGTTTTCCTCGAAGCTAATTAGGTTTGCAGTATGAGTAAAAAATTATTTGAGGCATTAATGAGGGTCCTAACACAAGAAACACCACACAACACTAATTACACATGGCTCCATTATTCACATGCATGTTTTAAATATTATTATCAAGAAGACAAACAAATAAATAAAGTCTTTAAATAAATAAATAAATAAATCTAATTCGTAATATTTACTGTAGTATATTATACCCTCATGCATGCATGCATGTGAAGGCTACACACTATGACACTAGCTTACAATTACAAATAAATGTTTTTAAATTATAATTTGGCTTGAATCATTTAATTAATTAGACATGAAAATATAGATATATTTTATCAACAGAAGAGAATTGATATGTTAATATTTAGATTAAATTACATTAACTTATCAATAGAATTATATTTATATATTTGAAATTTGATATAATATTATACAAAAATTTTCTTCTAAATCATATTTCTAATATTTATTCTATCACTAAAAAATTTATTAATATTATGTCACATTTTCCCTCCTTTTAGTTTTTTAACTAAAAATATAATAATTATTTTTTATTTCAAAATTTTAAGAAAAATATAGTGTATATATATTACGGCTATAGACTTTAGCATTTAATAATATTTATTCGATCCAAGCTTTAACTTGATGAAATATTTATAAAAACATTAAAAAAAATTCTGTGACTGACTGTGATACCAAAGTTGGAATAATTAAATAATTTTAAAGTATATATTTATAGAATTGAATGATAGCTTTTGTGCATTATATTGATCCCTAAATATAATGTAACTACTGAAGTTAATTTGGGTCATATATGAACAAAATTTAAAGCGTTGCATTTTATTTAGTTAGGTACATATATACTACATAGTAGTTCAATATACACATAGTCTATTGCACTTAGAGCCAAGCATGCATATATAAAATTTATCTAATGTTTTATGAAACTTTTTAATATTTTTTATTGATGGAGAGATAATTTATTATCTTGAAATTAATGAAAAATCAATAAAAATTTTATTAATTGTCTCATTGGTTAAAAAATCATTAACCAGGGCTCTTAATGCTAGTTAAATTGGCTCCAATGGTAGAAAACAAAGTTATATATATCTAACGAGCTAGTTAAAATATAACTGAACTTGGATCCATTACTGTGTGTTGTATGTTTAGCTCAAAGAAAAAATTCAAGAAAGACACATAGACGAGGCTCACATTGCATATAAGTCTCACTTGATATGAATCTCATCTCCTTTTTGTCTTTCTCTCTATTAAGCACCGACAACGCCTAACAAAGGTAATAGGCTCCTCTTGCTCTCCTTCCTTCTCCTTTACTTATATATATATATATACATCTCTAAACAATTCAATATTCATCATTCATCTTCTAATTGGCAATGGATGATGATGATGATCACCACTTCTCATGCCACACCCACAATATTGACACTACTCCTATCTTTCCTCAACACCATTTGGTATTTTTCCTACATATATGTATACTATAAAATTTCTTTTCTTTTCTTTTCTTAAATATATTAAGCTAACTCTATTATATATGTAAATGCAGGAAATGGATGATGAAGAGGAGAGTATAAATTTGTTGAATCAATATTGCTTTGAAGAGGATGATGATCTATTGATCAGAAATATATTTGATGATCACCAATCATATTCACATGGAAATACGTTGGAGAGTAATTTCCTGAATAATGATTCCAACAATTTCATTATTTGTGAGGGTACTGGATTAGGTGGGAGTGGTAACACCAACACATACACTCTGTGTTTTGATAACTCAACTGTGTTACCAAACGACGTCGTGGAGGTGGAACATTGTGCTGTGCCCAACACGCATAATAATAAGAAGCAATCTTCTAAGTCTGGGTCCTCGTCTTGCTCCTCAATATCATCGTCTAAACGGAGAGGTAACGGTAACGGAAAGGAGTTAACGGAGGATGCAAGGAAGAAGAGTAGGACTAGAACGTCAGCTGAAACCATTCATCACATCATGGCGGAGAGGAAGAGGAGACAGGATCTCACTCAGAAATTCATTGCCCTTTCTGCCACCATTCCTGGCTTGAAGAAGGTCTTGTGCTATACCTCTCATCACTTCTATAATTTTAATTTTATCCTTAAATTCTTTTATGCTGAGAAAAGAGAAAGAAAGACACCAACTTTGTTTCTTTTCTTTTTTTTTTTCACTTCTTATGGTTAGTTAATATGAATCAGATAGATAAGGCGTCAGTACTATGCGAAGCCATCAACTACGTGAAACAACTTCAGGAGAGAGTGAGAGAGTTGGAGAAGATCAACACAGAGAAAACAACAACAACAACAAAAAGATCCTCAATCACATCATCATCATCATCACATCATCATCATCATTCACAAGTGTGCACAAGCAAAGGCGGCGCTACTGCAGCAACAACTACCACCACTACCAACAAATGCAATGTTAATAATGAAGCTGCGAAATGTGATCAAGTATCGGCACTCCCGGAGATGGAAGCAAGAGTGTTAGGAAAACAAGTCCTGATTCGTATTCACTGCCACGTCAGACAACAAAACGACATAATGATGAATGTAATGGCATTTCTTCCGCGCATCCATCTCTCCCTCCTCAGCTGTACGCTTCTGCCCTTTGGGAATTCGGCCTCCACCATCATCACCATTACTGCGCAGATGGAGGATGAATACTGCTTGACGCCCAATGATTTACTCAACCACTTGAACCACCATCATCTCTTCAACGACTCCCATATATGTAGCTAATTAAGTAAAGCATATATGTTTGAGCTATATATATATAACGGCTTCCTCAATGCTGAATTTAAGGTTTAATTAATTTTGAGGTACGTCGTGTGGGACATGCTATTAACAAGCTAAGATTAACAAGATTACTAAAGAGTTTCAAATTTCAAACCTACAAACCAGTCATTCTCACATTTTTCATTTCTCATTTCTCAATATTGGTGCTTTATTGGGTATCCCCTAGTGGTAATTACTATTTCACCCTTATAAATTTGAATTATTACTTTTCTTCTCGGTATCTCAATTAATCACTTTCTCCATATACTATTAGTATATGAAGAATAGTTTAAAAGTAATTAAGTTTGGTTGGTCTAGTAGTTAGCTCACTAGGCCACTTAAGCAAGTGTTGGGAGTTCGAATCCCACCTTGTGTATGCAGCAACCAATTGGCCAGCGGCAAACCCTTAAATGAAGCTCAGATCCGCGAAGGATTAATTCTTGACCTGTCGAGCTGGGGGATACCTTGGAAAACCAAAAAATAATAGTTTAAAAGCCTTTGAATGATTGAGGAAAATACGACATTCAATGAGGGCGATCCAAGCATCATAGATTCTCTGCTCTATGGAAGAAGCTAAGTCATTTTTAAGTTACTTAGTGGAATCTCAAATTCATAGTAAGACGAGGAAATGTACTAAATCATAAATTGTAGTTAATAGTTTAAGAAAAAGTAAGTTACTCAATTATTTTAATGCTAAATTCAAGTGTTTAACATAGCGTGAAACATGCTATCACAAATCTCTTAAATTACTAATAGTTTCAAATTTCAAACTAACAATTATGATATTTTGATACGAGCACAGAAGGCAAATATTGGTGCTTTAATGACCTTCTCAAATGATAATTACTATTTTACCCTTATAAATTTGATTTATTATTTTTCTACTCGGTATCTCAATAATTAATCACTTTCTCCATATTTGGTATATGAAGAATTGTTTAAGGAAACATGGCATTTGCTGATGACAAAAAGGTAATTTACACTAATTGTATCAAAGATTTGATTCATTATTAACCTTATGACTTTTTTTTTGGATGTGTTTGATAGGTGGAATGAGTGAGGGAACGGAACTGTAAATCTTAGAGGGAATAAAAATGTCATTTTAATGTGATATGATGTAATGTGAAGGGAATAAAAATGAGTAAAAAAATAAGGACAAAAACACAATTTTATTACATTATAAAAAATAAAATTTATTTTATAAAAATAATGTACGAGAGTTTATCGGTTTAGCTTTCTCCTTCCCTTTTTCCTTCCTTTTAAGTTTTTACACAGCCTATGTAATACAGTTTTGGGCTACATTCAAGGTTTGTTTTGGAAGGCCCTGAAAAGTCTTGGGTTCTTGGGCCGTAGATAGTAGTCACTTTTCAGCTATCGAATAAAGGAAAAAACTTAGGTCCATTTCCTTATGTCCATTACATCCAATTTCACCAATCATATATTGTATTTACACTCTCTCTTTTATATTATTGGTTATATAAAAGGTGATCTTCTATATTCTCTCTCTACTTTGATTGGTCATTTAAACACTTTTTGTCACGTGTCATATTTATATTGAAGAACTTGATGTAATAGACATAAAGAAATACACCTAAATTTTTTCCGAATAAAACCGTAAAGATCATCAAAAAGAAAGAAAATTACACGTAACTATCACTGAAACTGAAAAGAAAAGAAAAGAAGAAAAAAGAAATTAAAATTCAGGAAATTGAGATTCAGAAATATCTACCATAATTAATATCTTTCTTCCGTTACGTCTCTTGCTTTGCCTTCATCCCATCCCAATATTGTGTAGTGATCCGTCATTCGTGCAGGTCAAATTTCGCATAACTCTCCGATTTCTTCGAACCCTTCCCTTCGTTATCTCTGCTATTTCCAGATGCAACATTTTCAAGTAAGTGCGGATTCATCATTCATATCTCTCTAAGTTGTTTGGAAACTTTTCATTCGTGTTTAGAGAATGATTCTGCGTCGCAATTTATTCTCGATTTGTTCGTTTCGGTTTCGTTAAACTGCGTAAGTCCAGTCCGACGAGTTTTAGTTTGTGGAAATTACTTGCAATTTCTCTTTCTAATTTCATATTTTACTCTTTCTTACTTTGATTTCGTTAAGCTTTCGGTCAGATCTGAATGAATGATTGAATATATTTATCGAAATCTGCTATTTGAAAAAAAAAGAAGTAAAAATTTTGTATGCTTGAAATATGTGGCTTTATAACTCTTGAGTGATTGGATTTCCAAGCGTTTGAATGTTTCTTTCCATGTAGAAAAAACTTGATGGAATCGTCATTTATTTTGATTTTTTTTTTTCCAATCAAATCATTTCAGGTGGTATAAAATAAAAGTCAGATTACATGATGGATAGCATACCAGACCACATAGTTTGGGAGATATTGAGTAGGATTGAGAAAACCAAGGACAGAAACTCTGTTTCACTCACATGTAAACGCCTTCACCAATTAGATAATGCACAAAGGCACTCTCTGAGAATTGGGTGTGGGATGGATCCTGCAAATGATGCTTTGACTTCCTTATGCAATAGGTTTCTCAGCTTGTCAAAAGTGGAGATTGCCTATTCTGGTTGGATGTCCAAGCTAGGAAAGCAATTGGATGACCAAGGGCTTCTCATTCTTGCAAATCACTGCCCTTCCCTTTGTGATCTCACATTGAACTACTGCACGTTCATCACCGATGTAGGCCTGCGGTACTTGGCTTCTTGTTCCAAATTGTCATCTTTGAGGTTGAATTTTACACCAAGAATCACTGGCTGTGGCATACTGTCTCTTGTTGTGGGCTGCAAACATCTCTCTAGCCTTCACCTTGTCAGATGCCTCAACGTAAGCAGTGTGGAGTGGCTTGAATATCTTGGCAAGCTTGATACGCTAGAGGTTCTCACGATTAAAAACTGCAGGGCAATTGGTGAGGGCGATCTAATCAAGCTTGGCCCAGGTTGGCAGAAACTTAAGAGGTTACAATTTGAAGTGGATGCTAATTACCGGTATATGAAGGTCTATGATCGATTATCTGTAGATAGATGGCAAATGCAGTGTTTTCCATGTGAAAATATGCTGGAGTTAAGCCTTGTAAATTGCATCATTAGCCCAGGAAGAGGGCTTGCTTGTGTGTTGGGAACGTGCAAGAACTTGGAGAAGCTACACTTGGACATGTGTGTTGGGCTAAGGGACTCTGACATTGTTTGTTTGTCACAAAGATCAAGTAATCTGAAGTCAATTTCCTTCAGAGTTCCATCTGATTTTTCCTTACCTTCCTTGGTGAACAATCCGTTGAGACTAACAGATGAGAGTCTGAGAGCCATAGCTCGAAACTGTACAAAGCTTGAATCAGTGAGGATCTCTTTCTCTGATGGGGAGTTCCCCTCGTCTACCTTGTTTAGTTTAGCTGGAATACTTAGTTTAACGCAAAAGTGCCCGCTTCGGGAGCTCGCTCTTGACCATGTGTATTCCTTCAACGATCTCGGTATGGAATTTCTGTGCACTGCAGAATATCTTGAATCTCTAGAACTTGTAAGATGCCAGGAGATCAGTGATGAAGGGCTGCAACTTGTGAGCCAGTTTCCACGATTGCGCATTTTGCAGTTAATCAAGTGTTTAGGAGTTTCTGATGATGGGTTGAAGCCACTTGTTGGATCATTCAAATTGGATTTCCTGGCCGTGGAAGATTGTCCTCAGATTTCTGAAAGGGGTGTTCAAGGAACTGCAAAATCTGTGTGTTTCAGGCAAGACTTATCTTGGATGTACTGAATTTGCTGGTGTTTATGGCCATTAACATATTCGGAATGCTTCTCATTGCATATGTTGTTTGTGTACAAGATATATACTGTATACGTATATTATTTATTCCCAGTATGTAATTTGTTTATTGGTTATTAAATTTGATTTTAGCCTCATGTGATGTATATTTTCTATCCAAATACTGCTTTGCTGCATACTGCATCTGCAATTTTAAAGTTGAAACCATCAAATATCTAAGATGCACGATTGATGTAAAAATGGCATGTCTGATACTGCCTTGTGTCACAGCCTTTCTCCCTTTGCGAACGGATCCTCTTCGTGTTGTGCTTCGTGCAATTATCTGCCGTTCTCATTCAGTCGTTCAGCAGCAGCCAGGCGTTCACGCGGCAACGGCCTTCGGGTGGAGAAACCGAGAGTTTCACCAATTACAGGACATCAGATAATGCCGAGGAGCAACCTTAAACGCTTGCTGCCAATCCCACTCCCATTCCCACCACCGCCTCTGCCCATGCAGAGGACCAACGCCGCTGCTCCGGCAAACGATGACAGAGGCCGCCGGATAAAGCGCAGCAGGCCCTGCTCATCAAATGCATGATTCAGAATATAATATTACATGTATGCAGCAATAATACAGTTGTTCAGAAAGACAAAGAAATAGCATGTCGAGGTACAATTTCTTTCCCTTGTGATTCAACTACTTTGTCCAAAAGATGCATTAAATTTAAGTAATGCAAATCCTCATCATTCACTTGGATTTTTTGTAACAATCTATTGTTATTAACGCGAATCACTACACATTCTACTCTGCAATTTGCATATTAGTCATCCACATATCCACAAAGACCAATTTTGGCAGCAGGAAGAACTATTAAGTAATAATCACTCAATATAGAATTTTTTAATACCTTGCGTTTATTGAGAGGAGGATGATGAATATTCTGTTCTGTGATACTCTAGATGCAAAAGAACACTAATTAATGTTATTTGTTAGATAGACTACAAAAAAAAGTGTTTAACGTCTGATAATTAATGTTATTTGTTATAATTTACTTTTAAATGCTAGTTATGGAGTTGATGTTAAATCTTTTAGGGTCAATCATAATGAGAGCTAAAGATATATAGTTTATTATAACTAGAGTTAAAATCATATTTTATTTGTAGTATTATCATTGACCACAACGCAAATATTAGAGGAGTTCGGCTCAAGTCTACAGCAAAGCTCTTTAGATTGAGAAGACATTATAGAACTTTCTCTAATTTGCAGACTTACCTTATGTGCTGGAAATTTTACTGGAACATCTCAGGCATCATAGAACAATTGCACACAAATGCCTACATAAAAAGAATGAAAGGGATAATTTGGTATTCCAATCTATTATACGAGGGATTATTTAAAATAAGAAAAGAGTTGACTAGTATTTTCACGACCACCGATAAAAGTTTAATATTATGGTATCACCGACTTTAGTACATCTTTTTAATAATGTAGTGTCATTTGTTAGTATTAATAAAAACTCTCATTAATAAAGACTCACCTTGAATGAATTAGGGACTACCTCGGAGGGATGTATTGAAGTTCAATACTACAGTATTACTGAACATCTACTCCACGAACACACACGCCTTCACATAATTTTTTAGAATAGAAAAGCTTTGTAAACTTTCAACTCACTACCAACGGGGTTGGGTCTAATGGAAGGGTTAGTTTCTCACAACGTGATGAACCTAAGTTTAATTCTTCGTTAGAAGAGGTGTTTACATTTAGGAAAAAATTTATGTGTTGTTGCTTACATGTTTTTGGTAAGGTTAACCAATTAAAAAACATGTGTTTTAATTGGTTAACCTTACCAAAAATATGTAAGCAACAATATATAAGTTTTGTCCTTACATTTAATACCCAAGAGTACCTCGAACAAAATTGTTTTTAATAGAAGAATAACCGTAAAAAAAAAAAAAAAAAAAACTTTCAACTCAATTTGGGCGCTCTCAAAGTTTTTCAAAGAAATATAGGCCCACCTACCATTGTGTGCAGCCCAATGGTTTATCTGATGAATAAATGGTACAAAACAAAAATCTTCTCTTTGCTCAATTTTATTTTTGCCATCATTCTCTTTGCTCAATTGGACAGGGATAATCATGGTAATTCAGGATACGGTTTATTTGATTTTTATTTTTGAAAAAAAAAATTAATATAGAAAAATTTATCGAATTTTTTTTTTCAAATAAAAATTTTACTCCTTCACTGAATACAAAAATCATAGATACCAAGTAATAAGCTAAATAAAATAAAATATAAATAAATAGACACAACATACCACACATTGAAAGTACAAAGATTATTCACACAGAAACCAAAACAACACACAAAATAATTAAACATATATAAGGCATTTCAAAACTCGAGAACCACAAATAAGAATCAAATTAAACACTGGAAGTAGCCAATTCTCGCTTGCCATATCAGTACGTAGCATTTTGATGGAGAATGGATGGCAAGGGTTAGAGAAACCAATTAGGAGTGGTAAAATGAGTGGGTTGGATTTTAAATAGATTGGGTTATAAATTGGTCAAATTTTAAATAGGCTATAATGGGTCATGACTCATTAATTGTGGGTCAAAACAATTAACCCACCAACTCATTAATTTTTTTGTTATTTTATTTGATTTATTTTAATTATTTGATCTATCAATTATTCTTTTTTATGTTTTTTTAAAAGCATCAAGCCAAATTAAATTTATAGAGAAGCCAAACGACACTTACAAATAGTCAAAAAAATTACAACCCGATAATATAGAAGAAGGATAATTGACAAACATTTTTGAAACTAAAAAGCAAAAGAAAAGCACAATTAATCCTATAAAGAAAATAATCTTAGGATGAAAATTCACACCGATCTTGGTGTTGCCAACAAATTGCTTACCCATACACTTCCTGCATACCAGATATGTAGTATTCTGCACATATGTAGATGACATAGACTTCTCCATCAATTTGATAAAAGACCTAAAGCTTTCCGGCGTAAATGCGCAGATCTGAGTCGATCTAGCAATCGGAACAGAATCTTTCATAAAGAAAGACTGAAACCAGAAATAGATCTAGACAAAATCACCACCAACCTTGGAAGACTAAAAGATCTGACTTATTTAATTAAAAAAGCAAAGTAAAAAGAGAAAATCAGGGAGGAGTTACAATAAATACAACTCCTCCCTATAAATTTGCAAAAGTACCTTTCCTACCCTCAACGTTTCAGGGTCCTATCAGTTTCACCCCTAACGCTTTTTCGCTGTCAATTATACCCCTAACGTTTTACGTTTCTGCCAATGTCACCCTTTTCACTAACACCGTCAAATATTTAACAGTTTTTGCTGACGTGGCATCCTATGTGGCAAAACGTTTTTTTTTTCTGTCAATTGTAACCCTAACGTTTTACATTTCTGCCAATGTCACCCTTTTCACTAGCACAATCAAATATTTAATCATTTTTGCTTACGTGGCATCCTATGTGGCAAAAATATCTGACTTGGTATTTTTTTTCCACATTAGATTTCCTACTCATCTTTTCCCCATCAAAGTTGTGTCGTTTTGACCTCGGCCTATTCCTTCTAAAATATAACTCAAACGCACGCGCTATTTTGCTCATAAAAACATCGGAGACGTTATTCATTCTCTATTTTAGAGTAACATCTCCGACAAAGTAAAGAATGGGTAACATCTCCGATGTTTTTGTCTGCAAAATGGCATGTGCGTTTGAGTTATATTTTAAAAGGAATATGATGAGGCTAAAACAACACGGGTTTGATGGAAAAAGATGAGTAAAAAATCTGGTGTAGAAAAAAATATGCCAAGTCAGATATTTTTGCCACCTAGGATGCCACGTAAGCAAAAATTATTAAATATTTGATGGTGCTAGTGAAAAGGGTGACATTGGTAGAAATGTAAAATGTTAGGGGTACAATTGATAGAAAAAAAAACGTTTTGCCACATAGGATGCCACGTCAGCAAAAACTGTTAAATATTTGACGGTGTTAGTGAAAAGGGTGACATTGGCAGAAACGTAAAACATTAGGGGTACAATTGACAGCGAAAAAACGTTAAGGGCGAAACTGACAGGATCCCTAAACATTGGGGATAGAAAAGGTAATTTTGCCATTAATTTATGACGAGTATATCAATCACGGACTCTTCCGTAATTAATTCGTTGTTTTATTGTAGTGATACGTTTGTAGTATTTAACTATTTATTATACAATTTTGTGTATATTTGTCCATTGTTAATATGAGGGAATCCCAATTCATCCATATATTCATTGTATATTTGTATCCATTATATAATTTTGTGTCTTTTTCTCCACCGTTAATATGAGAGTACCGTTAATACAAGAGGATCCAAATCCATATACACTTTTATATTCACATTTCCTCTTAATTTTTTTCCAGTAGTATGTTTCAATGCAGAATACTCAAAATACAAGTTAATGCTTACCAAAAGTCAATTAGTAATTGGACTAAACTAAAGCAAAGTTATTTAGGTGCTTGCTGTGAAGTTTACCAATATAATCAAGTCACGTGGTAAAATTTTTTTGTATAACCAATTATGATAGAGAGAGAAAATAAAAACAATAAATTATATAACCAATCAAATAAGAAAAACAATATAAATAAAGTTTATGATTGGTGAACTTCATAGCAAACACCTAATCAACTTTACCTTAATTTTATCCTTAGTAATTTACTTAAAAGACTCGTGGAGGATTGGTGGTGAGTATGTTATCTATTAGAATTGTAAGTTAAAAATTGCATTCCATAACAAGAATCTCAAAATCATAGTCATGATTTTGATCAGAAAGAAAAATTGTATTCTAGAATTGTAATCTACCTAAAACACGAAGAACGGTAGCAAAAAAAATTAGGTTTCTAAAAATTGCATTTCAGAACAAAAATCTCAAAATCTAACTAGAAAACGAAACGGCGAGTCGAACGTCGAAGAGAGTGAGAGTCGAACATTGCAGAATGAGAGTCAAATATTGCAGAGTGAGAGTCAAAAGTCGCAGAGTATGAAAAATAGATGTAGAACATTATATGGGTTAATCCAACCCGATCCATATTTATGCGGGTCAAATGCTGACTCGACCCACATGACCCATTTATTAATTGGGTTGAGTTTGGTTAAAATGTAGTTGAATTGGTGAATTTGGGTCAAAAATACCGCCCCTAAACCTAATCAATGGTGCACATTTTTCTTATGGCATGAAACAAACTAGAGACAAGAAACATCCTTATATTTTACCAATATGTCTTTGATAACTTGCAGCAAACTTTTTCCCTCACCAATAATGAAAGAAGAAAACTCTTAAAACATGCATGAGAGGAAATCTCTCAAAAGAAAAAGAGGAGAAAACTCCGCATTCTCAATTCATAAGAATGAGGAAATCACCGATATTCTTAGATGAAAGAGAGAAGAGAACTACCTCAAAGATAGAAGAATTTGGATTCTCTGCTGTTGTCCGGTCTTATTGTTCGATTAGTCACGGTTACAGATTAAAAAATTGTGACAAATTTTTAACTTCAGTTAACTACAGTTATAACTGTGCCTAATCTAGACAGTACAACCATAAACAGTAAATGATTCGAACTCAAAATAAAACAGTTGCACAAAATTGTCTGAAATTGTTGTTTTCTTCTTAAACCCAAAGAAAAAAGTTTAAACAATTATATTTTAAAAAACAAAAATAAATATTTTTATTAATGATATATATGTAAATACATGAAAAAGTACTAACAAATAGTTCTTGAAATTAATTTTATAAAAAAAATAGAATAAATGCATATTCAAGAAACTATTTTTGTGACCTATATTTAAATGGTAACAAAATCAAGTTGTTTTCTCATCCTTCTTATAGCTAGAAACTTGATTTAAATTTCTGTATTCAGCACATTAATTATTCAAATAAAATTTCAAAATAAGTAAAATATATATTGTTTTTCAAATTAAGACTTGGTTATTTCAATTTGTGCATATTAATCTCTCAAGTCAGTAAATTACATAACTAAGAAGATATATACATACTTAGATCATGCCTACTTAGACTTGAAGGTGGACTTTGAAATATATATGGTCATAATTAGAGATAGTTATGGTAGAGTCGGGGTAGGATACCGCATTTCCCGTTTCCGGCCCCAGTAGTCAATATTTTCTCCATCCCCGGACCCGTCCCCGGCCGGGTATGAAATTTGATACCCGTCCCCGGACCCATCGAATACTTAGATCCCCAGACCCGGCCCCGGACCCAGAAAATTTACTATTTTTCTACAAAATTTGCTACTTTTATCACAAGTATTGAACAGACATTCATAAATTTAATTATTTCCAAATTTAAGAAAAATAAACTTCAAACACACAATTTGATATGATATATAAAATATTTTTATATATATTATATTACCGAGTCCGGGTCTGGGGTGAATACACCCTTACCCGTCCCCGGACCCGGACTTTTACTCATTAAAATTCCTAGACCCAGACCCGGACCCAGACCTGGACCCAACGGGTAAATTTTCCGGGTACCCGTTGGGTCCGGGTAAGATTGTCATCCCTAGTCATAATCACATTAGTCCCAAAAATATGGGGTAGATTTTAAATTGATCTTAAATATAATGTTTCATTTGTTTTACATTGATTCTAAAAATATGGGGTAAATTTTAAATTGGTCCTAATTGTTCCATTATTTCACATTGGTCCTGTACGTTTTCATTGTGTTTCAGATTAGTCCAGTAATTACAATATGTTAATTAACGATGATGTAGCATGCCATTTTCTCTCTTATCTGCCATCTCTCTCCGAGGTGGCTAATATGTGGCAATTTGAAATAAAAAACTTTTCTTTTAAAACATCAATCCGATCTACACCATGCGGAGAAGCTTAACAAATTATTCATATTCAACAACTTTTTTTATTTTTAATAGCCACCTCGTGTCATTAATTAGCTATCTAGGAGGGAGATTATGATAGATAGGTGAGAAAATTGTACAACATCAGTGTGCCACGTAACGAAGAAAACTGATGGACTATAACGACTGGACTAATATAAATTACGATGAGAATATATGACTAATTTAAAATACACCCAACACTTTCGAGATCGATACGAGTATTTAACCTATATATATCCGGAATGAAATTAATTCTTAATTCTTATGTTATATATATATCCAAACCCAACAATTAAAACCAGAAGGAATGTATATATTTTATGAATGTGAGTGTATATGTATTGGTGTGAAATGTGGAAAGAAGGAGGAGAGAACAAAGTGGTGACCAAGTGATAAAAGAGATGAGATGCTTTCCTTTGACCACCAATCATGTGTGCCTTTGGAAGTACTCAACTCTCCCATATATCTCTTTGTGGCACACACACACACACATTATTGCCACATTTTGGCCAAAAGGGAATACTTTTATGAAACAATATTCAAAAGTGGCTCCAAAAATTGACCCCAAAAGAGAAGAGAAGGATCGAACACACACAAAAAAAGTGGGGGGGTTTCATTATTAATTTCATGATCAGACACAACTGGGAGTTCCCACGAATTGAGCCATGGAACTCTGCAATTTTGCAAAAGCAAGATCATATAGAAACACTTACACGAATCGGCAGTGCAATAAAGTACAAAAACAATAAAGAGGTCATTATAGCACACTTTCTTTAGCCTCATCTTATATATATATATATAATTAATTTACTTGCTTCTTCGGATTTTCTGTGTCTCTGTCTGTTTTCTTTTCCCAAACCCCAAAGGCAAAGACAAAAGGCCTAGCAAGCTAATTAGGCTACAATTCTCTCTCTCTCTATATATATATATCTGTTGGTCCAAAGAGTGAGAGAAAGTGCACTGTGCAAAACACAAAAAACTTTCTCGTGCATGCTTCACCACATACTACTTCTCTTTCTTCTAAACGCCTCAAAATTAACTCCCACTCCCACACTTCTCTCTCTCTCTCTCTACACACACACACACATATATATATATATATATATATATATATATATATATATGTCTAAATTATTGATATTCAGTGTGATATGATACAAATAATAATAGGTATGTATTTTTTAAATTTGATTTTTGAAGAAATGGAAATAGAGCGTAATATTTGGAGGGTCACACTACTGAAGCAATTTATCTCGGTTATAGACAAAAATAAATCACTACTATTCAAAAGCTCATTAGACTATGTTTAATCTATCTGAGGTTTCATAATAAAGATAATTTTTTTAATATAATTTTTTTTAATGTTTATTTAGATTTCTTTTAATTGGTGGAGAAGGAATTATTTTTTTTGAAGTCAGTGAAAACCCAATCAACACATTTTTTAACGTCCTTTCATTAGTTAAAGGACAAAACTTATGTCCATTTCTTTATGTCAATTTCATCCAATTCCCCAATATAATTATGACACGTGGCAAAAAGTGTTTAAATGACCAATCACAGTAGAGAGAGAATATGGAAGACCACCTTTTAGATGACCAATCATAGAAGAAAGAAAGTATAAATACAATATATAATTGGTGGAATTGGAGGAAATAGACATAAAGAAATGGACATAAATTTTTTCCTTAGTTAAAAGCACTTGTTAATAAAACCTATTTTTTTATATACAAAATTCGAACCTAAAATTTTGCTTAATGAAAATAAAGTATCGCAAGAGATCAATTTTCTCTCTATTTATAGGCTCTAGTGTATGCTTTGAAAAAGAGTGTGTGTGTGTTTATGGTGTTATAGACCGACATTCTTCGTGGTTGGTAGGGAATGTTTCTTAAAATATCATGGTATGAGGTAGGCCACTTGCAAGAGAAGCTACATTGGAAAACAACAATATGATTAAAATTTTACTAGTTATGTGTGACCGTGTGTGTGTGAGAGAGAGAGAGATCCACCCTTTAATTAATTAATTAATTATAGTTTTGGTTCTTTAATTTGCATGAATTATTGAGAAAGGCAAAACTTTGATGTAAGATTGACTTCCATGTTTCAAGTAAAGGACAAAATGAGGTAGATATTTGTGGTGTGTTTCCTCCCCTGATCAGATCATGAGTCCACACCAAAGTTAATTAATTATATAATAATTAAATTGAACCAAATAAAAAAAATCTAGGAAACAAATAAAACATTAATAATTAATTAACTAAAGCGTGCATAGAGATGGTTGGTATAGTGAAATTAAACAAAAGTACTCTTGATTCTTGACTCTTGAGCAAGAGCAAGTTACATTGTTTTGCATGCATGGCTCGACTTCCAAGTTTCCAAACGTGATCATCACGTGCCACTTATGTGTAGAATATGCAAGAAGAAGAAGAGTCAGTAGTATAATAATACTGAACTTCAGTATATTCTTTAAATCAGTTGATTCCTATATTATTTAAAGTAGGTTCTTATTAAAATAAATTTTTATTAATATTAACAAATAGCTCTATATGATTGGAGGGATGCATCAAACTTTAATAGTAATAATAATGAACTTTTATTAAAAAAAAAAGAGTTAGCTAGGAAGTGCCTTAATTAATTATATGCAACAAACCATAACAGTTTTGGAAGAGAAAAATCAATTCTAATAACTTCATTATGATGCCTACCTAGATTTGTACGTTTAAATTAAGAAGCTATTTTCTAAGAAAAAATCTTCAAAAGTGAAAGCAACAGTACTGTTTTTTAATTAGCTATAGTGGATATTTTTTTAAGTAAAAATGATATCATTACCGATCTGAAAAATTGTTGGGTTTTAATTAATTTGATTTTAGCTAATATAAGTAGAACTTTCTCAACAAATATGCGAGATTCAAATTTAAAACTTCATTTGAAAATAGTAATAGCTAACACTTCAACATAACTATGCAACTATGCAATACACTTCCCATAACAATCGATTCATGGATTCGATCTCTTTAAAAGAATAAAAATAAAGTGTTATTTCATGGGAGAATTACTCTCAATAATAAATTTGATGTTCTTGATAAATTAATCATCATGTTCACTCTAGTAGATATCTCAATTATTAAAAAAAAATTATACAATACTCAATTCTTTAATTTTTTATGACATGTTTGGTAGGTGGAAACGGATATAAAAGAAAGAAATGTAATGTAAAGTGATGTAAGATAAAAAATATATATAAGTAATTTTAAAAATAAAAAGTGTCTTTAAAATGTAAAAATATGATAAAAATGTGTTAAGTATGTAAAAAATATGATAAAATTTATTAGAATGCATAATTTTACATGACATTACATCAATGTAAAAACTATACCAAATATGCCCCTTAGTAAGAGATGATACCATCCAATTGTTTTTTTTTAATTTGGATAGAAAATATTATGGAAGAAGCTATATATCTATATTAATATGGCTGTGGGGTCTTCCCGTCAACGGTCTTCTAAAATAAATATTTATTAATTTATTAAATACAAAAATAATGATGGGAGGATGTGGGAGTGGGAGTGGGAGTGGGAGTAGCTAGGAGTGGGAGTAAACATAGTGGTAGTTAATATTAAAACAAATAACTTCCCATAATTTAATTTATTATTTTAAAATATAATAATAATTTTATATTAAATTTTTTAAAAAATAAATTACATGCACGGTACGTGCATGCGAAGCCTCTAGTATATATATATATATATATATATATATATATATGCATTTTAACGTGGTGATGATAATGCTTTGTGGCATATAGTATTTATTAATTGCTCTTAATAAAGTTAATTACTAAATAATTATTTTAAGTTTCGAATATCCTTTTCAATAAATTTAACAAAGGAAAAAAATTACATGAAAAAAAAAAGATAACAATATTTAAAAAAAAAATTTATGGTTGAGATGGTATATACATAGATGGATGTGCAATGAAGAGAAGAAAGGAAGTGTTGACGGAAGCATATCTGAATAACTCTGAAGTCTGAACCAAAACTCAAATCATTCATATGACAGAGGTTAAGCAGTGAGTGCAGAGGAAAGTGCAAATTTAGTGACATCCAATCCAATCTTTCAACACTTAGGAATTAGACTTCTTTACGAGAGGATGACATTTAGATCTGTAAATCTACACATCAGGACATTAAGTCATTTATTTTCCGCCGTCGTGACAAGTTACTGTACATATTTAACTCGCATTTGTAATCTGCGAGCTGATATAAATGACTCGCATTTGATATCTGCGAGTCCAGGCATTGGACTCGCATTTGATATCTGCGAGTTCAACTGGGATCGCAGGTAATAACTGCGAGTCTTCTTTATTTACTCGCATTTGATATCTGCGAGTCTAATATGCACAGTAACTTGTCACGACGACGGGAAATAAATGACTCAATGTCTTGATTGTGACATTTGAAGAAAAAAATTGTTATATCTAATTGTTTTAACGTAGGAATTAGGATACAGTTTGATAAGATCATTATAATAAAATTAATTATGGTATTTTACGTTTTTTTTTTAAAAAATTTATATTATATTTTATATATATAAAATATCATTTTTATCATATTTTTTTCTGTTTTTATTTTTTTTCTTATTTTTATTTATAATATTTATTTTTATTTTACAATATTTCTTTATCATACTTTATATTTGTACATTTATACGAAACGAATCTTTATTTTTTATTCACAGGAAAGGAACGAAACAAATCCTTTATTAATACATACTCAATTCAATTCTTCACCTTATAAATACACATTACGCAATCAAATGCTTTTATATTCACAATTCATTCATTTCAATATTTGGTCCTCCTTTTTATGATTTTCACTTTGAATTTCTTTCTCTTTCTTTTGGCAAGAGTATATTTTTTGTATTTCAATGTTTGGAGATCCTGTCATTTTCGCTCCTAATGTATTTTTACTGTCAATTGTATCTTTTGGCAAAAGTACCTTTTCTGGCCCCCTAATGTTTGGGAGTCCTGTCATTTTCGCCCCTAACATATTTTTACTGTCAATTGTACTCCTAATATTTTGTGTTTCTCTCAATATCAGGCTTTTGGCTAACGTCGTTAATTTTTGAAGATTTTTATGACATGACATCCTATGTGGCCAACAATTCTAACTGGACTTACTTTTTTCCACATCAGTAGTCAATAGTACTGAGTGTTTGGGGTCCATTTTACTGATGTAATGAGTATTTTAGTGTACTGAATTTACTGATGTACTGAGTTTTTAGGTTCACTGTACCCCTAAAATATATTGTTGATGTGAAAAAATGAAGTCTAGTTAGAACTGTTGGCCATATAGGAAGCCACGTCAACAAAAACCGTCCAAAAATTAACGGTGTTAGCCAAAAACCTGACATTGGGAGAAATACAAAACATTAGGGGTACAATTGATAACGAAAAAACGTTAAGGGCGAAAGTGACAGGACCGCCAAACGTTAGAACCGGCAAAAAATATACTTTTGCATTTTTTTTTAACTTGGAACAACCAACCAAATCATCCACTTCCATTCTTCTGCTTCAATCAACTTAAAAAATCCTACTGCTTCATTATAAATCCCTTTGCAAATTAAATTAATGTATAATTAATTAATTAATACACTCACATTCACAGCAAAATAAAGGTGTAATTTTAAGAACTTATATTTCAACGATTGATATTAATAATTGAAAAAAAATATTTTAAAAAAAATTAAATTCTGTTCATCAAAATAAATACGTCAATTTTTTCAATAATTAAATTTTAATCGTCGAAATAGATTGTTAAAAAATATCACTGATAGTATTTTTGACAGTAAACAATCAATAATAATATTTTCGACAAACATTTGTCGACGACGATCGATGTTGAGAAAACATATTGTTGAGAAAAGTATTGCTAAAAAATATTATCAACAATTATTGACCGTCGAAAATACTGTTGTTTCTTTTTTTCAACAACTTCAAATTTCGTCACTAAAATTTAATTGTTAAAAGAGTAAATTTTTTTCACAATTAAGGTATCATCTAAATATATAATTTAAAAAAATACTCATTTATTTTTGTTGTAGTGATTTCATATGACAAATAATAACAATTGCACAAAAAGTATGAGAGAGAAAAAATGTGTTTAGTATGTATAAAATATGATATAAATTTTTTTTGGGAATCGTGAGATTACATGTAATGTACTGTTGGTATTTGTTACCAAAGATGCCCTAATTCTCTTACAATACAGTAAAATAAATTAAAGTTTAAATTTTGCTTAAGAAATATGTTTACATTTAGGAAAAAATTTAGATTCATTTTTTCATAATTTTTTATTAAAATATAGTATGTATTATTTTATTTATGTGAGCATTTTTTTCTTAACTTTATTAACCTGATGTTAAGAAAAAAAAACTTACACATATCATATTTTAATAGACAAATTTAAAGAAATAGATATAAAAAATAATCTAAGTTTTTTTTTCTTATATTTAATAATCAATGTTAATTGAAACAAAACGTGAGACATCACAATATCACCATTATTTTTAGATTTTCTAATTGATTAAAAAAAGTTAAATAATATTCTTAAGACACTAATTAACAATACTTTTTTATAAATATCTTTGTGAACGTGGATCCTTGAAGCATTTAGCGGCTGTGAGAGTGTTCCACACGGTTATTCCCATGTGCCCCTGTACCACCGGATGATCTCCATTCTCCAGCACTGCATTCGTAATTGTATATATTTTTTATATATAAAATTTAAATTCGAAATCTTATTTAAAAAAAATAAAATACCTACCATCTTAACCAACCAAATATAAATAGTATTCGTAATGGTTTATGAAGTATGAAGCAGTGAGGCAGACATCAAATTTCAGATGGCTTTTCCTTGACGCCACAGTGACGCCCTTTTCTACTCTCTACATCAAATAGCATATTACCATCATTGCTTTTGCTTCCCTCGTTTTACTCCCACTCCCTTAATTACCTTTTTGCCCCTCTATCCACTACTCAACCGTAGGGGTATTTCTGACACTTTCTATGCTGTCTATACCAGGGATTACGGTCACTTCCAAATTGACACCCATATCTTCATTTATCTCATAATATCTTCTCTTTTCTTTTTTTAAATCAAATTCATGACATCAAAAATTATGTTTATATATACAATTAACAATTTAGGTTAAACAAAAAATTTGTCTTAAATGATTATTCAATTGATAATTTAATAAGTTAGGAAAATTTACTAATATATATATATATATATAACATTAGCCTCAGTTAAAAATTATTTTAGTGTTAATTATAATTTACACTAAAAGTATCAATTATTTATATTTTCATGGTTATTATTAATTATTTAAGAGAAATTTATCAAGTTAGTTATTGAAAGATACAAATTATTTTAATTTAATTATTAAAAGATATTTTATATTCCAATTTTATCCTTTTATTTTTTTTCAGGATATTTGTGAATTATTTTAAGGATTAAACTGATACAATTTTTTTTATAAATTAAATTAAACATTTTTATTTTTCAAGTACTAAATTAAAACATGTATCTTTCAAAAATTAAATTAACAATTATCTCATTATTTAATGATTAAATTATTAACGAAACACATAATAATCAAATTAATAAATAATATTATTAAAAAATTACATTATTAAATATAAATAATATGATTAGTTAGAATAATAAATTATCTATTTTTCTTAAGTGCCTTGAGTTCAAGCTAAGTCTAGTATAAAAAAATTCTCCTATTACTACTACGTTATAAGAGTTCAGCCTTTAAACAGTCCTAAAAAAACTGGGGGTACTAGTAATTTGGCTAAAAAAAATTCAAAAAAACAAATTACAAACTTGTCAAAATTTGAAGTAATAATATATTATTAGAATTTGAAAATTTACAATTTTAACTATAATTTCAGAATAAATATGCCACTTCAACTATTTTAGAGAGAAAATATTTTCTCTCCGAATAATTGTTCAAATTATTATTTAGTTCTAAAATTTTTTAAAAATATTATTTAGTTTTTGAATTTGTAATTATGTCAATTATTTAGTCCCTAAGATGTTACTCGTTAAATAATCGAGTGACATAACCATTAACTGTTCACGTCACTGAACTCCTCTCCTCGCTCCTCCTCTCTCGTTGTCGAAAACTGGGTCAATGACCCCTGTCCCCTGTTTTCGAAACCAAATTTTGTTTGATGTGCAGCTATGACGAGCACATCATACTTCGTCCTCACGACAAAATTCTCTCTTGCTTTAGCGACAATGTGGGACACTTTCATCGTTATCGTTAACGACGTTATGTTCGCAATTAACAGTCATGTCTCTCAATTATTTAATACATAAACTAAATTTATAAATTAACCAACAATTCAAAAATTTAAAAATAATTTGCCTCACTATTTTATTAGGCAATAAGAAAATCTAAAAAACAAAATGTGAATTCAAAAGAAACGTAAGAAAAACAAAAAGGCAAGTTCAAAAAAATTTAACAGAGACATAAAATATTAAACAATATCTTTCTGAAGACTCATATAAATAGTGAGCAAGGTGTAGGCTGAGTGTCACACAGTGCACTATTACATCCTTTATCGTCCAAACTCCAAAATATGATCAACGACGACTTTCTCTTCCTTTCCAAACCACAAACACCTTGCCGCTGGGTTCCACCACCACCGCCGCCGCCGCTAGAAGGTATCGCCGCCGTGGTGGGCCAACACGTGCTCTTCGGACACAAACACACCACCCCCAACGCCCACCTCAACAACCCCAACGGTTTCATCATGGCGGCAAAAAGCAAAGCCCACAAGGTTTGTAGTAGCACCACGGCCGCGGGCGGCGCGTCGAGCACACTCTCGGCGAACAAGAGCTACAGGGGCGTGAGGAAGCGGCCGTGGGGGAGGTGGTCGGCGGAGATACGCGACCGGATCGGGCGGTGCCGGCATTGGCTGGGGACGTTCGACACCGCGGAAGAGGCGGCGCGTGCGTACGACGCGGCCGCGAGGCGACTGAGGGGATCGAAGGCCAGGACCAACTTTGAGATACCTTCGGTGCTGCCATCAGTACTGTCCGTACCATCATCGTCGTCTTCGTGTACTTCTTCGCAAGTGAAAAAGGTGAATGGCAGTACTAATAATAATAATAATAATAATAGAAACACTATGAATAGTAATGAGAGTCCAAATAATAATAAGAGTAAGTCAAAGGGTAGTGTGGGAAATAATAATAATAGTAGAAGAAAGTGTTGTGTGGTGACTTCTGTGGCTCAATTGTTCAGTGTGATGCCTGAGGTTAATGTTAGGAGGAATAATGGTGATAATAATAATAGTAATAAGTCTAATTCTTCTGGGTTTGGGAATGTGGAATTAGACTTGAAGTTAGGTGTAAACTTTGGTGGTGCAACCACTAGAATGGTGGTTTAATTATGGAGTTCATGTTAATTTTTTTACTTCAGTGGCTATAGATAGTAGTCGTCAAGAGTCGGATGTTATTATAAATATAGGTATATTAATGTAATTTTGGATGAATCTAGTTAGTGCAAGAAAAAAGCTGTAAAATCTGCACTTGTTTCTGGAATTGATCCACTAAATATTAATTACTGTATTTAGCTAGTAAGCAATTAATGTAGTACTATACTATCGTGTTTGAATTTTGAAGTTTGAAGTGCATGTCAATTAGGCATTGCTTTTAACCAACCATCAGGTTATGTTATGTCTAGTGAAAGCGACTAGTTCCTTACAACGCGATAGTGTGAAAAAAAAAAAACTAGATACCAATTTACTATTATATACCTTGAAGAAATAAGGCCAAAATGCACGGTCCTAAGTCTCATGGGTACAAAATTCTTGAACTTTTAATTTTAATTTTGAATATAGAATTGTTTTTGTCAAGAATTTTGTCTATTTTTTAAGAATATTGTCACGGGAAATCAATAAAAAAATTTTTATTTAATTGAATGATATTTTGGTTATTTCATAGATGAATTAGGTATAGAGTTAATGGATGCGTAATGATTAATTTTTTTAAACAAGCTTTAAAAAAATTGTGAGTGTAGCAAAGTTCTGTTAAAAAATAAACAATAATTCATGACAAAAGAGATTCTCTCAGCGATTGGGCGTGAAGTTTAAAAAATTCAAGAGAATTTTGTGTGCCGATAAATTAAAGTAATTTAGGGGACTATGTAATTTGACTAAGAAATAATAGGGAAATTAAGAATGTGATTTTCGAATAATGGTAAAGAAATTTATTAGGCGGCATAGTGAAATAATTAGTTAACTGGGAAGAAAGAGAAAGTAGATGGGTAGAGTAAAGTGTGTAAGATAACAAGAGGATTAAATGAAATACAAAATATGTAAAATGTATGAAGTATATTATTTAAATTTTTAAATAAAATTGAGATTCGTGTATGTATCATAATAATTTCATCTAATAGTTTATATTGTGCATTTTATAAAATAATAATAGAAGTGGGAGTTTTGTTGTGGTTCAGCTTGTTGCATTTTGGCAGTAGCTGGATTTGCAGTTGCAGTTACAGTCTCAGACAAATCGAAACCACAATCAGAATGGGCCCCCCACAAGTACAACGTTTTTGTTTTTGAGTAGTCAGAAAGCACAATTTAGTTAAAGAAATGGATTTTAAGAAGGCAAACAAAAAACATACTTACATACATTATTATTAAGGTAACGTTATAGAGCTATCAAGAGCTCAAACTTATTATTTATTAATCGTTGGATTTATTTAGAGATTTGTCTTGAAATACTTTTATTTTTAAAATATAAGATGACACATATTTCAAGATAGATCCAACAGCTTGCAACTGATGAGTTTGAGCTATTAATAGCTCCAAATACTCACCCTTATTATTATTAGGAGTGTTCGGCTGGTGATTTTAAGGGCGTTAGTTTTGTTCGATTCTAAACACCCCTATACACTATACATATGAGGTTGAATCGAATTATCCCATAAAAGGGGATTTGGATTAAGTGAAAAGGAGATTTATAAGTGAATAATTCAAATTGATAAATAAATATTGAGATATGTACATCACAGTGTCATTTTTTTAATAATTTAAATTGTGTAATTTATATATTTTATTCGATCTATACTTTAAGTGAAGAGTTACTACAATACTTTTTAGTATACACTTTTCTTCAATTTCTTTTTTTTTCTTAATTAAAATTACTTTCTTAATGTTCAAAAAATTAGCAGCCTGGTGGATGCAGAATTTATTCTTGTTAAAAACGATAACAGATTGATTTTAATAGTTAAATTAAATCCATCATTTCTAAATCACATAAAAATAAAATAATAAAATTTTTATTGTTATTTCTAGACTCATCTCTATTTTATAATATTATTAATTTGGAAAAATCGTATAAAGTATTAATTTAATTGATAAAAAAAATTAAAAATGATATAAAAGATTGAAGATAATAAAAATTAAAAATGATAATAAAAATTAAAAATGATAATAAAAATGATATGTGATTGGAGTCTCTAAGACGTGGGAATGGCAGACAAAATTGAAGAGAGTTCCAAGTCAAATATAATACGAAATCCAATCATCATCGTCCTCTTCCTCCTCCGATACAGGATACAGGGTCAGGGTACAACTGAGATTAGATTTTATACTGTTAAGTATAGAAAAGTAAGGAGAGAGAGTGAGACATAAGTATGTCTCACATATAGTGGACCCCACATATGGGACCTATTTATGTGTCACTCTCTCTCCTTACTTTTTATGCTGGGACAGCATAGAATCCATTCTCGGTACAACTCCATTTAAACAAAATGTTTCAGTTTCACACACTTTTTTTCTCTCGAAGAGCTTAATTATTTTGGTCCATGAATTATTAATTAAATTATTATTATTATTATTTAGTTTTTAAATTTTAAAAATAAATTATTTAATCATTAAATTTATACTTTTTTTTAATTATTTAATCTTTAAAACGTTATCCATTAAATTATTCATGATGTGATCATGATGTGCTGATAGCATCGTTAATTTGCCACTATATATATTGTCACCCTAGTTTGTTATATCATCTAAATATTTAAAAGTAATACTAAATAAAAAATTTTAATTTCTATTTAGTATTATTTTTAAATATTTAAATAATGTGACAAGGTAAGTAGACAACATGATAACAAATTAATAGTATTATGTTAACATATAATAGCCACGTCATACATACGATGACTTAATGAATAATATCTTAAAAATTAAATAGTTGATAAGAGTGTAAATTCAAAAACGAACTAAATAATTTATTTTTAAAATTTATTAATTAAATAATAATTTAATTAACAATTCAAAGGCCAAAAAAGTTTAATTTACCTCATCTTAAAACTATCCCATAAAATAAATTATCTCGGTCGCTATTAATATATATATAAGGGGACACTATTATTTTATTTAATTTTAATATAATATTATATATATATATATATATATTTTGTAAAATAATTTTATTTCAGTTGTTAAAAAAATTAATATATATATATATATGGTGCAGTATGAGTATGTTTTGAGATGAGACGCAATAAATGATGATTATGATGATGATGGCATATGAAATATTATATATAATATTTCATATGAAGATCTCACCCTGGGAATCCGCATTACTTTGATGCTTCTTCTTTCTTCTCCCTTTTGCATATTTCATATCTGCGTCCTTGACAGTAAATTAGATTTGATATTTTGTACAACCTTCCTTTCTTTTTTTGATTGATTGATTTCACTCTCTCTATATATATTTTAATTTATTAATATATTCAACCAACACACAACCATATAACACCATAAAAAAACAAAAATTCAAACCTTGTTTTATGAGGTGGAATTGATTATATGTGTTGGGGAAATTCAGATTATTATTGACTCAGAGAAGAAAAAATCAGGAGAGAGTTCAAAGTTATATATATTTGTGATATCTCATGAACCCGCGAACACGATGATCAGACGTGTCTCTTCGTAACGTATAAATGTTACTGTCCAACGATAATATATATGCCAAGTGGACATATCTGTTTGTGAACCGATATAAACTATGTAGAGTGGACGCATCCGATGGGCGACCACAAAAACAAGTTCAAAGTAGTGCTCGGCACTCGGCGAGTGTCCATAAAAACAAGTTTAGAGGCGTTTTAACTTTAATTGTCTCTATTACAACGTTTTATGGCCTGTAACACTTTTAAAGGGATTTAACAATTTAACCGGTAATAAGTTATAATAAATGACAAAACTAATATTCACAAAAAAGATCGATCATTGCATCTATCTCGTGCGCAAAGGAAAATTGTCGATTTTCAATTGTGTTTCCCTTCTTGTGGCCAGTTGTTGTGGCCTTGCCCCATTTACCTTTCATATATAACAAATTATTATATATACACTTAGTAAAGCAAAGTGAAACTTTATTAGATACACACAAGTTTTCAATACACTACAATATGAATTAAGTAAGACTTGTTGTAAACATTATAATAAGTGGATGTTTATGTACAACTCTCATGAACTCTTCAAATAAATGATGATTCATATAACTTTAAAAATTGATTGGAAATTATAATATTATTTTGATTAGGATTTATATTATTATGTTAATTCTTATATAACTCATGGTTATATATTACCTTTTTTAATCCTAAACATAGAATTATACATAAGAGATGTGTGTATCAAAAAAGTTGAATGATATGATCACACTTCTTCGAACTCTTCATTTTGTTTTTATTCTTTCTTTTTCTTATATTTTTTTAATTTATATTATTTTTATACAGCACTAACGTGTTTTTTTAATTATTTTTTTATAATTAAATTATTAATAATTAAATCTATCCTAATAGTCACTCTTATTATTCTTTATAGTTTTACTCAACATACAAAAGCCTTTAAAAAAAATAAGATAAGACATGTTTCAACTAAGTTTTTATATTTTAAATAAATAATTTAGTTGAATATATAATTTTTTACTAAAAAATTGCTTTTTAGTTGATTTTTGGCAGTTTTTGCCCACAAATATCGCTCTTTTATATTTTTAAAACTAATCAAAGAATCTATACCATTTTTAAGGTTGTATACGCTATCCCGAAGTATGATGGTCTCCATTCTCTAAGGATATTGTATTTGTGCACTCCTCTACTCTAAGAATGGATACTATGTTATCCAGCATAGAAAAATAAACAGAGAGAATGATACATAAATGAGTCTTACATGTGAACCTATTTATGTGTTACTCTCTCTCCTTACTTTTCAATGCTGTGCAGCATAAGATCCAAACTCCCTCAACTCCACCTCAAAAGAGTAAGTCCTACTAAAATCATCACAAATGCTACTTTCTTTTACTTTTTTTTTAAAGGATTTACGAAATTCTTTTTTAATGGATTTGTTTAGGAAGAGTTTATCGTCTGTAAGAGCTTAAGATTTTTATTCGAATTCTATATATCAAATTTATTTTTTAAATATAATTTAAATTTTTATCTTATAAACTTTAAAATGTAAATAATTGCTGGTTTAAATTATCATAAATCAAATGTCACATACTTCAAAAAAATTAACTCTAAAAAACATCTCCGATTTTCTTTCTACAAAATTTCTCACTTGTAATATTTCTTAGATATTATCATCCAATATTTTCATCTTTTTAGTTTAAGAGTAAAAATAGTATATTAAAAATTTTGCATATTATAAGTCTTCATTTGTGGGAGTTTCATATATATATTTTTTGGTACATTGGAAATAATTATGGGAGTTTTATATAGTTCTTCTCTTCCTTCCTAAATCCTAATGCATGAGTCTTTCCAATAGAAGCCAGTCTTATCCAAAGGCCTTCACATAGAGAAGCCCAATGGCCCAAAAGCCTAGCCTCTCCCAACCACAACTCAGTGAGGAAAAAACAAAAACAGGTCACACAACCAATATAAAGCCCAGTCTGAAATTAAATAACCAACAAATACTTCTTTCTTTTTTGAAGTTTACTATACAGATCAAACGATACAACGCGTTATCATTGCTTATATCTGTAATTAAATTAATATTAAAACCATTCTAATATTTTTTTCTTTTGTCTTTCCCGTCTCTAATTATCAAACTATTTTTTATATGGTCAAATCTATATACTTAAACTTTTAGTGACATTCTTTGTGTATGACTAAATTACTATAAAAAAATTTATTTTAGCTTTCGTTAAAAGTTACCTTTAACACCAATGTTAACAATTGATTGTATGGAGAATATCTTAATAACAATTATAATAATACAATTAACAAATAATATTATTAATGAATGAGGCTATTAAATATAATATCAATCATTAATAATTGACGTTAAACAACTAATGATAAACTTAGATTTTATGTCTCAATTAACTCTTTATTTATAACTATATAAGTGACAATAATTATAACAAAAAAACTTGTCCGAAACAAGAATTAGGCCATAGTTTGTATCCTTGGTAAAAGGGGGAAAAAGTCAAAATTGTTGAATTATATGCAGAATATATGGATGATCAAAATACTTATATCCAATAGATACTCGTAAATTTTATTCGTTGCGTTCAAGTAAAAAATAAATGAATTTGGGTATAAAGAATTACTCATTTAAAACTGTGGGTATAAGTCCATGGCTAGAGATAAGGGTATCCACCTCAGACCCTCCCTGCTAACATGTTTTTTAATATATATATATATATAAGTTAAAACAAGCTAAGAAGTTGAACAGGAATCAGAGATTGACAACCCAACATCAACTTCTTAAACCTTAGTTAAGAAGTTGTAAAGATTGGAAGGGTTCCTTATCAAATTCTCTAATGTGTATTTCTTTTTTAGTGTTTTGTTTGTGTTCTTTTGTTTTTTTTTTCTTGTATTGCTGATCATAATTTTATAGTGTGTATTGTTGATTAGAATATCTATATCTTTAGAATTTGAACTTTGTTGAATTTTATGGACAAAATTATTTGTTTTATCTATGTTGAAGTTTATGGATTTGAACTTTGTTGAATTGTATTTATTAGATTTCATACATTGTTGACAAGATTTAGATTCAAATCACCATACTCTTAAATTTCATATATTGTTGAATTGCAATTTGCTGCTGAATTACAATATTAATTTGCAGCAAATAAAACTATAAGCTAATTGAAAGTTCTTGTATTACAATTTGTTAAATTGTTGAAATGTAATTTGCAGGTTGCAAATAAATAAGTACGAGGGGCAAAATTTATAACTGTAAGAAAAATAAATTAGAAAATTTTTAGAAGCCCAAAAATAAAAAATTGGATAGAAAAGTTCTTGTAAGATATAAAATTTCACATTTTTTTTAATTTTAAATGAATAAAATTGTTGTAAATAAATTATTTATTTTTAAAAAGTTTTTATTTAAATTTCTTCGGATCTAGGTTCGGGTATAGGGGTACCCGTAAGGTGGAGATAGATATTCATACCCGCACGGGTATAGGTCCGGGGATGGGAATGATAATTTCCTACTGGGGTCAGGGGACGGGAATTAAGGTACCTTACCCATATCTTACCTATGAGCATCCCTAGCGCCAGGAAATGTAATTTACATTTATCAGTATAAAATTCTATAATGGAGAAGAAGGATCTAGAGTTATCCATGGGACGATAATTAATAAAAGTTATATTTTATATATTTTAAATTTGTTTAAAAAATATTAGTGAAATATTATTTTTTAAAATAAAATTAAGATATATATATATATACATATATTAATTTATATGTAATTATTTCTTTATTTGTAATAAAAATTACTATTATATAAGACTAATTCAACCGTAACGATCACGATTAAGTTCGTGAAGTCGTGAACTAATATTTTAACTGATTTACTAATCGATCCAATTTTAAAAATATTACTTGCCATTACACTAAATATTATATGCAAGTAAACATTTAAGGGTATGTTTAGTAAGGAGAAAAGATGAGGGAATGGGAAAAGAGGAGGGAATGAAAATGTTATGTCAATGTGATGTGAATGAAATAAAAGTGGGTAAAATGACCTTTGCACCATTACATTAAAAATGAAAATGAAACAAAAGTTGGTAAAAAAGTAAGGGCAAGAACATAATTTTATCACATAAAAAGTGAAGTTGTTTGGTACGAAGAATGTATGAGAAAATATAACATTCCATCCCTTTTTTCTTTCTTATTTTCACCTACCAAACACAGCCTTATTAGGCATCTTTATTCAGATTATTAAAAGCAATGATTCTCCATATATATTAGCCATTATTAACTAATTAATCAAAGAGAATAATCGAATATTGCACTGTTACCTAGCCAGGACATCAAACTCTTGATTTTTTTGAATATATCTCATTGACTCACATGTATCTTTCAATATTAAAAAGGAACATAAAATGAAATTTGTTGATTCCACTCAAATGGTTTTCCTCTTTTTCTCTCTTTTTTTACATTGGTGGGGTTTGTTATATCTTTCCTACAAACTTAATTAAGTGATACCCTATACATTAACGAGTTGTATCTTATTAAAAAGATTATTCTCTCACAATATAATTTTACAAAGAATTGGCACAAATGGGCATTGAAGGAAATTGGCACAAATTGGCACAATATAATTCTCTCACAATATAATTTTTTACACTGAAGGAAAGTTCTCGTCTCACTCATGAGCGAGAGTTTGAATTCTCTTGAAGTCATCCAAAATTCTACTTTGGTGGGCATTCTTCTCTAGGGAGATCCCCTGGCACCCAATGACTAGTTGAGTAACTGCGACTAGGTAAAACTACTTGCGGTTTAAGTTTGTACAGTAATTCTTTGGGTTGAGCCTCTGTTGGTCTCCCCAACATGCCACTGACGTCCTGCCCGGTAGTACTTGAGAGTGCCTTCTCTTACTACCATTTTTCATACAAATATATATATAATTTCACAAAGAAATGTGTTCATATGTAATGTTTAAATTGATATTTTAAAAATCAGACCAATCATCAATAATTTAATGAAGGCGGCACTGGTTTAAAGTTTAATGATTGGAGTAGAATCGTAATTCAAGTGATACTAATATTATATTATAAATATAATTAAATAAATAAATTACTGACACAAAAATAATAAATACAAATTCATTTAGTATACATAAAATAAATAAGTAATAATATGTATAAATGTTTTTAAAAAAGCATAATACATAATATTACATATATGTACATTACAATGAATAATAACGTTACATTCAACTGAATTATCAGTTGGTTATATATCCATTTCAAAATAGTTTAGTGGATGAGATAGTAGATCTCACCATTATCTCTCATGCACTATCCTACTAATCAATTTAATTAATTAATTATTACAATTAGTAATATTAATTATTTATTATTTAAATATGGTTTTGAGTGGATCCTATCCACCAAGGTGGACCCACATTCCTACAATATTTAAGTAAATTAGCTTTTTAATTTTATTGTAATTATTATTTTTATTTATAATAAAAAATTATTATATATATTAAAATTGGTTCCACCGCATTTCAATTACGATTAAACTACTAAACCATAAATTAATATTTCGACCGCTTCAATAATTGATCAAATTTTAAAAACATTGCTAGCACTAAATATCACATGCTATTGACGCCCTATCCAATAGTATTTGTGAGTGCTTTCCCTTACTACTATTTTCTCTATAAAAAAAAGTATCATATGCAAGTAAACATTTATAGGGCATCTTTATTCAAATTATTAAAAGCAAAATGGTTCTCCATGTTAGCCATCATTAACTAATTAATCGAAGAGCATAATCGAATATTGCACCAAACTTTTGATCTTTTTTTAAATATATCTCATGACTCACACACATATGTAACATGAAATTTGGTTGATTCCACTCAAATTGTTTTGCTCTTTTTTTATTTTCGGTTTCTCCACATGGCCACATATAAAAATAATAATAATTTACTAATATTAATATCAATAATATATTTTATATTATGAAAAATATATTTTTTATTCATAATAACTTTTAAATATAATGAGTAATTTATATAATTTAACTATATATATATATATATATATATATATATATATATATATATATATATATATATAAAAGTAAGCTCAAATAATAATAATAATAATAATTAAAGCATTTATATATTTTTATGTATTATATTAGTTGCTGCATAATCATAAGAGATTTGAAATTATAAAATACATCATATATATACTCAAATATAAATTAAAATGTTAATTTCAATCATTACAAAAGCAAAAAAAAAAACTTTTTGACCAAGTCAATCCAAAAAATCAGTTCAGTTTCCAGTTAAATCTAAGCCACCAATTTTCTCTGGGTGGACCGGGTTGGGTCTAACCCGGGTCAACCCCTCATTTGGGTTTTTTTCACTCTAATTAGAGTGAAAAAAACCGGTTCGATCGTGCGGTACAATCCAATTTTTAAAACATTAATACATTGGTGGGGTAATGGGATTTCCTATATGTTTCCTACATATATAATTAATAGACACACTATACACACCGTATGATTTTGCTTGATGCTTTTCTGAAAAAAATTAAGTGGCCCTTCATGTATTAACAAGTTGCATTTTGTAAAAAAGGTTCATCTCTTACAATATGATTTTACTAAAATGTAATGTTCAAATTGATGTTTTAAAAACCAAACTGATAATTAAATTATTGAACGCAATACTGCAGGTTCAAAGTTGTATGGTTCGACCGGGGTAGAACTGTAGTTCAACTTATGAAAAATAAATGTGACACGTAAGAGGCAAGTTCATCCACATTTTGCATGAGTGCAAAAACTTCAAAGGATATTTGAGGTAAGACACATCTGCTACTGTTGCGGAATGGACCCACTTAAATGAATAAAATAATAATGTGATAAAAATAATTGACACAAGAATTTAATGTGGTTCGGCTTTAACTTATGTATACGGGCAAAGACGATCAACAGATTTCACTAATAGAAACAAATGGAGATTACAAAAGTGACTTAATTGCACTCAAAACCCACACCCCAAATACGGATAAAAGTTCAGTGGTACCGTACCACTGAAATTCAATACATCCCTTCAATCTATAAAGCCATTTATTAATATTAATATAAATTCACATTAATAAGGATCACGTAGAATGATTTAGAGACCAATTAATTTAAAGAATGTACTAAAGTTCAGTATTACTGTACCACTAAACATCTTCTCCTCAAGTACAATAGACAATGCTCATGGTGTGTCCAGAAAATGTTCATGTTGCATGCGTCAAATCCATGAGATGCAACACAATCTTTCCATCATGATTCTTGTCCCTTAGGAGTAGCCAGGTGGCTATTTATTTTGCATGTGAATAAAATGTGGGCTAATTGAAATTTGTAGCCACACTTCTAACACCGACATATATATATATATATATATATATATATATATATATATATATATGAGAGACAGGAACATCTACTGTCCACTTTCCTTGCTGTCTCTACTGTCCGCAAAAAACGACGTCGCTGGCTGCTGCGAAAGGTAGGTGTAGTATAAATTTTAAAGTCCTTGTAAGGGAATATTATGTATATACATTTGAGATAATATTTATCTTACATTTCAGTCTCAATAAAAATACATTTTTGTAATAAAAATTATATTTGTCTTTTATTTTAATTCCTAAACAATTAATGGGGATTCGACTATTCGTAGGGTGCAGGGATGCGATTGACTTTGATACCTGTTCAAATTGAATTCGGAAAATATAGTATTCTACCCAAACTCTATCCATGATCATCCTTAATAAATATTATTTAAACTCGTTAAGTATAGGTATTTTAATCATAATTGTCTAAAAATTAAAATAAAAGACAAATATAATTTTTATTACGAAAATATATTTTTATTGGGACTGAAATATAAGATAAATATTATCTCAAATGTATAAACATAATATTCCCTTACAAGGACTTTAAAATTTATACTACACCTACCTTTTGTAGCAGTTTTTTGCGGACAGTAGAGACAGTAAGGAAACTGGATAGCAGATGATCTCTCTCATATATATATATATATATAGAAATCGCCATTAGGTTTAGGTGTGCCCGAACACAGCAATACAATAGCATCGACGACTAGCGACAAGGTGCGATTTGAATCATCATATTATGGATCCTTTTCGATCTTTTAATTTCCCTCTTTTATTTTATTTCGCTGATTTGAATTAATATACAATTAATGTGGCATTGGTATTATATGTAGAAAAACTTGTTATCTACATATATAGCTTCTTTATCTTACTTTAACCTTGTTTAATTTGTTCATATGTATATATATATATATATATATATATATATATGACTGACTATATGTGGCTCTTGTGTGCTGAACTATGCTATGAATGAGATTTGTATGAGATTTTAAAATTTTTTTTTTGTCTATATCTCTTATTCTTTAGAAACATGTAAAATTAAGAAGTGAATAAAACTATACAAAAGAAACGGCCTAACGGATAAAAGTTCAGTACTACCGTACTATTGAACTTCAATGCATCCTTCTAATCATGTTGTGTCATTTGTTAACATTAATAAAAACTCACATCAATTAGGACTCACTTTGAATGGATTAAGGTCCAACTGATTAGATCGGGGATGTAATCAAATTCAATACTATCATATTACTAAACATCTACTCCGGCCTAACATACAGAAGAGCCGAGCACCAGATTCGCTCTGGAATTGCTTTCACTTTTTGAGGAACTGATGATTTTTGCATACCATAAATGAGTTGCAGCTTTGTTATTACCAATACTACATATTATATTGATCCATGGATGAAACTGCGGAAGCAAAATTGAGCAAAGCTGGAGCCTCTCTTTTGGTGCCATCTGTGAAGGATCTAGCAAAGCAGCCATTAAGCAGAATTCCAGAAAGATACTTGCGTACAGATGTTGAGCTTCAACTTACAAATATTAAGTGTTGTTCCTCTTTGTCAAAACAAGTGCCTATCATCGATATGAGCAAATTGTCATCTGTAGATTCCCATGATTCTGAGCTCCAGAACCTGGATATTGCTTGCAAACAATGGGGTTTCTTCCAGGTTTCACTTTCATTCTTGCCCTTCCTTGCAATCAATTGTGGCATTTGATATAGATTAAGGATTATGTTTTTAGTTAGTCGTACAAATGTTTTGAAAATTATTTCATTCGTGTATGTTTCGTTAATTTAATTACAATAACCAATGTTTTCAAAATCGAATCGGTGATGACACGGGTTCAAGGTTTAATAATTCGATTGGGGTTGAATCCCGGTTCCGGTGTTGTTAAAACTAGATCGGGCGGTTCAACCGGTTGGCCTGAGAATCAGTCTGAAGTCTGGTCCGGATAACTTCTGAAACCCGTTGTGATGGTTATGGCTCGATTTGAAACACTTCCAACCCGACTGAACCGTCCAATTATTGTGAACCGCTTGAACCGAAACGGTTCATAGTGGGTCACATTTTGCAAAATATTTCTTTAGCAACGGACGCACAGGGAATTTGAACACTAATCCCTTTTAAATGCAATAATAAAGCCTTAGGCACTACGCCGTTTTGCTTTTTTGATATTATAATGGAAAATATTTATATATAATCAGTACTAAACATATTTCAATATTTAAAAGATAATATATCTTATAAAAATATGTTGTTTAATATATAAAACCCAAAATAAGAATTAAATGATATAAATATTTTAATTAATATTATTTAAGCTTATTATTTTTTATATATATAGTTAAATAATATAAATTACTCATTATATTTTAAATTTATTGATATAAAAATTATTCAAATTTTTTATATATATATATATATATAATATCAACCGGTTCAACTACCGGTTTAACTGATTGAACCGGTTAGCCCATGACTCGAAAGATTTTTCGGTTCAATGTACGGTTCAATTTTTAAAATATTGCTCGGTTCAACTAATAAAAATATTTATATTTATATTATATTATAAAAACAATTAAATAAATAAATATTCATTTAGTATATATATATATAATAAATAAGTAATAATATGTATAAATGTTTTTAAAAAGCTTCTCCAGATCAATATTTTCTATAGCTTTTTGGTTAACTGATCAGAGATCAACCCTAAATGAGTCTGATCCGATTTTCTAAACAATGAACATTAACATTTAAGAAAAGAGAAGATCGTTGATTTAAACTCAGATGCAAGCTAATCACTAATTTTGACAGCTGATGAATCATGGAGTGAAGGCTTCAGTGATTGAAGATATGAAGAAAGGTGTGGAAGAATTGTTCAATCTTCCAAAGGAAGAGAAGAACAAATTATGGCAGACACCAGAAGACAGGGAAGGATTTGGTCAGCAATTTGTTGCATCCCAGAATCAAAAGTTAGATTGGGCTGACATGTTTTTATTGGTCACTTTTCCTCAAGAAGCTAGAAATTCCCACTTATTCCCCAATATACCCCTCCCTTTCAGGTACTTTAATTTACTATAGATTTTTCAATTAAATAAATTACAACATGTTTAAAAAAAATCAATTATAAGGGACATGAGTTATATGAATTATACACATGTTAGGTTTCTATTAAAAAATTTTATAACAAATATATAAAATTTATATTTAGGCCATGTTTGGTTGGAGAAATTGGGGACATAATCTTAGTTGTAATTTAATATTCCTTCCAACATTCTTCCTGTCAAACATACCTTACTTTTTACAATGTAATGAAATTATGTTTTTGCCCACTTTTAATCTAAGTGTAAAATGATCATTTTATCCACTTTTATTTCATTCACATCATAATCACATCACAGTTACATCACATTCTTATTTCCTCCAATATTCTTATTCCTTTCAACGTTGATGTAACCAAACAAGGCCTTGTTCCTTCTTTAATTTAGGTCCTTCAATAACAAAACATATATACTTGCAGAGACAATTTGGAGGCCTATTGTTTAGAGATGAGAAATCTTTCAATCAAAATAATTGAATTTATGGCCGAAGCTCTAAACATAGAAGCCAATGAGATAAGAAAATTATTTGAAGAAAAAGGACGGCAAGCAATGAGGATGAATTACTATCCTCCATGTCCACAACCACACAAGGCGATGGGCATCAATCCCCACTCTGATATTGGTGCTCTCACAATACTTCTTCAAGTCAATGAAGTAGAAGGCCTTCAAATTAAAAAGGATGGGTTGTGGGTTCCAATTGCTCCTATGCCTAATGCTTTTGTCATCAACCTTGGAGATGTTTTGGAGGTAATTATTATTTTCTCCGGTTCACAATATTTGTTATTTAAGCTAAATGCACACAGACTAAGGAGATGATCATTGGTTCACCTAAAACATAGAGAAATATGAAATAAAAACACTAATGGTGTGTTCGGTATTACTGCCAGTTTTTAAATTCCTATTTTTTTTAAAACTGAAATCTGTAGTCTATTTTTCTGTGTTTTGTTTTTTTGTTTTTTTATTCTGTTTTATATCTTTAGTTTTTTATATTAATAAAATAACAGAAAATACAATAAAGATGATAAATAAAAAAGAAAATATAAATATATGATAGCTGATGTGGATACCTGTCGTGCCCGACCGTGCGGTGGTGGGGACCGGACCACGAGAGCGGAGATCCTTTTTTAACGTGTCGTGACAGGGAGTCGCTACCAATTTTTTCTCTTGAAAAGGGGTTTTTTATTGATTAAAAGTATGAGAAGAACGCTAAAAAATGTGATTAAAATGCAATTGAGGTTGAAGAATTTACAAATTAGTGTGAAAAAAGGGTCAATGACATCTTTTGGTAGAAATTTGGGCTCAAATGCAATTACTATAAAAATTGGAGTCAAAATGTAATTTTCACAAATTTGAAATTGGGGTTAGAATGCAATTTTGAAAAGTTTCTATGGCTTAAATTGAAATGAAAGAACTAATGGTAGGTAGAAAGGGAAAGGGAAAGGGAAAGGGAATAGGTTTGATGTGTTTGGTAGTACAAATTTGGAATGGAAATAGAATGGGAATGTATTAAAATTACTACTTTACCCCTTATATTAAAATAATAAAAAGAAAAGAAGTTTAGGATTGTGTCAAATCAAAGGGTATAATAGACATTTTATATTTTTTTTAAATATGTCAGAGGAAAAAAAAATAAAGCTACTTTTACTTTTCTATTCCCTCATTGTATCCGGGAACCGAAAGTGACGTAAAATGCAATTTGGGAAAAAATGCAATTATCACAAAAGTTAGGGTCAAATTGTAATTTTGAAAATTTTGGGATAAGGCAAAAAATATGAATATGGGAAATTTCTGGGTCAAAAATCAATGAAAGAATGAAAATTGAGACTAAAATGCAACTTCGATTAAAACTGTAATTTTGAAAAATCGAAACCGCAAGAAAAATGAAAATATGGGCGATATATGAAATTTGGGACAAAAACATAATTTTTGAAAGTCAGAATCGAAGAAACAGTAAAATTTGGGTAAAACTTGAATTTAATTTGTGGAACCACATTTTTGTGGTTTTCTATATGATTAGGAATGATCATGGGTAAAATTTGGGTAGGGTTCTATAATCCTCAGACACGGACCCGGACTTGAATGGGTATCAAAATCAATCCCCATCCCTAGACCTTACGGATAGTTAAATCCAAGTACCTGGACCTAGACCCATAAAAATTTAAAATAAATTATTATTTTATTAATATAGAATTTATTTTTGTCCAATTTTTTATTTATAATCACAAAAAAATAAAAAAAATAAAATCATAAATATAAATGTACAATTAAATTACTTTAATATCTATAAAATATTTAACATTTTTCTTAGAATTATATATTTTCTCAATAAAAAAAGTTTAAAAATAATACTTTATATATATATATATATATATATATATATATATATATATATATATATATATATATATAATTACTATTGCGGGTAGGGTAATATGGGTATAGTACCTCCTTACTCGGACCTGGACCCGTTGGCTTTGTATTCGGACCCATATCCAGACCCACAAGGTAAAATTTCAGGATACCCATTGGGCATGAGTATTTTGATCATCCCTATATATGATGTTTTATGTTTTGATATTAAATACAAAATTGAAAATAAAACTCACTCAATCAAACAAAGTTTCAATTTTTTTTTAATAAAATTGAAAACCGCAACAATACCGAACACCCCCTAAATTAACCTACTACATTACTCCTACTTTGAAAAAAAGTATCACTAATTATGAAGCAGATAGAGTTTAAGAGAGAAAAAAAAAAGGTAGAGATAAAATTGGGTAAAAAATATATATATGTTCTCTTGATCTTGTGAAATAACATATATTTTTTTGACAAAAATAAAAGATAATATGAACGGTGGAAATATTAATTTTAGATAAAAAAAATATAATGCTATTGTTAATTAATTGTAGATTCTGAGTAATGGGATTTATAAGAGCGTGGAGCACAGAGCAACGGTGAACTCAGAGAAGGAAAGGATCTCCATAGCCACCTTTCATTCTGCCATGTTGGATGGGAATATAGGGCCGTCACCAAGCCTTGTGACTCCTCAGACACCACCCCTCTTCAAAACAATTGGTTTGTTTGAACTCTATGAGAGATACCTTTCTCAAGAGGTTGGTGGGAAATCACACCTTGATTTCATTCGAATCCAGAATGAAAATGGTGAGAGCTTATGAGAATTGAATGAAATTTCCAGTACCATTTGTGTATCCAAATAAAACAATAAAGGTCAAAACTCCAAATTGGTCCCTTATGTTTGTACGAAGTTTTATATTGGTCCTTTATGTTTCAAAAAGTTTAAATTAGTTCTTTATGTTTGCAAGAAGTTCTAAATCGGTCCTTCCGTCCACTTCCGTCAATTTCTTAAGTTGTGTTGACGTGGCATGGCACATCAGTGCCACGTCAGCTTAAATGAATACGTAGGAGAGATGCTATGTTCACGTCAGCACTTAACGGAAGAAATAAATGGACTTGGACGGAATGACCAATTTGGAACTTCTTGCAAACGTAAATGACTAATTTAAACTTTTTGAAACATAAAGGACCAATATGAAACTTCGTGCAAGACTAATTTAAAGTTTTAACCAACAATAAATTAAACTAAATAATGTGATGAAGTGGTGTATGTGAATGCCCACGTCACACTTCTCAACCTTTGGCTTAACTTCTTTACGAAATTTGTTGATGAACGTTGATGTATTGTGTTGTAACCCTCAAGTTTCTCTAGCCTATAATATAAAGTTCTTTGTGATGATACGTAGACAAATGATAACTCGAGTAAGAGTAGCAATCTATTCCCTCTCTATTTCTCTTTCACGTCTCTTGTTCATAGAATTCTTCTTGTTTTTTATACTTATCAACATCAACTTGAGTTTTGGGGAATTGAGTGTTAGAATAGTTAGTGATTGATTTAGTCTCACGTCGGGCAGATCAAGGATGAAAGCCGTATATATAAATGGTTATTGAATCATTTATAATAAAATAAATAAAGATATTTTCAATAAAAAAAAAAGTTCAAGATCTTGGTGTGATCCTGTATATATAATATATTAGTCAAAGATTAGACAATTGTGACACTTAGGCTTAAAATTGAAGTTCGAATAATTAATAGTTATTAATTATTAAGCAAAATTCAAATCAATTAATTAATTAATTTGAATGAACACAACGTTCGATTTTCTTTCTACACTATTTCTCACTTGTAATATTTTTTAGATATTATGGTGCAATATTATATTTACACCTTTTTAGTTTAAGAGGTAAAGTACTCTATTGAAAATTTTGCATATTATAAGTCTTCGTTTGTGGGAGTTTTATATAATTTTTTATGAAAGTGGATCCTTTAAAGTAATTCTTTATATTTTTTGATGGAGTTATGAGAGAGATAGGGAGAAAAAAAAATTAAGAAAGAAAATATTTTCCTTCTCTCTATCTCTCTCATAATTCTACCAAAAAAATGTAGAGGATTACTCCAGAGGATCCTATCTTAGTTCTCCCTTCTTAATGCACAACCAAGATCACATAAAAAGTGATTTAACTAGTTGATCAATTAAAAAACAATTTTATTGTAATCGATCAATAGTCTTTGATCAATTACATGAAATAACTTCACATTAAGTTATTTCATATGATCTAGTTTACCCACTACGTGAGTTTTTTTTTGGTGGAAATGCATGAGTCTTTTCAATAAGATCCAATCTGATCCAAAAGCAGGTCTACTCAGAAAAGCACAATGGCCCAAAAGCCTATATAGCCTCTCCCAACCGCACCAACACAACTCAGTAATAAAAAAACAAAAGCAGGCCACAAAAACAATAAAAAGCCCAGTCTGAAATGCCCGATTGACAATCTCATTTCAATTTTCAATGACTTTTTTAATTAAAATTTGGAAGAAAAAAAAGTAGTATAAGAGAGAAGCAATTTATATTTGACAAATTAAATTGAAAATTATTTGTATCAATAGCTCAAAAATAGTATGTATTTGGCAAATTTGTAAAAATAAATGCTTGATTATAAAATTATCAAGAATGACCTGTATAAACTTAGGGTATTATTAATGTTATTAAATAGATTATTGAATATAAATATTTTTATTTTTAAGTTTTAAAAATAAATATAAACTTTTAATTAATTTATTATTTTAATAAAATATTAGTGTTTACAAATAATTAAATATTTACAAATACTCCTTAATTTAATTTACATGTCTCAAAATAATTAATATTTACAAATACTTCCTACTTTATTTACATTTCTCAAAATAATTCATATTTATAATTACTTTCCAATTTAATTTACATGTCTAAAACTTAGGTATATAATGACGACAAAATGTAAAATATAAAATTTTAATAAAGATATTTTTGTTCTTAAATATTTAAATTTTAACTTTTACTTTTAGTTAGAAGCAGAAGTTCCAATTCATAACTTCTGTTTAAAGCTAAAAAAATACTTGTTATGACATTTTTTCAATCATTTTAATCTCTAAAAATAAACACTTTTTAAAAAAATAAACATTAAAAAAAGGCATTTTGCCAATGAGGCTCTTGGTCACAACTTATTATCTTAGATTAAAGGACGCAACATATTATCTTTGCTCATTTTTATAATTAATATTTAAAATCATCTTAATATATATTTTCTTATGTTTTTTTTTTTTCATATCTCTAATTATTAAGCTATCTTCTATTTGATTAAATCTAAATACACAAACCTTAAAGACATTCTTCGTGCATGATCAAATCATCTAAACCTAATTTCAACTAGCTTTTTTTTATAACAATATATGTGACAATACAATAAAAAACTTGTACGAAACAAGAATCAGGCCATAGTTTGTATCCTCGGTAAGAGGGTAAAAAAAAAGTCAAAATTGTTGAATTATCTGGAGGACATGTAATTTACATTTATCAGTATAAAATTCTATAATGGAGAAGAAGGATCCAGAGTTACCCGTGATAGGAAAAAAAAAAAAGAATGGAACTTATGAAACTATGTCTGATTTGTTAGGATCTCTACACTACCCACAGAACCTTAGTGAATGAAAAAAGCATATTTCCTCGTACTGGTTCTGGTATATATATATATATATATGTGACCCTACAATAGGGACTAGCACAGCCTACAAGGTTAGAACTTAGAAGAAGTTACTATTATTATTAGCTTAATCCATGTATAGAAATGGAGGCTAAATCCTCATCTACAGGCAGGTTTAGATCAGGAAGCATAAAGGAAGAAGAAGCTTCTTGTTTATGAATCACCTGTGCTTTGGAGGAAGAAGAAGAAGAAGCATTTGCTGAAGGGACATGTTTTGTATTATCATTAATATCAACAACCATTGAATGAGAATGACGATGACACTGTGCCTCCACAAGCTGAGGTTGGTCTGAGGTTGTAGCTCTTTTCATGTTCTGTCGTGTCTCCAAATCAAGCTGTACATATATATATAGTCACTATCAACTTGGAGATTAACTTTGAATCATATTATAGAATAGGTTCAAGAAGATATAATACCCTTTCTTTCTCTCAATCTAAACATAACTTAAAAATTACTAATTTAGTCTCACAAAGATTTCACTTATCTCACTTATCTTAGTTTAGATATGAATCGTAAAAATACCAAATTTATTCCTTAAAATATACACTGTGTTGCAATTTCATCCTTACGCTTATATTTTTCTTTTTTAGTAAAGATGAAATTGTGATGCAAAGTATATTTCAAGAACTAAATTCAATATTTTTATAGTTCAGGGATTAAACTGACACAAGTGGCCGGAATTTTTCAAGGACTAAATTTGATACTTTTATAATTCAGGGACTAAACTGAGACAAGTGGAATCTTACTCTAACTTGAAAGCATATTGATATTATAGATGGCACCAAAGCACAAGATGTACAACAAGAATCAAGGATCGGGAAAGTCACCTTCATTTTCTTCAAGCTTTCATTGGTTGCTCTATGTTTCTCAAAATTGAGACGCAAGGAAGTTAATTCCTGTTAGAAAGTCATGACAGTGACAATAAAGAAACCATAAGAATTATTACCCCTAGAGGAACCATCATGAAATAATATATATATATATATATATATATATATACACGAAGCACAAGCAAAAGATATACATTTGTCAGATTTCTCCTTTCTTTCAAGAGCAGAATCTCCTCCTCTTTCAATTCAGCTAAAGTCTGCACACACAAAAGTTAAGACCAGTGAGAAAAATACTATGTACACGTGTTGCGCTACATCATTTGTACATTGATCAATAACATTCATTTGTTTATTCTTATTTTTTTATTTATTATGTGGGCCCTCTCGAGTCTCGTCTAGAAAACGAAAAACTAGATGAATATGATAGGTTATTTGTACCCGTGTTACATCATGTCATTTGTAATTTGACCAATAATACATGCTAAGCAGGTAGCCAAAGACAACACAAAAACTCAAGGAAAAAAAAACATTTTGGTCAGCGTTGTTAGAAGACATGTGAAGGAAGGATGTGTATATGTATATTGACTGGTCATGACTCATGATGAAGTTGAGTTTGCTGATGATTTTACTATCAAAATACTAAACAAAACGACAAAACCATGCATATTCCACCGAAATTAAGGAAATTCCCCAAGTAGCTCTCATAATTTTACATTACTCTATCTGTCACCTCCACTTAGAGAATCAAATTATCCAAGAATAAGAAGATTCAGGAAATAGCTAGACAAGCTTCAAAAGGTTCATATTTACCTTTTTTCTTCTGGACTTTTTGGTGGTGGTTATTTCACTCGGATTACTATTAGCCACCTGCAATATGTTAATTATTAGAAACTCATTATACCAAAATGGACTCTACAAATATAAATAAATAAATAAATATATATATATATATATATATATATATATGCACTAAAATAATATAAGAGAAATGCTTTGGAATTATGGTGAGTTTTGGTTCACCATTTCTCAACTATTGAATCTGTATCGAGATCTGTGTCATCTTTAATTTAAAAATAAAAAAACTTTGCAGCAAAGATCTTAAAACAGATCCAATAACCGAAACTGGTGAACCAAAACTCACCATAATTCCATACCCATAATATAATGAGATTGTGGTGAGTGGTGAGTCACTTTCAAAGCAATCATGACGGATGATAGGCTTTTACTTCAAGTTCATTGGAGTGCCAACAGCCCAACAATATACACACTTTTTTGACTTGGAAGCCTAAAAGACTATAAAAAATCTTCCTTCATTGCCTAGTGTGGAAACATACTCATAGATTTGATATCATATCTCAACCGAAAGTAATAAATTTACAGGTCAATCTACTTATATAATACTCATTTCTTCCATTCAGTTTGAAAGTAAAAGTGTAAAACATCTGCTCAGATTTGAACTCCTACACACACAAATACAATACTTAATTAAGGGTCTATTTGGAACCACTTTTTTTTTTTAAAAAAAAAACCCTGTTTGACTTGATTTTTAACTCAACACAGAAAAAAACAATTTTAATGAATAAAAATAAATGATAACCTTCAAATATACCCAAATCAGTGGTACGATTCAAGGACTATTATTCAATACGCATTTGGTAGTGAGTAGTGACTAGTGAGTGTACCATATCCTTCAATATGTCATATTTCTATTTTGTATTTTGTTATGATGTCTATGCTGTTATGTAAACCCCACTCCCTATACCAATTTGGATAAGTGTACTTTAATTGATGATATGGACCGTTGATCGGTCGCAACAAAATTGCATCTTAGCCAATCAACAGTCTAGTTTGTCAATTGAAATGCACTTCACATAAAATCACTTTAGCCGATACAAATCTCTCGTTGTACTAGCAATGGTGTGGCTTCATTCATTAAATACATGGCCTACTCTGCCCGCACATATTCCTAGTGAATAGTAATTTTTCTAGTTTTAGAAAGGAGATGATGAATAGGACAAAACTGAAATTAAAAAGAAGAGAAAAGAGAAAGATGAGTGAGTGAAAGTGAGAGGGAGAGGGAGAGGGAGATTCCATTTAAGGCCATAATCCCTTTTCTTCACATCATATGGATAGAAAAACAAATGTGTGATGCATGTCCTCCCATCCCAATTAAATGGGTTATTTATTGATAGCGATGCTTAAAAATTAAAATACATAACTAACGAGCCACCTTAAGAAGTAGCTTCCTCTCCTCACCATCAATTTGGTGTCACAAAGTGGTCCCCATTTGGGAGCTACCCTAATCAAATCCCTTATCCCTCTTATCAACAACACACACAAAAGTACACTTTGTTTTGCTCAAGTGTATTCATTTTTTCCTCTAGGTGGTTTCGGTACACCATTCTCTGTTTTAAGGCGTGTGAATCCAAATAATAATAATAAATACAAAGGACACGAGATTCATACCAAGTAAAATCTCAAGAGAGTCAGATATACACAATTTTAATTATTTAAACACGTGATCTTTAAATTGCATATTAACAATCTCACGGTTGCTCTAACACTCGCCCCGATATTACAAATTCTCTATGTATCAATTAAAAAAAATATTAATAAATAATACCCTATACACTTGCTAGATGAATCCGGAAAAGAAAAATGGGACATCTTTCAAATTTCACTCACAAAACAAATTTGACCCAAGATTCTCTAAACTTGGGACCCTACCGAACACACACACAAAAAAAAGTGCGGTATAATAACAGGCTGTCATTCTAAGAAATAACAGTGACCAATCAAAAACTTCCACTAGTTTGACGTTGTCATGTTTCCCACGGAACACAAAGGGTTGCGATCAAGCTGTCATGCAGATTACTTCACTGACACTTGCCTTTTCACTCGCATGCGAAACGACGACGTAGACACACACACACACACACCCATCTCCCATCATGTATGATATTAATTATTAAATGACAGTAATCCAGGAAGCATGCGGGCGCAGGAAACGCTAGTGTGCGGGACATGACACCCAATCATCTCCCTCCCAATCCTTACGAAGCAAATACCCCAAAAAGTGCACAACCACTACCAACTATACACCAAACTACACGCACCACCCTATTCCATTTGCCACCAAAACACGCCACCAAATGTAAATAAAAGCAGCTCACACGCTGCGTTTTTTACCCAAATACCCCCCTCCCTACTGTTTTTGTATCAATTGTTGTAATTTAATCTCACACGAATTAAATGTTAATTCAATTTAGTCCCTCAAAAATATCTTTTTCTCAACTTACATTTAGTGCTTGAAACAAGCTACACATGTAGTGACTGAAAAAAAACTAAAATGACCAAATTAAAACAAAAAGATATATTTTAAGGACTAGATTAAATAATTTTGGGACTAAATTAAAAAAATTGTATCTTCTAGGGATGGAATGGGTAATTTTCTCATCTTAACTTTTACTTTCATCCTTCACAACGGGCCTTTAATCCCTCTACGGACTCAATATTGAAAGATGCTCCAAACAAATTAAATCAAAATTCTATTTTGTTATTTTATATTTTACGTTTTAAATTAATCATTTATGTTTTAAAAGTTATAAATAAATAGATCAAAACACTAAAGGTGTAACACAAAAGAACTTATTTAAAATATATTGAGGATTGATTTAAAACTTTTAAATTATAAAGAACTGATTTATAACTTGAGTAAGAAAAAAAAAATAAAAAATAAAAAATTTGACCAATAAATTAAATATTCTTATTCCTCTGGACATCAAATTTAATAAACAATGGTTAAAAAAAAATGTAGAATTCTTTACCATATATATGACACATTCTATTCCTACTCCTCTCAATCTGAATCAACTGAACGAATGCCGCTCGCGGGTGTTGCCACAGTCAGTTAAGTAGTGTTTTAGTTCCAACATGGGACGGCTTTATTGGTTTCCACACTTACTTACAAAGACCAAAATGCCCTTCCATGGAAGGGCATTCCCGTCATTTTAGGACGAGACGTGACGCGGAGTGGAAAAGTGGCGAGCAAACAAGGACACAAGAGTCATTCTCTCAACTCAACCCCCTGACTCCCATGCTTTCAATGAAAGTCACCCATTTTCTCTGATAATCTGAATATAATTATTATTTAGTTTTATAAGTAAATAACAGATTTTTGTTTTCCCTTTATAAAAAGAAAGGAAAAAAAAATAAAGTCGGAAGTTGAACTTTTAAAAAGGGCATCTAGGTGAACAAATTTTGAGAAAAGATGAACGGCGATGGTGATCGGAGGGGAGGGATGAGACGCGCCGTTCCGAAAGAGTGAAAAGACGGAGGTAGCCCCCGGGAATCACGAGGGGTTCCCATGCACGTGGGGGGGCTTCAATGTGAATCTCAATTTAGAAAATTCAAATTAAATGGAAGAAAAGTGGAAAAACCCTCCTGGATTCCTCGAGGTAAATAAGGTGCTACCTAAAGGGCATTTTCGTCAATTCATAAAAACCTGAGAGAGTTTCCGAGTCGCGGCGTGCTAACCGAATGCATCAGACACGCCGGCGGCGGCCAGTCGGCGAAAGAACCGAAGCGAAAAACTTAAACAAGAAAATTTAAAAAATAAAAAAACGAAAAGAAAAAAGAAGAGAAGTAACAAACCTTAGATCTCGAGGTTTTAACGGTTTTCACAGAGCGGCTGGACTCTTCAGAACCATCAGCGGCGGCGCCGCCGCTGCCCGAGGTGGCGCCACTCCAGGAGAGCGGCGTGGTAGGACTAGCTCTCGTGGACTCACCTTTCTTCTCGGCCGACGCGACGCCGCCACCGTGCCTGGGGGCGGACCTTGAACGGCGCTGACGAACCGTCCAGTCGAGGTGAAGAAGGCACGGAGCGTCGGTTTTCTTCGTCGGCGGCGGAGGAGCTTGGTGGAGACGGAGAAGCAGGTCGACGACGAGGGCGTCGTCGGCCATGGCGTCCTTGACCCAATCTTGGTCACACATCTGGTGGAAAGTGCGTATGTGGGAGTGGAGAAGAAGAAGAGGAAACTTTTGTGTTGGAATGGTGAATAAATATTAAGAATAAAAAGAGGAAGAAGAGGTTGTGTGAGAGTGATTTATATGAGAGGTGGGGGCTGTGTGAGAAAGAGAGAGGGAGGGAGGAAGGAGGGTATGGCTATATGTATGTGTTTGACAAACCCTTGATGTCTCTGTGGATCAATCCTGCTTTCTTTCTCACACATGTCTGGGTCCACATTCCCTATACGTGGCCTTTCCAACTGTTTCTTCACCTTTCCTTTTTTTTTCTTCTTCTTTTTATGGGTTTATTTAACAACTGCCCTAGGGCACTTTTGTTAAGGTTTTCTCTCATTGATTGAGAGAGAATGTATTGTCTTGAAATTGATGAAAAGTCAAAAGGAATAATTTTTTGAACCATTCCATTGGTTAAAATGAAACCTTAAACAATGTCACAAATTATTCCAAAAATAAATATAAATAAAGATTTATTTAATAAGTGTTTTAGGTTATTTATTAGGATTTTTTGTGATTGGTTGAGTGAAATAAAGATTTATTTAACAAATGTTTTAGGTTATTTATTAGGATTTTTTGTGATTGGTTGAGTTAATTTATTCTCTTGATACATGTGAAAATTTAGAGTAAAATACACTCTCCTTCTTTGAGAGATTCTAAAAAGACACTCACATTCCCTCTATTTTTAAAATGTACACTCCCCTCCCTTCTCATATAAAAAATCTCTACATTTTAGTCCAATTCACTATTAAAAATAATGATTTTTTTTGTAATTTCACAACTTAATCTTTTATAGGACTAAAATGTCCCCACTGGAGTAAAAAATATGAAATGAAAATTTTTTTATTTTTATTGATTTATTATTATTATTATTATAAAATAAAAATGTTAGAAATTCTGATATTAGTATTTTTTAATAAAATTGTATTTTTTTATTAAAAAAATTGTGACCTATATTTTTTTATAAAAATTAATTTACAAGTAATTAGTACTTTTTAATTAGTACTTTTGTAAAATTACAAATATATCATTATTTTTAATAGTGATTTAATGAAAAATTATGAATTAGACTAAGATGTAGAGGATTTTTATATGTGGAGGGAGGGGAGTGTACATTTTGATAATAGAGGGGAGTGCAGTGTACATTTTGAAAATAGAAGGGAGGAGAGTGTCTTTTTGAGATCTCTCAGAGGAGGAGAGTGTATTTTACTCGAAAATTTAATATAAATGAATTTTTAGGCAGTCAATTGAAATAAAAATTCAATATTATGGTTTTATTGAATATTGGTACATCTCTCTAATTTTATAGTATGATCTATTAATATTAATAAAAATTCACATTAAAAAGATTTATCTTGAATGAATTAGGATCAACTGATTAAAAGATGTATTAAAATTTAGTACTATCGTATTACTGAATATCTTCTTAATATCTTTTTAAATAATAACTTTTTTATTTTTCCTCCGCCAAACACATGCATAACTTGAATAAAAAAAAGCAAAAACACATGTATAACTTCTTTGTTGGGTCCTCATTTTCAATGCCTCACGAATATGTTTGGCACAATTATATCCTTTATCTAAAAATATAACTTCTCTTTCAATTTAGTCCTTAAATTTTGTTTTCTATCAAATAGATCGTGAAATTTCAATTTTCAAATTATTTTGTCTTTGATTTTATTTTTTTCGAAATAATTAATAGCAAATATAAATATAACTATTTTAAGTTATATATTTAATTATATTAGTGTTTTGTTAATTTAATTCGGTAACATTCCTTATTTTGTAGTGCCACAATGATGATCGATGCTAAATTGACGAAATAGAATAGTCAAATATCATCATAGTTAATATTGGAGGACACTTCAGTAATCATATTTGTATCTATCGTTAATTATTTTTATGAAATTAAGATACAAGAAAAAATTATTTACAAATTAAAAGTTTAAAAACACCATTAACAGTACATAAAGTTTATCAAAAAACAGTACATAAAGTTTAAGAAAAAATTGAGAAGATCCTATAGTTTAGAGGATCAAAAAGTATTTTTGTTCATATCTCTTCATTGAAAAAAAAAAGTACATTTTACAAAAACAATGAAGATTATATCAACTACTAATTAAAATAAACACATTTGACATAGATCCACAAATGATAGAAATTAAATGGAAAAAACTTAGGTCCATTTCCTTATGTCCATTTTATCCAATTTCCTAAAATAATTATGACACGTGGCAAAAAGTGTTTAAATGACCAATCACAGTAGAGAGAGAATATAGAAGATCACATTTTATATGACTAATCATAGAAGAAAGAGAGTGTAAATATAATATATAATTAGTGAAATTAGATGAAATGGACATAAGAAAATGGACTTAAGTTTTTTCAAATTAAATTTGGTAGAGGAAAGAGTTGCTATTTGTGTTAACTTTTTGTACCAACCCAAATATGGATAGTGGAGAACTCGCCACCGGGTTTTATTGTGTAGAGTTTTTTTTTTTCCATTTCATCTCAGCCATTAAATTAATCAATGGACAGAATCATGCCATGTCACCACTTGCTTCAAGGCCTTTTTCTTTTTCTTTTCTTTTTTAATTATGCTTTAAGGCCTTCTAGTTATTCCTTCTTGTTGCCTTTGGGACTTTGTGAGGCTGCCAAGAAAAATACAATATATTTTCTTTATTTTCATACACAAAATATTTTTAAAAATATATAATAAAAATTATATTTTTCTATAATGTCATTTTAAAAATTAAGTTTTTTTTAAAAATATTTTTCAAAGGGTATATTTGAAATGAGAATTAAAGAGAAAGAGAGGGAATAGGAGAAATGTTTGTTTGGAAAGTTAAAATTTAAAGGGAGAAATGAAAGATTAATTTTTAAATTAGTTCGGGTATTTTAATTATGGATATCCAAACAAAAGTAGAGAGAAAAAAAAGAAATTAACATGATTCCTTTCATTTTCCTCCATTTCAATCTCTTTCCCTCCTAATTGTCAAACTACTTAAGAGTTAAGAATTTATCTGGATTGAGATTTAAAGAATAGAATTGGAGAGAAATATAGGATTTCTTTTTTGGTAGAAGAAAAATATAGGATTTGTTTGACAAGAATTGTTAAAAGATGTTTTATGTCTTTTACTTTTTAAGAAAAACTATAAAATAAAAATTGACAATTTTTTTAAATTTTTTGTTTTTAAAACTAAAAATTGAAGGTTAAAAATTCAACTATAAAATCTTTAATTTTTTTGGAAATATGTATTTTATAGTTGTTCTTAAAAACTAAATACGTATTATTACAAAAAAAAAACTAAATACGTATTTAATGCAACTTTATTTTTGTGAAATAAGTCTTATATTTCTCTTTTATTCCTCTCTTTAATCTTCTTTTCCTATCCTCTTTGTTTTGATATCTTTTAAAATATTTTAAAATTATAAAAAATAAAGATAATATAGAATTAAAAATTAGTCTTTTTTTTCTTATAAAAAAAAATTAGTCTTTTTATTATCTCTCTCTTAAATTTCTAACTTACCAAACAAACATTTTCCCCATTCCCTCTCTTTATCCTCTTTAATTCTCCCACCAAATATACCTTTTAGATAAATCTTTTTTAAAAAAAATAAATATTTTTTACGTTTTAATTTCTGCACTCGTTTTTGTTAGGGTTGGGTAGTTTCCTTTGTCCTCCCCCTTCCAAGTTCCACCCAAAAAAATACATTATTAAAAAATCTAATTTTTTATTACATTATTTTAAAATTTTTGTATAAAAATAAAAAGAATATTGTATTTTTATTGGCAGTCTCACAAAGTCACAAACGCAGCAAGAGAAAAACACTAGACCTTTATGTTATGTTGGGTTTGTTAAGGAAAAAATTTAGGTCCATTTTCTTATATCTATTACATCAAATTTCTCAATATAAATATGAGACGTGGCAAAAAGTGTTTAAATGACCAATCACAATAGAGAGAGAATATAGAATACCACATTTTATATGACCAATCATAAAAGAAAGAGAATGTAAATACAATATATGATTGGTGGAACTTGATGTAATGGACAGAAGGAAATGGACCTAAGTTTTTTCCTTTGGAGAATTGAGAGGAGGGAATCATTTGTTTAAAAAGTTAATTTTGTCCTCTCTTTTAAATATAAATATTTTTTTAAATGAATGATAAATTTTTTTTAAATAAAGGATAAAATTAATTTTTCAGACTCTACCTAATCTAATTCTTATTCCTTCACCCAATTCCAAAAACTAAACGCACCCTTAGCATGCCTTAAACGCACCCTTATGCCTTAAATCAATTCGACAAAATGTATAATTATCGTATTATTAAACTTTAGTATATCTTTTCAATTATGTAATATTATTTATTAATATTAATAAAAATTCATATTAATTAAGATTTACCTTAAATAAATTAAGAATGAATTAATCAAACAGATGTACTAAAATTTAATATTATTATTCCACTTAAGATTTACTACCATTTTGGACGTTTCTCACAATTATTTTAGGATATGTGTTGGTTGGTACTTTGTTAATTGCTGCTTCAACCATAGGCCATGAGTACGTACAAAAATCTAAATATGTACTCCAAAGTCCAAACTAATCTTACCGTACTAAGTTTTTTTTTTTAATTCAAAGAGATTTTGTTTGAAGCACTATGTTAGTATTAAATGTGAGTTTTTAGTGTTGCAAATATTTAAATATTAATTAAGACTATGGGAGCTCAAGCTTTCTCAGCTCATTTTTTCAATTTTTGTTTTTAAAAGTCCGTTTAAATCTCTTTAAAAAAATATCTATTTTGATTTACTATGTTATAGGTGATTATCCCCTTTTTGCTAGATCCTAGCTAGCTAGCTTCAGTGATAAAGAAATAGAAATGCCAAATTAAAGTGACTTGGCTCACATGAGTCTACTCATCATTATAAGTTGCACTTAGATTAGAGCTATCGAAATGGGCCAATTCAGTCTATACGGGTTAGTCCGTCACAGATTGGTGAAAAACATGTCGAACTTGTGCAAGTCAATTTTAAAACAGGTTCAAAAAATATTAATCCGACTCGTTTAAGGCAGGTTGGTGGGTAAACGGGCCAATCCACTAATCCATTTTTTTAATAAAAGTTTTAACTATTAATTTTTTAAAACTTTTTTCCAATTATTTTATGGGTATAATTATTTTGATAAAAAGATTGCAAATTATATTACTAGAGATATATAAAAGCAGTACCAATAATCCCAATACAAAAGCATTACATCAATTCAAAGTAGTGCCATACTAATTACTAAAGCAAAGCCAATAGTCTGAACTAAGGTTGTCAAAATCGCGATTTAAATCGTAAAATCGTACGATTTTATGATTCTACCTACTAAAATCGAGTTGAATTGTAGGTATAATCGTGAATGAGTAAAATCACGGTGGAATCGACAATTTTACCTCTGATTTTACGATTTCAGGTTAGCAAAAAAAAAAAGGCCTGTTTGAAGTTTTTTTTTAAAAAAAATCTGCAGCCCATGCTCCAAGCCCAATCACAAACCCTACCCAATTTTTGATATCCTTAATGTAACAATTGGATGCTATTACGTCAAAGTAGCAGCTTTTTGCCCTTTGGGAATTCCACTCTAGACGTTACTATTGTTGCTCAAATATATGAATTACTTACATTACACAACTAATTTAATTTATTCATTCTTCTATAAATGAATTGTTTTAAGTTTTAACTAACATGCATATATATGTAGCATATGAACAAGGAGTATTGCATGACGGTATCACTATATTTCATATTTAATTTTATATGTGATTTACTATATTAATTAGGTACTTATGTTATATATACATATATATAACATAAAAAATTCTTACGATTTTATCATAGGTAAAATCTTACGATTCTACGATACGATTTTACACCCCCCCTCTACGATTTTACTTAAAAAAATCTAGACTTTGACAACCTTGGCTCTGAACTACTGAACCAACAAAATAGTGCACCAAAATAGAGATACGTAAAAGCAGTTCCAATAATCCCAATACAAAAACATTACATCAATTCAAAGCAGTGTCATACTAATTACTAAAGCAAAGCCAATAGTCTCAACTACTGAAACAACAAAATAGTGCATCAAACAAGGATCACACAGATTTCAACTCTCAAAGAAAAAGAAGGGATGTGGGCTGCCAAGGGTGGAGTAGTGAAAGTGGACTAATGGAATAAGACAATAAGAGATAGGGTAGGGTTACTTATTTATTTAATTAAAAATAAATAAAAAAGGCTATCCATTATTAACTCAATCAAACCCGTAAATAAAACGGGTTAAACGGGCCGGATTCTTTTTTATGGATTGATATCTTACCAACCCAACCCGTTAAAAATTGTAAGTAAACGGGTCGAACCCGCAATTCAGACCCGTTCTGATAACTCTAAGTTAGACGGATTGACTTATGTGAATATTAATTAACTTTTGGGTGAATTAATAAATGCTAATTCTTGATGAATCGTACTGGCTCCCTTAATCTAACCCAAATCATATTTGTTTTTTTATTTTGAAATAATAATTTTAAATTGTAATTTTGTTAATTTTGATAATTAATAATCACACAAGCTACGGTACATTAATATATTATATTAGAAGTACGTAAGTAATGTGTCAAAAAATAAAATCAACAATCTAATAATAGTAATACATATATCAAATTAAATAAAATAATTAACAAGTGGAATTATATTTCTTAAAATTCAAGTGAACGTTGTATTTGTATTAAGTATAAAAGTGTTACTATTTAAAACTACATTTTAAGAGAAATCAGAAGCTCAAATATTTTTAGTTTCTGTTTAAAGTTGAACAATTATTTCTGCTACAACTTAAAAGTGCATATTTTTAAGTTGTCAAACACTTCATTTTCAAAAAAATAAACGCTTTTGAAAAAATAAGCACTTCTAACTCAAAAATATTTACAGCCAAACAGGCGGCCTAATTATCTATGGATTGTATGGCTCTACTAACTCTTGAATTAAGTAAGTCGAATTAAATTTAGTTCCTCTATAGGCCGCCTAATTATCTATAAATTGTATGACTCTACTAACTCTTGAATAAGTAAGTCGAATTAAATTTAGTTCCTCTATAAATGATTCTAAATTTCCTTCAATCAGCTCACATGTTAAATAGGCCAATCAAAATATTGTTTGTGTAATAAGTAGATTAAACTATACCTAGATTTCAAGGTTTCGTTTAATTATACTTAATAATTAGTTTAATTTAAACAATACATTCATCTCCCCTTTAACTTTTTTTTTGCACAATAAAGATATTTTTTATACAAAATAGGACTATAATTATATTTTTAAACACAATAATGAATAATGTAATTAAATTTACACCAAGTTTCAACATTAAAATCATAATGCATTAGTAAAGACAATTAGGTAACTTTATTATTTTGAAATGAACATAATATAATATAAAATGTTAATTTCTCTGATGCAAAATATATAGATTAATTAGAATGAACGTTTAATTGTATAACACACTATATCAAACTTGAGGAACACTAAGTGTAAATTACTAATCAAATAAATAAATAAATAAATACTTCTTATAAACTCACCCATAAATCTACATTTGATACGCTGTGATCCTATGCCCGCCATCTTATATACCATAGTATCTTAGATGTCAGGATTGAATGTCGTGTTTGGTATGCTGTGATCTCATCACATGACGACATCTAAGATAACACCCTGTTATCACATCACAACCAAAAGGGTGTGATCTGATGACAACTCAAAAACTATGTTATCTTAGATCACATGGTTAAAAAAGATATTTTTTTATTAAACTTCCAATTTTATCTTTTTTTCAGTTTTTTTACTTGGAGCAATTTTTTTTAGGTCAAAACCTCAAATTGGTCCTCTATGTTTCACCCAAGTTTCATATTGGTCCTTTATGTTTCAAAAAGTTTAAATTGGTCCTTTATGTTTGCAAGAAGTTCCAAATTGGTCCTTCCGTCCAATTCCGTCTAATTCTGCCGTTAAGTGATGACGTGGCCTGCTGAAGTGTCACACTCTCTCTCCTACGTGTACTGCTTGGCTGACGTGGCTTAAGTTACCCTAAAACTAGGGACTAAAATGAAACAAAATAATTTTTTACAAAATAAAAATATAATTTCCCCACTCCATCTTCTTCTTCTTCTTCCTTGCTTTCTTTCGACTGTTTACCATCATCATCATCTTCACCGTCTTCCTCCACCACCACCGCCACCTCTTCCGCCGCCTCTATGAACACCTTCTCCCGGCTACATTTCTCTACTCTGTACCACGTTTTGCACACCAGAGACACTGCGTTCCGGTCCTGGTGTGACGTCACGAAGTCGAACACGTGCTCTAGTACCTCGTCTGAAAAATAGTTGGGTACAGATTCTATCCCACCGATGAAGAGCTTGTCATTCACTACCTCAAGAGGAAGGTTCTTTCTCACCCATTTCCCGCTTCCGTCATTCTCAACTTCGACGTCTTCGGCACCCACCCATCCTTCCTTCCAGGTTCATCTCTATTTATCTTCTTTTTTGGATCAATTTTAACAATGTTTGTCACAATTATTTCATGCTTCTCATAAATCAGATTTGGATTTGGATCCCAATAGGGTGGGTGATTCCAAAAAGAAGAGGTATTTGTTTAGCCATAGAAATGGAAACGCTAGCAAGAGAGATGTTGATGGTTGTGGTGGATACTGGAAAATTGTAGGGAAGGATATTTTGCACATCAGATCCAGTCCCGGTGCGGAAATTATGCAAGGAAGAAGAAGAAGAAGATGGAGTGGAAAAATTATATTTTTGTTTTGTAAAAAATTATTTTGTTTCATTTTAGTCCCTGGTTTTAGGGTAACTTAAGCCACGTCAGCCAAGCAGTACACGTAGGAGAGAGAGTGTGACACCTCAGCAGGCCACGTCATCACTTAATGGCAGAATTAGACAGAATTGGACGGAAGGACCAATTTAAACTTTTTGAAACATAAAGGACCAATATAAAACTTGGGTGAAACATAGAGGACCAATTTGGAGTTTTGACCTTTTTTTTATTTAGCGCCACTTTTTACCACATACTCACCAATTATAATCTTGGCGCCACTTTTTTTCCCACATATCTAATCGCCACTTTTTTCTATGTTTTCTTTTCAATAGCCAATTTTTTTCTATATATTCTTTTCAATATCCAATTATATTCCTTGGTGTTGTTCTACGTTTAGCACATGATATTATGGCTTCTTCCTCAATTGATGACTGATGCAATATGTTCTTTTTAAATGAAATATCTTTTACATTGTTAAAAAAATGAAGCTTATTAAAATTTATAAGGATAAATAAGGAAGTTTAAAAAAATCAGTTATGCTAATCATCAAAATTACCAAATATGTGCATCTTACATGTCTGACATATGAGATATCGTTCTTTGTTATACCAAACGTCAGCATTATATATACTATAGTATGTTATACTATAATATCATATACTATGTTATCTAAGATACTACGATATCTAAGATAACAGGAGATCATAGCGTACCAAATGTCACCTGAGTCTGCTAATTAATTATATAATGTGGAATTTAATAATTAACCAGTGTCCTAAAGTTTTTTTTAATTGTTCGAGATAATATTTAAAAATTTTTATTGACTTTTAGTTAATTTCAAATTATTAAACACTCTCTCAACTAATTAAAAATTGTTTATAATATTTTATAGAAAAGAAAACAAAATTATTGTGAGGCATTGTGGCGGAAAAATAGGAACAAAGGGGAAAGTTGAGGAATATTGTTTGATCCGCAAAACACAAAGCCCTACGAATAAATAAAGAGAAGGAAAAAAAATTTTATGTTTTTTTTTATCAAGTTATACTAATCTTCTATATATATATATATATATATATATATGGTTTTGGAGTTTTTGGTGTCACACAAGCAAAGTGTAACACCAAAAAAATAACTTTCCCACTAAAAATAACTACCTCACTAAAAATAACTTCCCATGATTTAATGTATTAATTAAAATATAATTATTATATTATATTTTAAAATTTAAAAAATTATCAAATATTTAATATTTCATTATTTTAAATCATAATAATAATTTTATCTTATATATTTCTTAAAAAAAAATAAAAAACAAATTATATGCACAGTGTGTGCATGCGAAGCCTCTAGTTATATATTATATTTAAACTCTTTTTTTAGGTCAAAACCTAAAATTGATCCTTTATGTTTGCACGAAGTTTTATATTAGTCCTTTATGTTTTTAAAAGTCTAAATTGGTCCTTTATATTTGCAAGGAGTTTCAAATTGGTCATTCCGTCCACTTCTGTCAATTTTTTAAGTTAAGTGCTGACGTGTCATGCCACATCATCACATATGATATTAGATGATGACGCGGCATGACACGTCAGCTTAAATGGACACGTAGGAGAGATAAAATGTCCACGTCAGCACTTAATGAAAAAAATAAACGGACTTGGACGGAAGGACCAATTTGGAACTTCTTGCAAACATAAAGAACCAATTTAGACTTTTTGAAACATAAAGGACCAATATAAAACTTCGTGCAAACATAAAGGACTAATTTGAGGTTTTGACATTTTTTAAATGATTGGTCATATAAAAGATAATTTTCTATATTCTCTCTACTGTAATTAATCATTTAAACATATTTTATCACGTGTCATATTTATATTAGAGAACTTGATAAAAAAAATATAAACAACATGATTTAAGTTTTTTCCTAAATAAAATTATTTAGAGAAAGGAAGAAAGAAAACAAAAGGGTGTGATTGGTGAGAAGTGGGACGCGAGGTTGTCCGTGTCTGCAAGATAAGGATCCAACTCGAATATTTCCTCAACTTTTGTAATTTGTAATCAATATATACGTCTTGCACTCGCTCCACTTTGACTTCAATTTCTATACTTCTTTTACTTTTTTATTTTAAATAAAAAACGGTTAAAGGTCTATTTTAATTCTTAATGTTTGTATGAAGTTTATTGTTAGTCCTCAAAATTTTTTTCTTCGTCGATTTTGGTCCTCGAGCGTAACACCATTAACTTTTTGCCGTTAAATGATGACGAGACATGCTTATATGGCACACCCTCTCTCCTACATGTCATATTTTAATGACGTTGCAAGACACATCAGTGTCACGTCACCCCACATTGCCGCATCATCTTCTTCTCTCCTTCATCATCATCATTATATCATCATCATCTGGGGTGACGTGGCAGTGATATGTCATGCCACGTCACTAAAATATGACACGTAAGAGAGAGTGTATGCCATATAAGCATGACACATCATCATTTAACGGCAAAAAATTAACAGTGTTACGCTCGAAGACCAAAATCGACAAAAAAAAACTTTGAGGACCAACATTAAACTTTTGAAACATTGAGGACCAACATTAAACTTCATGTAAACATTGAGGACCAAAATAGTACTTTAGACAATAAAAAACTTAGATAAATTTTTTTAAGTCAAAAGCTCGTTTTGTTTTCTTATATTGTACCCAATTTTTATATTAGTCCTTTATATTTTAAAAATTTTAAATTGGTCATTCTGTCTAAGTCGTCAATTTCTTAAGTTAACTGCCGAAGTGTCATGCCACGTCATCACAAACAATGGAATAGAAGATGACGTGGAGTGACACGTCAACTTAAATGGGCACGTAAGAGAGATAATATATCCACCTCAGCAAGCCATGTCAGCATTTAACAGAAGAAATAGACGGACTTAGACGGAAGGACTGATTTTGAACTTTTAGGAAAGATAAAGAACCCATTTAAAACTTTTAAAACATAAAAGATCCATATGAAACTTGGGTACAACATAAGGGACCAAAATGGATTTTTGACCAAATTTTTATATATTCGCAATAAGGTTCTTTTAATCATATACTTTATTTACAATTTTATAGTACTCTTTCTTCTATAATTGATCATGTAAAAAGTAATTTTTTATATTCTCTCTCTGCTGTTTTTGATTTTGAATCAGAAGATGTCAATTCTCGAATCCAAGCCATAGTGGCAAACATACTGTAATACCACATTGGCAAGGATTAGTAAGCATATTCCCTCTCTATTGTGATTGGTCATTTAAATACATTTTGTCATGTGCCTTAATCCTTATTTATATTGGGGAACCTCGTAGCAAAATATAAAGAACCTTAGCTAACTTTAGTCATTTTTTTTATTTGGTTATAATATAAAATGTTGGATTTATAAGGTTTTCTCTCATTGGTTAAAAGAGAATGTATTGTCTTGAATTTAGTGAAAAGTCAATAAAAATAATTCTTTAAGCTCTTTTATTGGTTGAAATGAATCTTTAAACAAAGCTCTTAAGTACTTGTTAGTAAAACCCTTGATTTCTCATTAAATTCAAGATAATAAATTTTATATCAATCAATTAATTAGGAAAATACTAACAAGTGTCATAAAGCACTTGTTAGATAAATTAAGCCTTACATAAATAAGAGTTTTGCTTGGGAAACAACTCAGGTAATTAAAATTATTGAGGTGTTTTGTTATGAAGTTCCTCCAATTATAGGTTTTATTTATACTATCTTTAATTTCTTCAACGATTCATCATGTAAAATTTAATCTTTTATATTTTTTTTTTACCAATTATTAATCACTTTTTGCACATTTTTTAATTTATATTAAAAAACTTTATAGAAAATACCTAAATAAGACAATCTAATTAAGTTTAGTTTGCTTGTTAACAAGTGCCGTAATACAATATTTTTTAGAAGTTTTAATTTCTCCTGATCAATGGGATAGTTTTTAGATATAAAAAAATAAATAAATTTTAGTACTCTTAATTAGACAATATTTAAAGTTCTCTTTTCTTCAAAATAAAAGGGTGGGCAAGTCATGCCGCCATGCAAACTTTTATCTTCCTTTTTCTTCTTTCCAAATTTACTACTTTTTTTCAAATTACTTGTGTGTGTGGAGGGTTGGAGCTTGGAATTGAATTTTCCATCATCTAGATTATAATCTATTCGCCTCCAAACACAAGGAAGTTTAATTTATAAGAAATTAAATGAGTTTTGCTTTTTTTTTTTTTTAAGAATAGGATCTTAATTTTAATTTTATATACTCCAAAGCAATGTTGTAAGAACCGGACCGGACCGGACGGTCCGACCGGTTCAACAGCCAACCGAATACAAAGGCGAGTCGGTTGGACTAAAAAATCGTTTTTCTAATTGGACCGGATTTAACCGGAGTTGGACCAGTCAACCGGTGGTCCAACCGGTCCAATTTTATTTTTTTAAAAAAAATTAAAAAATTAAAAAATAAAAAGGGAAAATAACATAAAAAAAAGAAATTAGAGAAATCTTAAAAATTAAAATTAGAAAAGTCTTGAAAATTAAAATTTAAAAGTCATTATTATCAATGATTTCATATTGGGTTTAATTAAGTTCTTTCAAAGCTTGACAAGTCTTAAAAATTTAAACTTTGAGAAGTCATGTAATTTAAAACTTCAAAATTATGTATATTGAAACCTAAATTTTGAGTGATGTTATTTTATATATTAAGAATAATTATTATTTATTAGTTATTGCATTATCCGGTTCGGCCGACGGTTCGACCGGTTAAATCGATCAAACCATGAACCGAACACTTGTCCGAATCTTTGTCCGGTTCGGTTCTTACAACATTGCTCCAAAGTTGATATAAATTATAAATGGATTCATCACATATTAATAGTTTAATAATATATATATATATATATATATATATATATATATATATATATATATATATATATACAATTAAAATTGACAATTTTTTAAAAACTAAATTATTTGCATTGCTTATACTAAAATATTCTCAATTTTATTTAATTTTATCTATTAGTTGTCAACATGTAATGTGTATATATAAGATTTCACGGACTCCAATTAATCCACGACAACATTTTCCATTCGAAAAAGTATTATATTTATTTTTGTGAATAGAATTAAAAAAAATGATGTATTGCTAAATTAATAAAAAAATATTTAATATAAATGAGTTTAGTCAAAATGTAAAAAATTCTCATAAAATTTAAAAAATTCTCATAAAATTTAAAAAATTCTCATAAAATTTTAAAAATTCTCATAAAATTTAAATATTGTACGTGTAAACACTCGTCAATTCAGAAATTTTCAAAATATTTTTTATTAACTTTTAACTTTTTGAGAGATAAATATATGATCCTTAATTGAATGAGATTCTTTTCATCTTCGGTTTAATTTTATTTTTCTCTTATATTTATCAAATGATGTCGGCCCAATTTTCCCATTTGTATGGTACTGTAACTGTATCCCAATCAAAACAGAAAATATTGTAGAAAATGAGAATTATAGAGAAAATGAGAATGTGATATGAATAAAATAGAAGTGTATAAAATAATCATTTTATCTCTATATTAAAATGATAATGGAATAAAAATAAATTTTTACAAAAAAATAAAAACAAAATCATAATTTTATCAAATTAAAAAAAATATTAAAATGACCAGTTAAATTCTTCCGATCTAACGGGGCTACATGGTCTTCAAATCATCATCTTAAAGTAGAGCGCGTGAAGTTGACCCACTTAAAAGCGCGTAGCTGAAAAAAGAATAATCGAATTTCTGTTCGTTATGCGGAGAGGCATATGACTAGGCATGACCATGTCCATGAGTACGTTCCAAGTGTCCAATTCATGCTTCAGTACAAGATAATGAATATTTTTTTTTTTGTATATAAGATATTTTCTACAAATACAATTAAACCCTTTAATTAATAACATTATGACGTAATTTAGTCTCGGCCAGAAAATTTTGTAATACCTTCAACTAACATATATAATGGATTAAAAATGCTATTAAATTAAGTAAATATAATTCAAATATGAACACAAAATGAAATAAGACGCCAATTTGGTTCAATTCATGCACACTTCCAAGGTCCCAATAAGTAATAACTGATCGTATAACAAGATAAATAATTATGAATAAATTAATGTTGGGATATTCATATTGCCTTAGTTTCCGTGATCATGAAACATAAATATTTTAAATTCAATTAAATATAATATTATGGGGAGGATCAATCTTATCTTTTTGATTTCAAATCTCTGTTAAATATATTTTTTATTTAAAAAATTTAAAACAACACAAATTTCAAAATATATCTAACACTTCAAATATGATAAGCAAGATCAACTTGAACTCAAAAAAAACTGATTCAAATTTGTTTTGTACAGAAAAATTCGCAAGTCAGTTTACTATTATGATGGATGATGGATTTGTTATATAATTCAAATTATTGATCGGTCACGTGCCCAGGAGCTGTTCCCAGCATGGCAAGTGAAGTAACTCACGTGTCAAGAGATAAAAGAAGCATGACCCATGAGTCTATAGTCTATATGGATAAATTTTTTTTTTATTGTATTGAATTTCAATGAATTCTTTTAATTATATAATATTATTGATTAATATTAATAAAAAATAATATTAATTAAATTACAATTTAGTAGTATTATTCGGAGCATGCTTGCTGCTACCATAATTAATAAGCTCAAGCACGCGAGAATAATTAGAATCTGAAATGATCAGATCAAGCTCAAAAGATAGGAACTATTTATATATAAATAAGTAATCATCTTAGCTTAATTTTGATACTAATTTATATTAACTTAATTATCAATCTGATCATCAAGATGAATTCACGGTACGTAGAAGTACTCTATTGAAACAAAACGGCGATTTAAATTTCTGGATATTTTAAATGCAATAAAAAATAATTAAAAACATAGGCAGAAAGCTAAGATCAGTTTCTAAAGGGAGGCGAATCAGACGACGGTGGTGGAAACTGGAAAAACGGCGGCGGGAATACCAGCGGCGGCATTGGTGGCATCGGGACGAGGCTCTCCGGCACCGGCGGAGGAATCAGACCGGCGTCGGGTTCAGTTGGTGTGGGAAAATACGGGAACGGCGGCACTTCCGGCGTTTCAGGCGGCGGCATAAACAACGGCACTGGCGACGGCGGAAAAATAAACTCCGGAGGAGGAGGAGGATCGTCCGGGAATATATCGGGAGGTGATAGCCACGGGAACATGGGCGTTTCTGGTGTATAATACGAAAATGGAGGAGGAATTATCAACGACGGTGGAAAAACCAAAGGCGGTGGTGGAGAAGGAACCAACGGCGGCGGAGGCGGCGGCGGAGATGGGACCAACGGCGGAGGCGGCGGTGGAGGTGAAGGGACAAGTGGTGGTGGTGGTGAGGGTAGTAACGGAGGCGGAGATGGCAGTAACGGCGGATTTGGAGGCGGCGGAGAAGGGACTAACGGCGGAAGCGGCGGAGGATAACGGCGAGGGGACGGTGGCGGTTTTGGTTTCGGCGTAGGAAGAAATGGGTTGTCTGGGGAAGGATAGGTAGGAAAAGGCCATTGACCACAAATCCCAAAGAGATATAAATAAAATGGGTCACATTTAGGCCTCTTGGGTCTTACTGCTCCACTTCCACTACGCTTTCTTCTGCTTCTAGATCTTCTCAATAGTACTTGTTCCTCGTAGTTATAATCTTGGCCATTGGGTGAACTATTTTCTGCTAGTGAAGGCGTGAGTACTAGGAGTGAAAGCACAACTATAATCACTATGTTACCTTTCATTTCCATCACTTCTTCCTAATAATAATGTCCATTTCACTTTTAAGTATATATATATATATAGAGAAGGTGGTTAAGTGGTTCATATTCTTAAATGAGGCAAGTCAGGTCTTAAATGAGAAGAGATAAGTAAAAGAAGAAATTACGCTTTTCAATAGAATTGGATTGGAATGTGATATCAATGAAAGCACACGCCTCGCCGGCTATACAATTAGGTGGTCGTTAAGCAATAAACAAGGGAATGCTAATTAGGTAGCCATGAATAAATGAACTCGTTTCATAACAAGAAAACCTTATTGAAGTGAGAAAATATAAGGAATTTTATCTATATTTTTCCAACTACTAAACTCATAATTTTTTGAAATACGGTGATAAAAATGGAAGGGGTGGTGCTTCGTTAAAAGTGCCAGTTTGACTTTGACAAATAAAATAGGAGTGTCCCCCATTCATTGTTATCACAGTTATGCTTTTGTGTCAATTCTCTATGTACAGCTAGCGTTTCGTGCTTTGAAACTTGAGCTCACAGAGGTGTTAATTAATATAGGATAAGCTTAGAAACAGCAGACACTTCACTTGTGAGTTTTAAGGAATAACAGATAACAAATTGATCAAAGAAAAAGAGAGAGAGAGAGAAAGAGAGGACATAACAGGAAATAAGAAATCAAAATTGATACTAGAACAATAACTTGAAAATTCATAGTTGAACATGAGCAAAATTATATGATCGATCGATCCCAACCTTTGGATTGTACACACATCTTGTCCAATCTCAGAGTGTTGGGGGGATTATTACAGCAAAATCATCACAAAACAAAAAAAATACTAGTCATCGTTCTCTCCTCTATTTCTAAATCTATGTGTCGTCATCATAGAGACACAGTACTCATAAAACGTCGTCGTAGCCTCCTCCATTCCTCACACGGTGTAGTGCTGCTGAATCCCCTCAATGTCAAGCCCCTTCAGCTTCACCACCGATTCCACGTGCCCCTTCAGCGTGTGAAGCTCCCTCAACCTTCACCCAAAAAAAAAAAAAACCATCCAGTGTCAAAATGGTAATTAACCGGCCAATTTAACTCGGCTCGAAAAAAAGAATAGGACCAAATCGAACTAGTGAATAATTAATTTACCTTGCAACTTCAGCACGCTTCCTGGCCTGTTCAGCAATTTCAGACAATTCTCTGTAGTCGTGGTTGTCATTGAAGATGCTGTGCTGCGCTTCAGGAGGATTCAGCCCATGGAGTGTGCGTTGGGCTGTGGCCCACTGGGCCTCTCTCTCTTCCCTTCCATAATCTTTCTTTGTTGTGAAAGCAGTCTGTATATTCATTCATTCACTCACAAATGAATTTCAATCCCTTTTATTTTTCTTCGAATAATATATATATACACTCTTAATTAATTAAGGAATGAATGAATTACCTTGGTCTCAGTAATATTATTCCAGGCCTTCCCACTCAATGCATAGCGGATAATGAACTTGAGTATATCCAAAGGAATGTAGGTAATAATGCTGTACAGCCAAATCACACCTGCCCATCTCCATCCAATTCCTTTCATCCTCGCAAAGTCCATATTAACATACACAGCAATTAGTGTAGCAACCTGGAATTTAATTAATGCAACAAATTCATTAATTCATTAATCAATCATAATGTGTGTGTATATATATATATATATAACACTCACCAATTGTGCTAACAGAAATGCAATCACAAGCATCACTCCGGGGCGTTCCACGTAAGACCAGCTCCTCGAACGAGTCACGAAGATAAGAGCTTGACTCACTATACTCACTTGAAGATAAACCGCTGCTGTTAGCTCGTGTTGATTATCCCTAATAGATGTCACCCCGAATTTTTCCTGCCAATTTTCTTGGGGTTAGATTTATGAAATAATGTGAAATTAATAAATGAATAAATAAATAAATAAAAGTGTGTGTAATATTACTGAGAAGAAATCGGATTCTTGAGCGGCCCAGAAGAAGACAACTGTCATGACTGCCAAGTAAGCACCGAGGACGACCCCGGTGGCGAAAATCTCGTTGAGCTTCCAGGAGTCCGGCATGGGGGATGGCTTGACTCTGTCCTTGGAGATGGTCATGATGGTGCCGTCGTTGAGGATGGCGATGATGAGGACCATGAAGGGGGAGAAGTCGTACTTCCAGATGAGTGCGAGGAGCATGAAGCCTACCACGATACGGATGGTGATGGAGACGGCGTAGATTGTGTAGTTCTTCATCCTCTGGAAGATGGCCCTGCTCGTTAGCACCGCGCTCACGATCACGCTCAGGCCGGGCTCCGTCAGGACTATGTCCGACGCGCTACGGGCCGCGTCCGTCGCGTCGGCCACTGCGATCCCTATGTCGGCTTTCTTCAAGGCCGGCGCGTCGTTCACGCCGTCTCCGGTCATGCCGCAGATGTGCTTCCTGTCTTGCAACCTCTTCACTATCTCGTACTTGTGCTCTGCATACATATCAGGTTCTCCGATCAGAAACCGACACGTGTATAGTTTATATATAATATATAAAGAAAGAAGTGTGTATTTTACCGGGGAAGACGCCGGCGAAGCCGTCGGCCTTCTCGATGAGTTCGTCGATGGGAAGAGAGGCGATGGAGGAGTCTTTGTGCTCGCCGAGGAGGGAGGAAGAAGGGTACATGTTGCATCCCATGCCGAGCCTTCGACCGGTCTCTTTACCAATGGCAAGTTGGTCGCCGGTGATCATCTTAACGTTGACTCCCAATTGGAGAGCCTTCTTGATGGTGTCTGCGCTGTCGTGTCTTGGAGGATCGAAGAGAGGCAAGAGTCCCACAAACTTCCATGGTCCTCCAGCACTCTCCTTTATCTTCTCTGGCACTTCCTGCAATTCAAGTGTACCATTAATTTTTTTGCTTCAATCAATTTCAATGGTGAGCGAATTAATTAACGTACGAAGCTAAACTTACTTGTCTGCCAACAGCAAGGGAACGAAGACCACGATCAGCATAGTTATCAATGATGGCATGGGCTTTCTTCGCTACCTCACCTTGGAGATTGCAAAGTGATATAATCTGCATGTCATATTTTCATTAGGAAAGATCCCAATTGGCACAATTCAGATTAGTTAAGATGTAATTTTGTTGCAATACCTGTTCTGGCGCTCCTTTGCTTACTCTGTGCCAGTTCCCAGCAGAGTCAATGTATGTTATGGCTGTACGCTTATCCACTGGGTTGAAGGGAAGGAAATGCACTTCTGTGATGCCATCTCTAGCCTCTTTTGGGTCACCTAGCATCCCAACAATGCAAGCATCAATAGCATCTTGATTCTCTACCCTAGAGGCTCTGGCTCCAAGCAGAATTAGCATGTCTTGGGTAACATCTTTCTCAAAGACCTGAGAATATGATTAGAAAAAAAAAAAATCAGAATGATTTGTATATTCTGAAACCTTGAGAATTTTAGGTATAATTTATATTGATGAATTAATTACCTCAACTAAGGATTTGTCTACAGTGAGTTTGTTAAGTGTTAGAGTGCCAGTTTTGTCACTGCATAGAACATCCATACCGGCCATCTCTTCAATGGCCGTCATCCTCTTGGTGATGGCTCCTTGCTCGGAAAGGCGATGCGAGCCGATCGCCATTGTCACGGACAAGACTGTAGGCATGGCAATGGGAATTCCTCCGATGAGAAGCACCAAAAGATTGTCAATTCCATCTCTGTATTTCCTTTGCTGAATTGGGTACATCACAATAATCTCTATAATCATCCCCACAGCAATGGAACAAATACAGAAGTTACCAATGGCTGTCAACACCTGAACCAAATCACAACCATACAAAATCAATGTAAATTCTCGGAATTAGTACTAAACTTTTTTTTAAAAAGGAGTTAGAATTAATATAATTACCTTTTGGAAGTGGCCTACTTGGTTAGTACTGTCCACCAAGTGAGCAGCCTTACCGAAGAACGTGTGGACTCCGGTGGCAATCACCACAGCCTCAATCTCTCCTTGCTTAACAGTGGAGCCGGAGAAAACTTCGTCGCCCGGATTCTTTGTTACAGGCAAGGACTCGCCGGTGAGCGCGGCCTGATCGATCTTGAGTGGATCGCCCTCTAACAAGAGACGAGCATCGGCCGGGACGATGTCTCCGAGCTTGATGCTGATTATGTCTCCTGGCACCAATAGAGCAGCGTCCTCCTCCCTCCATTTTCCATCCCTTAGAACTTTTGTTTTGGGAGCAAGACCTGCCATCAATGCTGCCGCAGCATTCCCTGCATTGTTCTCTTCTATGAAACTAATCGTGGAGTTAATGATAAGCAACACAACAATTCCCACAAAGTCTGGATAATCTGGTGGCTTTCCCTGCACAAAACGACGTACATTTGCATGAGATAAAAAAAGTTGTGACCTTTTTTGTTTATATAATCGGTTCAGGGTTTAGGGTTTGTACTCCTCCGTTTGCCAAGGCGATGGCCATGATTGCAGCAGCTTCCATCACCCACGAAAGAGGATTCCACATGAAGCCCAAGAATTTGAGCAGCTTGCTTTCTTTCTTCTCTTCGAGCTTGTTGTAGCCGAAGATTTCCAATCTGTTTCGGCCTTCCTCTTCCGTGAGACCATCTTTTGTACATTTGAGCGCAACGAATACTTCTTCCACTGGTATACTCTCCTGCGAACGTGATAATGGATGCAATTAATTAATACACATAAAAAAAATTAGAGAAGGAATTATCGAAGGATGGAAGAATCAATGAAATAAACGAAGTTATAATCCGAGAATGAAAAATCACGTACAAGATCGATATTCTCCTTCTTGATTTCTTCGAGGCTTTCCATGGTGTTTGACAGCAATGAACAACCCTGACGGGTTTATTATTTTATGGTTTTATATAATAAAAGGGTTAACTTGTTGTTGTTAGTGTGAGTGTGATGATGTATTCTTGAAGGGAGCCTTATATAACAGAATACCCGATTTATTTGTGTGTAAATTTAGCTCACTAGGATCATTCTTTTCCATTCACCGTCTCTTTTTCTGCTCTTTCCCAACACTTGTTCACTCTTTTTATTATTACTTTTTTTATTTTTAAAATTCAAATAACTTGGTCTTACTTGTTGAATGGAGACTTTTTCAATATTTTATGGGTGGATATGAGGATTGACTTAGTAGGCAATATGTGTAGCCTATGTTTTAGGTATTAATAAAATCAAGGTCAATTTTTAAAAAATAATTTATGTTGATTATAAATCATTTTTTTATTTTTATTTTATTTTTCACACAATTAAAAATAACATTATATTTTTTATTTTAAATAGTATTTATAATTTAACCATTTTTAATTTTTAGTTTAATTATGTAATTAATATCATGATAGATATATCAGCATATTTTTTAAATATAAATATATTTTAGATTTTTTAATTTTTTTAAAATTTTATTCTCTTATATCTTTCACAACTTAAAAAATGAAAATTTATTTGATTTCAATATTCTATTTCATCATTCTTATTTTATCACGATGATCTCTTTCTCATATATATATATATATATAATTCTATCAACTGAAAATTTCAACAAGTGGTGATTCAGAGAACTAAAAAACAAGTGGTGATTTATTTATTTTATAATTTAATAAATATAAATACATAAAAAAATCTATATAAATAATAAATATCTAATATAAATAAAAATGTAAATTGAAACTAAAGCTCAATCGTGATCTTGAAGAATAAATTAAAAAATAATCTTATTTTTTAATCAAACAAATTTTTAAATTTTAAAAAAAGTAGTGAAACAAAATAGATAAATTCAAAACAATTACTAAGAATATAATCTTATCATCTCAACAACAATATTGGGCAATAATATATCAATAAGAATTATCTTTGGGCAAAATAATCTAGTTTCATTTTATTTTATTTAAATTAAACAAGTTATATAGTTAAATTTAATGGATTATTATATCAAAATTAAAGCTATAGCCTATATATATAAGAAAAATTTTACATCTAAAAAAGAAAGCACTTTATCCGTTTGGAATTCTAACAATACTTGGTGCTTTAGAATTTTCATTTCATAATTTTAAAAATAATATTTGAAAAGTCTATAATATCAATTATCTATTAAATTTCTTTTAAAAAAAAATCAAAATCAAATTCTAAGATACAAACCAACAATGATTTTTAATTCTATTTTTTTTCAAATAAATTACTTAGTTAAAATAAATTTCACCAATTAAAAATTTTTTTAATGCAATTTCATCAATTTAAAGTTGTGACAAGAGGTTTTGTAATTGTTTTTATTTTATAATTTAATAAATAAAAAAATTTAAAATTAACCTATATGAAAAATTTAAAATAAAAATAGAAATTTAAAATAAAAACTAAGTCAATTTGATAGTTCAACAATAATCTTAAGGATCGAATAATCGAAAACTATCTTTATTTTATTTTTTTTAAATAAGTTAATCAATTTTAAAAAAATTAATTAAATCAAAATAAAACAAATTCAAAATTAATAGGAAGACAATTTTACTGTATCAGCTATAATTCCGAACAATATCAGTTTGTTATACGAAACTTAAATATAATAAATATAGAAGTAAATTACTTTTTGGTCCCTTAATTGTTAGTTAAATATTATATATTATTTAATCTTTAAGTGTTTTAGATATATCATCGTATTTTTTAAATATGAATATATTTTAGTTTTTTTTAAACTTCATTCTCTTATATTTTTCACAACGTTAAAAAAAATAAAATTTGATTGATTTCGATATTCTAATTCATCATTCTTATTTTATCATGATGATTTCTTTCTCATATATATATATAATATTATATCAACTGAAAATTTCAACAAGTGGTGATTTAGAGAACCAAAAAACAAGTGGTGATTTATTTATTTTATAATTTAATAAATATAAATACATAAACAAATCTATATAAAAAATAAATATCTAATATAAATAAAAATGTAAATTGAAACTAAAACTCAATCGTGATCTTGAAGAATGAATTAAAAAATAATCTTAGTTTTTAATCAAACAAATTTTTAAATTTTAAAAAGGTAGTAAAACAAAATAGATAAATTCAAAAAATTTTTTACTAAGAATATAATCTTTTTAATGCAATTTAAGTGGTACTGTAATTGTTTTTATTTTATAATTTAATAAATAATAAAATTTTAAAAATAACTTATATAAAAAATTCAAAATAAAAATAGAAATTTAAAATAAAAACTAACTCAAGTTGATAGTTCAACAATAATCTTAAAGATCGGATAATCGAAAATTATCTTTATTTTATTTTTTAAATATTTTTAAAAAATTAATTAATTTAAAATAAAATAAATTCAAAATTAATGGGAACACAATCTTACTGTTTCAGCTATAATCCCGAACAATATCAATTTGTTATACAAAGCTTAAATATAATAAATATAGAAGTAAATCACTTTTTGGTCCCTTAATTGTTAGTTAAATACTATATATTATTTAGTCTTTAAATTTTAAAAATACACTATTTAGTCCTTGAGTTTATACTCCTAAGTCCCGTCAATTATTTAGTCTATGAGACATTTTTTGTTAAGTCATTGCGTGACTTGATTGTTATATGATGACGTGGTGCCGTTAATTTGCCACCATGTCACCTCTTAACCTTGTGACATCACCTAAATATTTAAAAGTAATACTAACTAGTTTATGTATTGTCCACCATGTTGCCACTTTTAATTAATACAGAGACTATATAGTATTACTTTTAACTAATACATGGACTATTTAGTATTACTTTTATATATTAATTAAGATGATGTGGTAAGATGAAGTGGCAGTATGGTAGCAAATTAACAGTGTCACGTCAGCACATAAAAGCCACGTCAAGCGGTGATTTAACGTGTAACATTCTTGGGACCAAATAATTTACGGGAGTTTAAGTTCAAGGACTAAATAGTATATTTCTAAAATTTAGAGACTAAATAATAATTTGACCAATAAATTAAGGACTAAAAGTAATTTACCTCATAAATATATGATATATAATAATATAGTATTTCATTTTTTTTATAAAGATAGTATTTCATATGTTATTGGTTAAGACTTGAGAGAAATCTCCTTTAAGCACTTGTTAGCGATCCCAAGATTAATTATACCATATGTCTTTATAAACATTTCTTTTTTCAATAAATTATTTCACTTCAATAAAAGATTCTTTAAAATTTAATATAATAGTTCTTTCTAAAATTATATTTTCTAGCCAATATTTTAAATCAGTTAAAATAATTAATATTTTAAAAAATAAATCGGACAGTGAACTGAAAAATTTATCGAGTCACAACTTGATCGGTTTAATTTATCGAATCAGACCAAATAACATCATAAATATATACAATAATAACATATAAATAATTTATACAAATTAATTATATATAAAAATAAAATAAAATCTAATAATAAACATATAAAACACTCAAATTTCTCATGAATATATATATAACATATAAATACAACGTCTTATATATTACTCAAAACGCTGGAAAGGATGGTTTTGCTTGGTATCCTGCCTCCAATGGCACCTTCTCAGTTAAATCCGCCTACGAGATTTGTGCTGGTCACGGTAGGGATGGCATGGATCCTGTGTGGAAGAAGATTTGGCAGTGTGGTATATCTGAAAGGAATAAAGCGTTCCTTTTGCACATGTACCATGAGCATATTATGACGAATCAACATAGAGTTAAAAGAGGCTTTACTGATGGGCTTTACATATATGGGTTTGGGCTTGAGCCCAAGCCTACATGTGTTTGTTACCCATTACGATGGGCTAGGTATTACTCAAGCCCATGGGCCATCCTTATACATAATTATAAAAAAAATACTACTTTAGATTTTATTTTTGTTTGTTTAGAACTAGTGTTTCAAGAATTGGATCGGTTTAATCGATAATCAATCAAGTGTTCAGTCCTGTTCGATGCAAAAATCCGATCACTAATATCCGATCTCTAATTCTAAATTTTATGCCACATAAGACAAAACACACCTCATCGTAACTAATCGTAAATAAGACGAAGTCTCAACTTGTAAGTTTTATGAAACCTATCAATATACAATATTATGTAAATATTATTGTCGATGTAACTTTTTTTTTTGGAAAAAACATAACAAATAAAATATATTTTGAAATCCACTGTATTTTTTTACTAATATAGGATGTATATAAATTCATAAAAATAATACTAACATAAATTTTTAAAACTGATTTTACAAAATAATTTTAAAAAAATTAAAAAAAAACCTAAATAACCTTTTTCCCCTTAACTTTGGGCTTGCTAATTTTTTTGGGCCTATTCGACTTGTTATTTTTAATTATATCAAAAACTGAAAGAATTATTAGAATTTTAATTTAAAAATCTAAAAAAAAAATAACATATAATTTTAAGTCTTTATCACGTACCAAAACTTTGTATTATAAAATATTATTTCGTTAGACTTCAAAATTGAAATATTATTTCGTTACTTCTTAAACTTCAAAAGAAAATTATATGGTGGTGATAAGTGGTGGCAGTGGGCGATGGTGTGTGGTGGGTGGTTCATGGTGGCGGTTGGTGGGTGGTGGTGGTGGTGGTGGGCGTGTGTGGTTGGTAGGTGGTGCCGTGGTGGTGGTGGGCATTGTTGGTGGTTGTGGTTCGAGGTGGTGGTGGCATGGTGGTGGTAGGCATTGTTGGTGGTGGTGCGTGGTGGCGGTGGTCCATGGTGGGTGGTTCGTGGTGGTGGTGGTGGGTGGTGGTGGTAGGTAATGAATTATGGTAAGTGATGAGTAGAGCTCAGTAACTACTCAAGTTTTGGCCCAAGTATTTTTAATAAAATGGGTATTTGATAGGTAAGGTTCAAGTACTACCCATACCCAATTCTTAATGTTGGGTAGTTGACCAATGGGCTTAGGCTTGGGTAGTCTCATGGGCTACCCAGCCCATGAGCAGGTCTACCCGTAACCAAACTAAACCGATCAAAAATCGATTAATTGGAAGTTTTATTCAGTTTACATTGGGCAATTTTGTTCGGCTTGGTTCGATTTTCGGTTTACACAGCAAAATAACCGAACTAAATCGCTGATAGTATTATACATATATATTTATATAGTATATTATTTTTAAAAAAAATAAGAAAATTGCCATTTTTTTTTCTTTTCCATTGTGTCACTTAATTACTACCGTAGTAAGCTCTAAACACTTTTGTTTGGGAATTGAGAAGAGAAGGGAGGGGAGGGGAAGAGAAGGTTAACCTTTCATATGTTCCCCCTTATTTGGGTGTTGATACTTTCTCCAAAATACCTCAAATTGGGGTATCTTGAATTTGTGAAGGAGAAGAATAATAGAGGCTTAAGGATTGATCTTCCATTATCTTCACCTCCAATTTTTATTTTTCTAAACAAGGAGAAGATATCTTGATTCTCTCCCCTTGTCTTTCCTTCTCCTCCATAACCCTCAATCCAAACATACCCTAAATTCTTATTAAATATAAATTCTACAAGTATTGTAAGTATGTCGCTGTGTAAAATGCAAGTACTAAATCTAATCTTTTCGTGAGAGCTTGTCTAACGTTTAATGACTTATGTTGTTAATTGTAAATGCAAAACGAATTAAAATGGGTGTGGTCAAGTAAGTAGTAAATGCAAAAACTTGATCATTGTGAATTTATCCATCACTCAGGGACACCAACATATGCCTTTTTTTAAAAAAATTTTCTTAAGGTAAATGGGTTAAAAAAAAATTGATTCGTCAACTTATTAGAATTATGTGAAAAAAATTATTTTTTAAAAAACATTAATTTCAACGTATCACAAATTATAAATACAACACAAAATCTATATAGGCAATTTTTTTAAAAAAATTTTATTAATAACAATTGATGAGTTAAACGGGCTAAATTGTAAAACAAGTGAGTTGGGTTGCTTTATTATCCATTTTACATTTACACGTTAAATTCTATGAAATGTTCATAGAAGTTATCTGAATTCATTCATTTTGCAGGTGATGATGTAGTTCCCTTCAAATATGGAGAGAAATCAGCCCAGTCCTTAAGTTCCAGCAGGGTTTCGATACATCACATTTAAATCCTATGATGGGTATGTATAATTCATCTTCTATTCTATTCTTCTTGTGGAGATTACCCATTTTGAACCAAAAAAAAAAAAAAAGAAGAAGAACCAACTAAGCCAACCCCTTTAATTCACTAATTAGGTAGTTTTCATATTTTTTTTCAACCTACATAAAATGGATAATAAAGCAACCCAACTCACTTGTTTTATAATTTAGCCCGTTTAACTCACCAATTGTTATTAATAAAATTTTTTTAAAAAAATTGCCTATATTCGAAATTTTGTGTTGTATTTATAATTTGTGATACGTTGAAATTAATGTTTTTTTTAAAAATAATTTTTTTTACATAATTCTAATAACTTGACGAATCAATCTTTTTTTTAGGGAGACATATATATACATATTTAATGTTTATAATTAGAATATTAAATTAAAACAATTTATGGTTTGGTTTGACACAATAAAATCAAACTGCCCAAACCAAACAGACGAAACACCCCTAATTTTACATACCTCCATGGCTCCATCCTCCAGCATTTGCCTTCGATAGAAAAAATATAGTATCCTGCCCAAATTTTATCCATGATCATCTCTAATTTATGGCATGTTTGGAGAGGGAGGATTCACTTGAATGCTCTGCACAAGGTTTGTCTGACCTTGCGCAAGGTAAAGGATTACCCACGGGAGTTGACTTGTTGAGGTTTGGGCAATCGCTAGATAGTACTGATACGCTGGGTATTGATAAAATCAAGACAAATCCAACCTGAGTCTAGTTAGCTCTTTGCAGAGCTGGTCATTCTCGTTGACAAAGGGCTAATTATGCTGGTTTGCATCAATCGTGAGTCTTCCCATATGAATGTTGAGGGCACTCAATCATTTGATGTGGATGCTCTGGGGTTTATACATCAATGGGTACACATGTTTCCGTGTTGGCGCCCTTAGGATTTTGGATCATGTTTGAGGTACTTGCTTCTTCAGTTGTCACAACATGCTTCAAAGTTGCTAGTGGCTTCGGTAGCACCGACGGGTATATGGGATGGCTTATTTCTCTGATTTCATATTTGGCAGACATTCAGGTTAGGGGCACCCATGGCTCCGGTTAAATTTGCCATTTGTTTTGTTGGGACAATATGTTGGGGCAGCAACCTGAAAATAAGAATAAATACAAAAATAGGGAAATATAAAATTGTTAGAGAAATTATAAAATGCGTGGTACCGGACTGAGACACGGGTATCTCGTTATCTTTAAGGTAATTCACGCCTCCCACGGGTTGATTTTGCTATATCACCCGGTGCAGGGGTACTCAGACGCGTTACCTCCAGGATACAACAGCCCAGTACTCGCCTGTATGTCTACAACCTCTGCACGTAGGAGGTAGACAGGACTCTGTCTCCCACACCTTTCTCTACCCAAATAACACACACAAAATCTTCTTGTGTTTCTTCCCATACCCATGAGGTTTTTCTCTTCTTTGGTTCAATCTCTACTTCCATTCAGCCACCATATATCTCATATATATATGCCTAAGTAGAGCAACATTATTAAGTAAATAAATTGTATTGAAAGCATGACATTAAGAATCATCATTTCATCAACGGTTTTTTTTACATTTAATTGAATTAAAAACAATCAATTAAAAAACGTATTTTGCTTTCAATTCAATTTATTTACTATTAATTAATTTTAATAATATTCCAACAATCCCCCACTTATTATTATAAATTAACACATATATTTTTATACTTGTTTTTACACTTGGGTAGAGACAGACTATTATGCATAATATAGATAGCTAATTGCCTTGAATCTATATTTAGCAAAAATATATATCTTGATCCAGAGTCATGGTGGTATTCGCCTTGAACCATAACTGCTTAAGGGAGACAAGACATATACCTTGCACATAATAATCCAGGTGCAATATATGAGCCCTAGCCCGCACATTATGCGGCCGTGTGCGCACCCTGTTTCTTGAATGTGTTTCAAGAATATATGCCCTTTTATATTCTCATAGGAGCGGCCCCACTCCGTCACATTCAAATAGGTGAATTCTGTCAAGGGTATTCCTGCAATTAAGATACCCCACTCTTATAGAGCTACAGATTTCATTAAGAGTTTTTTTTTTTTGAGAACTCAACCTCACATATCATTGCAGGAAAATGCACTTGCATCATAGGGATAAATTAAGAGTCGAAACTCTTTTCAATGTGCATTTCAACAGCCACTCTATGATTCGTTCGTCCCTTTGAACCAAGTTCTTAGGATCTCTAATTACAAGGTAGGGTATCCTCATAGGTTGCTTTTAATCCATACGGGCTTTAAATATTTATCCCCCTCGATGTACACACACCTTCATCATTTGGAATGAGAACCAACCACCTTTCTAGGATGTTCTTTAAGAGTAATAATTTACTCAAAGTCACTATAAATGTGAATGGCTCACAACAATATAAATATTAATAGGATATAAAATCACATAAAATAATTATGCAATTTATTTGCATATAGACAAAATTCCAAAATATACCACTACTAATATAAAAGAGCCTTTCTAATTTTATAATGTTGTTAACTAGCATCTTATACTTTAAAGAACATTTAAATCTCGTATGCCAAGATCACCGGCCTTGAAAACATATAGGTGGTGTATATGTATTATTCATCAAATTACATAACATTTATCAAATATATATTATGTAATTTTATTATACTTTTGGTTTGGGCAATATATTGGTATCTATGTCAAAATATTTCACAACAAATCTCAAAATTTTGTGAGCAATTAAATAAAATATAAAAATATTATAGGCTCACAATATAAAACAAGATACCAAAAATATATAAAATATATATTTGAGTTAGTTCCCCAACTAGAACTCAAATACTTATTTCCAATTATTCTTATTTTTCTCTTGCTGCATTATGGGATTAGCCATGAATTACCTTAAACTTGTTGGGGCAGCAACCTGAAAATAAGAATAAATACAAAAATAGGGAAATATAAAATTGTTAGAGAAATTATAAAATGCGTGGTACCGGACTGAGACACGGGTATCTCGTTATCTTTAAGGTAATTCACGCCTCCCACGGGTTGATTTTGCTATATCACCCGGTGCAGGGGTACTCAGACGCGTTACCTCCAGGATACAACAGCCCAGTACTCGCCTGTATGTCTACAACCTCTGCACGTAGGAGGTAGACAGGACTCTGTCTCCCACACCTTTCTCTACCCAAATAACACACACAAAATCTTCTTGTGTTTTCTTCCCATACCCATGAGGTTTTTCTCTTCTTTGGTTCAATCTCTACTTCCATTCAGCCACCATATATCTCATATATATATGCCTAAGTAGAGCAACATTATTAAGTAAATAAATTGTATTGAAAGCATGACATTAAGAATCATCATTTCATCAACGGTTTTTTTACATTTAATTGAATTAAAAACAATCAATTAAAAAACGTATTTTGCTTTCAATTCAATTTATTTACTATTAATTAATTTTAATAATATTCCAACAATTGCCACTACTTCAGAATTTTGCTTAGTGTTTATATATATTTCTTACAAACTTGTAAGAAAATAAATAAATTAGGGTGTCAATATGCTTATAAAAGCTTTTCACATGCCATTATCATTTTAACGAAAATTTATGAAATTTATCACATCTCTTAAATTCCATAAAATATTCATTAACTCACAATAGGCTTTATAAAATAATGGCTTAAAATCATTTCCATAAAATGAAAAACCAGAATATTCTCATTTCATTGTCCATTAAAAATTTAATTTTTATGACAGTGTATCCCAACAGAGAATAAAATCATTTTCTAATCTCACATAATATAGAATATAACATTCTATAAAAACAAATTTGCCATTTGTTTTGTTGGGACAATATTTGTCCATATCTGATTTTGCTTGGTTTTGATAATGTTGTTTCCAAAAATACGATTTCAATATTGAGAGATCTTGATTTGATTGATGAAGTTATAACTTAAATATTTTATATATCAATCAATTAATGCAAATGAAGATCTCGACTAAATAAGGAAAGATTGTGATTTAGTTAAATTGATCTTACTCTTAAATGATTTATTATGGAAACATATCAAAGGCAAATAAAGAATGTTTTACTAGAATATTTTTATCAGGTATATTTGTCTTTAATATTGGAATATCCATGATTGATAAATGGCTATCAATAGATTTTATAATATAACATTTATTACTTTGAGGAATCTTTCTATAAAAGGCTCCCCAGATCATTGGTCGATCATTAACCAAAAAGCTTGATTTGAAAACATATCAAAGATTTTATAATCAAGCATTTAATTCTTGGTCAAATCTATTAATTTGTTTTGATAGCATATAAAATCATTGTACCATGTGTAGCTAGGACATTGTTGATGGTGAGCGGGTCACTGGAGGAGAACCCTGGAGGTTCTGTGGAGGCAACAGTGATGCCATAGATGGTGGGAAGCACTCGCGATTGTGAGAGTTGCATTCCCAAAACGATTGCACGTAGGGTTACATGAGTTAACGAGGCCGGAGAGATTGAGTGCGAGAGTGCATGAGACTATCTCGGATGGTTATAAGAGAGTGAGATCAACCTTGTGATTGTGAGGTGTGATGAGATCAAGTTGCCTAGGGCTGCGTGTAACATGCTACTTATAATGCCTTAGGCGGGTTCAAGGGCCGAAGGCCTAATAAGTGGTGAGCCAAATATTCATGAGAGGGTGACACATGTACTTTAAATAGGGTCGGTCAAATTTAGTACTATACCTCTTCATGTTAATGTGATAATCTTGTGATACATATTGATGATACTTGAGTTGGTAGTACTTCAAATGATATGTGTTTGGATTTACATAATATTAGAAATGAAGTACCAAGTGTTAATGATGATGGTGGTAATTGTGATAGAGAAAATAAATCAAATGATGGTTTTGTGAAAATGTCATTTGATGAACTTAATTGAAAATATAGTTTTATATGTTTGTCTGTGAATTATTGAATTATTAATTATGTATTGAATTATAAATATTGGATGATGTTTGATTTTGTATGTAATTAAGCATGGAAATTTATATATGATGTGATTTGGTATATTAGTTAGCTAGGTAATTATGCTATATATATGTGTGTGTGTGTGAGACTAATAACTCCATAAAATAGAGTTATTTGAGCAATCATTATAGACAAATCTATAGCTTTAACAATTATTAAGTTGCATTTTGGTTGGGTTTTAGAAGGATTTGCGATATTTAGTTGTTCAGTGATGTTTTGCATATTTTTGCTGAGTTTTGGTTTAGTTTAAGTTATGTTGATTATGCTTTGGTGGTTGTCCGAGTGATCATTGATGCGTTGCTCTTTTTTCAAGCATAAAAGTTGTAAAGTAAGGAGGTTTAGTGCATCCGGGGAGCCTAGGAAGCATTTGGGAGCAAAAGAATCAAGTTTGGCATGTTTAAAAGATGAATTTGGCATAATGGGCAAAAGCATGGCTCTATAGCGCCACACCAGCAAGACACCAGCAGAAGCACGGTGCTATAACGTCGCTGCAATAGTGCTTTAGCGCTGTGTCGGGGGCATATTCGTGATTTTGTGAATTTTCACCTATTTAAGTGATGTTTCAAGCTAAAGTCGAGGATTTTGAGCCGCTTTCACATTCTAGGACTAAGAGAGAGCTAGGGTTTGAGAGAAAACATGATTTGGGTAACCGTTTGGTGGATCAGAGCAAAGAAAATGTGGATTCAAGCTTTAGATTTGGATTCTTCCTTTTTTTTCTCTTTTCTCTAATTTATCTTACGTCTTTTCCTAAACTCGTGGTTGTATTGATGAGTATGCTAGGCTAGACTCTTTCTATCATAAGGTTATGGTTCCCTAGCATGAATATTATGTTTGTTTGACAATTTTTACAGTTGAACTCAATGTATTCAGTATTTATTCAGTTTATGCTTAAACTCTGATTGTCTGGCCAACACTTAGGGTAATTCGGAGGATTTAGGTGACCTTGAAAGAGTCACTTAGGTTTAGTCCTAAAATTGAATAACGTTAGATCTAGGTTAATTAGTCAGATAGTTAACTAGATTTGCCCGACAGAAAGACATATGCCGAGGGCCTAACTTACTGAAATAATGCAACTCTCTATTTTGATTTTCTACATAGACATATGAGAAGACTAATATTGAGTTAGGGCTTGTATAGGATCGACAAACCATACAACAATAATAGAAATTAAGACTAATATCGATATATTAAATTTAATTGTCAAAAAGAGTCAAACGATATAATTGAAGTGTTGAAACAACCATAACCTTGGGAACTCTTGAAATTCAATCACATTATCACTTGCGCTCACTTTAATTTTCATTTTAATTTCTATCTAAACAACTTTAAAACCCCTCTTTGGTTACTTTATATTCTTTTTCGTTGAGTTTTGGTTAATTGAAAAAGCACTAGAAATCTCCCAATCCTTGTGGGTTCGACCCTGCTTACTTTACACTAAAATATGTGTTAAGTGGAAGTAGGAAAAACAAATTATATTAATTTGATTGCGCTCGGCACGCATCAGTGACAAAGGTAAATTCGTACAATTTTATGATAGGTAAAAACTCTTACAATTTTACGATACAAGTTTACTCCCTCCCATGAATCTTTCTAATATATACTAATCCACTTATATGATACACACACATATATATAATTGGATTTGGTTGACTGGAAATGACTCAATCTCTAGCTTTGAATATGAAACAAGTTTAAATCTTCGAATCAACTATCTAATTGTTTAAAGTACCTATAAGCCAGCGAAACACAATAGATAATGACAAAAAAAAGTATACACATATATACAGTTATTAATGTATTTAACTAATCAAAACATAAATATATATAATTGATATAAATATTATTTTAATGACACTATTATTATTTAATAATCTTAATTAACTATGACACAGTTTATCTAGGATAAATAATAGGTATTCTAAATATTTTATACATCTTAAAATTAGTAATATATGTCAAATTAATAAAAGTTTCATAAAAAAAAGAGTAAAAGTTAAATTTTCACATAATGAAACTAATTCTTTTTAACATTCTATTGAGTAGATTTTCTAATTTCTATGACCAGTAGGAGTAGCTGGACTTTTGGGCCTAAAATGGAACGGCCAGATTGTTTAGTTTCAAACTCTGGACTTAATGATGTTAGGTGAGTAGCTTTCTGGTCTGAGGGCCCAATGTGGAGTTATTTCTTTTGGACCTTGATATTACAATATCAACTTTTAATTAATTATACTAATATAATTTTGGGTCTATTTTTCAATATATATAAATATATAAGAAAAATATGGAGTTATAAAATAATGGGAAATAATTCCATAAAAAAGAATGGGAAATTATTCAACTTTTTATTTATGTTAAAATTTTTCTTTTTCAAAAATCAACATATATATGGAGCAGTTATAAATCCTTGGGCTTGCTGTCCCACCCTTCGAGGTGCCTACAATTCAGCGAGGGAATTAGTCATTGTGCTCGACGGTGGATACTCTGATCTTGATAAAAAAAACCTACTAGTATATTTCGGCCAAGAAAAGAAACCTATAATTATTTATTAATATTTTGAAGTAGATCTATTTCTTTTTGTTATCCCCACAGAGTTAACCTAAAATAGCAAGCTGAAATAAAAATAATAATTTCTCTTTCGAGGCTAAAAGAACTTATTTCTATCAACTTACAAATTACAATGCCTTATGAATTATTGTAGCAATTAAAATATGATTTTTTAAGTTATATGATATTATTTATTTATTTTTCTTATTTATTTGTTATGTTTAAAACAAGTGAACAAATGTTAATTTTTGAATATTTACCCGCTATTTAAAATTTGTAATTAAACTCGAATAATAAGTTAGTATTTTATTTTATTTTATTAAGAAATATTATTTCAATATATTTAATTTTTTTATTATCTAGGATATTTATTTTATATTTTAAAATGCAAAAATTTAAAAGTTTTTATAGAGGGCTTTCTTGATAACAATTTTTAAAAACTGTTTTGTTTTCAAAACAAAATAACAAAAAAAAAAAACTATTTGATAAGTTTATTTTCATAATTGTTCTTAAAAACTAAAAAGTAGGGAATAACTCTAGAGAGGAAGAGCTTTTTGGGCTCGACTCCCCATTGGTTCCTTTAAATTTTTTTCTCTCTTAAAAAAGGAGAGAGAAAGGAAGAGGTGGTCGCCCTCTTCATATCACAGCCCTAAAAAATATGTGTTTTTAAAATTAAAAAAATAAAAATAAGTAAAAGTTATTTTGTATTCTTGATTTTAGTTTCTTTAATATGGAGATCAAACAAATGAGTTTACCCGAAACCTGCACCATTAATTAGCCAATATATATAATAGATAAAATTATATTTTATGTCCCCAATTTTTACACAATTTCAATTTAGTTCCTAATGTTTCTTTTGTCAATTTTGTTTCAAAAGTTTGGAATTTCATATGATTTTGTGCTAAAAGTTTCGAATGTCATCCTAACACTTATCATCAAAATTATCAACGAAAAGTGATAACATAACATTACACAAGTAATATTAACTCTAACTCATCACTTAAAATGATATTATTTCTTCTTATTATTCTTTTCAATATGAAGAAGCAATGTCCTTTTAAGTTATGATTTATCATTAATATGAATAAATGACATTGTTTTGAGTAATAACTTAGTGTTAATACTACACAGGTGATGTCAAATCATTATTTTCTATTAGTAATTTGGACAATGTTATGTAATTCAAAAATTTTGAGATAAAATTGATTGCGAATCAAAATTTTTAAAACAAAATTGACTAAAAAAATTTTAAAACAAAATTAAAAATTGATGTAAAGTTTGACAACTTAAAAATGCTTTTGCCCTATATAATAATAATTATCATTCATACACGAAGATCGTTATTAATTATTTATAAAATTTGTTTTTTTAGAATAGTTTCATCAAATAATTTATTTTGTTCTTAAAATTGTTTTCAAAACAAATTAATATTTTTTTTTGTTTTTTTCTAAAGTTTATTTTTGAAAATACAAAATAAAAACTGTTGTGAAATAAGCCAAAATTTTTGGGTTATTAATTTTTTTTCTCTATAAACACTCATTCCAACTCATTATTATTAATTTTTTCTATCCCACGGTTTTTTTCTTTTATGACGTTTTTTTTTCCCTTTTCTAATTGATTTTTAATCAAAAAATTATAGGAAATGACATGGTCTTCTCCCTTTTCCCTTTAATGACTAGAGGGTTGGAACTAGCATTAGAATTAGCGACATCTTATAGTGGAAGGCGATGCTATGGTTGTTATGGAGCTCTTAAATGCACAAACAAGGGAACCATCTTTTCTTCCACTCTTTATGGACTAATATTCTTTTAATTGGGTGCTTAGAACCTATAATAACTAATTAATAAGACATCCCATATTTTAGCTTGCTTTGAAAAAGACTCTCCTATTAGTAATTGGTAGGTAGATTCTATTCCTATTCTTTTTTTTTTGTTGGGTACTGAAATTTGAAGCAAATTAATAGAAGTACCATCATTTAGTTTTATATTAAAAAATATTCTTGTGCCTTCATTTATCTATATTAATATGGTTGCTGCTTTTTTTTTTTTTTTCTGTGTCACCATTAAGCTTCGGCGAGGTGGGTCCTGCAAGACAAGAAAGATAGAGCCACAAGGGGCCCGAAGCCCTGTTGAGGACTCTAATGCTTTAGTCAGCCATGGAGGAAGTAGGAGAGGAGGAGTTGCGGGAGAGGAAGAAGACTTACCAAACAGAAGACCACATGAACATTGTAGTAAAACTCAAGAAACCAAACAAGAAGAAGAAGGAAGAGTTGTATACGAGAGAAGATGAAGGGATTTCAATGAATGCAAAGGTCAAAAAATTAGAAAGCATTTACAAAACCAAATGGGACATGCCAACCACCACTCAGAAATGACGTCGTCTTTGCACCCACCGTTTGGAACGATGGCGTTACTCTTCACAAGCCACATGTCCCAACTTCACTGGCACACATGACTTGGGGGACTACTGATACAATATCTAATAATTATAATACTCAGCAAGGTAAATTACTATATTACCCTCTAGAGTTCAGGTATAAAACGCCTCATTCTCCCCCCCCCCCCACACACACATATTACTTTACTATTCTCTCCTATGCTTTGAAAGGTAATTGATTGTTAAAATAGAGCGCTCGATTCACTTCTTGCTTAGAGACTAGGAGATGGTCCCCTTTTGGAGTTTGCCGATGATCACGTCTATAATACCATGTGGGCCAAATTTCTCTGTGGCCTCTTTACTCCACAGGCGATTGGTTCTGTCACCATGATAAACATACTTATTCAGTTTTCCCTATCAGATCATGTCTTCGATTTGGTCTTTCAAGTTAATATACATTCATTCATGTAGTGGCCGTAATCTCGGTGGAACTGGTAGTATTTCTATTAGTCTACATTTTTCTCGTTCTGCTGCCGCTTCGGAGGTGCAGGAAATTGGAACACATTGCTCGCATATATCTCTTTTAGCAAGCCTTGGTGTGACTTGGTCATTGGGGTATATGAAGAGAATCGACTTCTCAGGGCGAGTGAGGGTGTTGAGGTGAACTCTTTCTCTAATTCTTGTCCTTGCTTGCCTTGTCTTGGCCTTCTGAGTGTTGTTTAGGAATTGGCGCATGTTGTGTTTTTGCTTTTTGCGCATTTTCCTCTACGATGAATCTTTCTGCTTGTTCTAGCAATTCAGCTAATGTGTATACTAGCGACCTATTTAATTCTCTGTAGAATTGAGATGACCGAAGGCCTCATTCGATTATGAAGATTGCTACGAAGCTCTAAAGGTCCCGAACTTGCCGGGCTAGATTGCTGAATCTGGCCAGGAAAGCTTGGAGAGTCTCACCCTCTTCTTGATAAAATCCAACGAACGCGTCTTCATTTTTCTTGTATTCCTTAATGTTGGGAAATTGAGTAAGAAAAAGTTAGGCCACCTGCTTAAGGGTGTGAATCAAGTTGGGCAGGGGGAGCAAAAACAATTTCAAGGCTGCTCCTTTTAGTGTGGAGGAGAATATTCTACATTGCTATCCATCTGTCAAGCGTAGTATGGACATAGCGGAATTAAAAGTATTTACATGGTCTTGGGGATCTGTCTCTCCTTCATATGGTTCAATTTTAAAAGGCATATGAAAGCCCACTGGTACATACTCCCTCATGATTTCCTAGACAAACAAGTGACATCTCTTGGCTGCAAAGTCCATTCCTTAATTGACAAGGGATTTGATTGGGTTGGGCGGGCGTTGTTCCAAACGGGGAGTGTGGAATCATCCCAGCGTTGTCCCAAAGGGTCGCCTGTGCTTGTCGGTGAGAGATATGGGTTGTTGCTGCTGATGGTATGGCTACAACCAATTCGCCGGTGTTAAGGGGGATGGTACCAACTTGAATCAGTTGAATAGGCTGTATCTATGATACACTCAAAGGAAACGTCACCTGGTGGGACGGTGCCGCTCGAAGGGTTTGTTGCAAGCCGGCTGGTGGGGTTGCTTGGGATGGTTTTTCCACCGGAGAGATTCGGGGCACGCCTGGTAGAAGTAGGTTTCCTTGAAGGAGTGCCGCTTAATGGCAGTCGTTGCTCCAGAACTAAGGCGTATGTGGTAGGGTAGGACCATGGTAGGCGCTAATGTTAAATTTTTTTTTTTTGGTTAAGGAGATTTACAGAATAATAAAAGACCATACAGGATAGTGGCCATGGGGGACTTGCCCTTAGGTAACAACGTACCCTGTGAAGGGATCAAAGTCCACATAGTTTGTAGTTGACAACAATGTCCATGAAGGCCGTAAGGCCTGAGATTTACCGTTGGGAGGCGAGCCGTAGGCTAGGAAGGACGTAGTATGGTGAGCAGGTCACCATAGAAGGAGCCGAAGGTGGCTCTAGGGAGGCAGCCAAGGGTGCCTTGATCGGTGGGTGCACTCACGGTGGTGAGAGCAGTGATCTCGATAATGGAGGAGTCACGTAGAGTTTATGTGAATGATGGAGGTGCATGTAGAGGCCAAGAACATGAGAGATTATATCTCGAGATAGCTATAAGTAAGGGAGAGAATCAACTCTTAGTAGGTTGAAGATATTAGGTAACGTGTTTAGACTTTAGAGTTTTCTGAGATATAATACCCGCTCTTTTAAATGCAGATAATCTAAAAGTTACTTAAATGTAACACTTGCGTATCTTTTGAGAGAACCAAATTCCATAATAACAATTAAAGTGTAGGTTTTAAATTATGAAATCCTAGGAACTCTTCTAATTTTCTTAAACCACTAGAATCTTAGATTAATGTTGGGTCTTTGGCCTTGAAAGTTGTCTTTCTTATTCACACAAAAACAAAAAGTAGTGTTTCTTTATAGTTAAGATTTTTGTTTTAGGGAAACAAGAATGACTATATATATTATAATTCTTTTTTTTTTTTTGCCATTTATTTGGTCTTTGTCTATGTAGTATGTATGTTGTCGATGTTACTCAGAACTTGAATTATTAGCTATGGGTTTGATTAATGTGGGTCCCATGATGTATCCAGTCAAAGATCCCTTGTGGTTCAATGTATTTAGGTATATCGTCAATTTTTCATAATATAAGTCGCCCAATTAATATAAAACAAAAATCTATGACAGATATATTGGTTAGTGACGAATAATTATTAATAAAAAATTTACTAATAATTTAAGAAAAATAAATTATAAAAACTTTTGTCCGAATTCTCGCTGAGAGAGGTGTCACATTTATTGCCTAACAGTCTCTCGAGTAGGATTATCTCCAATAATAAATTCATTAGTAAAAAATTCCTGTGAAAAACAAAAATTATTAATTATCAACCAACTCATATATTTGTTGAATTAATTAAAACTTGACAAGAATACATACTGATTCAATTATTCAAGAAATAATATTTATTGCATGTCCATTATCTCAAGGATTTAAAACGAAATAGTAGAGAGGCCACGTGAATTTGTGGCCATTTTATATGGTTAGTTTTGGTTGCCCATGCCATGTGAAAAATGTAGAGTAGAAGAAACTAGAAAGGAAACTAATTAATTAAAACGCCGAGATAGAATGATAAAATAAGGGCTAAAGTACTATTTTGGTCCTCAATATTTGCATGAAGTTTAATGTTGGTCTTCAATGTTTCAAAAGTTTAATGTTGGTCCTCAAAGTTTTATTTTTTGGTCGATTTTGGTCCTCGAGCGTAACACCGTTAACTTTTTGTCGTAAAATGATGACGTGGTATGCTTATGTGGCACACCTTCTCCCCTACGTGTCATATATTTTATTGACGTGGCATGACACATCACTGCCACGTCACCCCACATTGCCACATCATCATCTTCTCTCCTTTATCATCATCATTATCATCATCATCTGGGGTGACGTGGCAGTGATATGTCATGTCATATCATTAAAATATGACACGTAGAAGAGAGAGTGTGCCACATAAGTATGCTACGTCATCATTTAATGACAAAAAGTTAACGGTGTTACATTCGAGAACCAAAATCGACCAAAAAATAAAACATTGAGGACCAATATTAAACTTTTGAAACATTGTGGACCAACATTAAACTTTATGCAAACATTAAGGACCAAAATAATACTTTAGCCTAAAATAAGATTGCCTTTTGGTATAACTTATAAATTTTTGACAAAAAAATTTTATTATGATCAGTAGTCTTTAATATTTTTCTTAATTTGATTGTTAATGTTTGCTCAAATTTATTTTAGTCTCTCATATTTGTGATGGGTATCAATTTAGCTCCTAACGTTTAATTTGCTCGGTTATTTTAAGGCCTAATTGCTCTTTTGGTCCTCAACGTGGAAGGCTTATGTGGCACACTCTCTCTCCTATGTGTCATATTTAAATGACATCGCACTCTCTCTCACTCCAATTCAGCAAAACGACACCGTTTTGATTCACATACGGCGTCATTTTGCTGAATTGGAATGAGAGAGGGTGCAATGTCATTTAAATATGACACATATGAGAGAGTGCTATATAAGCCTTCCACGTCAGCATTTAATGGCAAAACCAGACGGATGATATGCTAGAGGACCAATTTTGACCCAAAAAAAACTTGAGGACCAAAATTAAACTCCGTGCAAACGTTGAGGACCAAAAGAGTAATTTAACCTTATTTTAATTAGTCTCTCACATTTACAATAGGTACCAACTTAGTTATTCTATTGATAATTATTACATGGATAATTTATTGCTTAATATATATATATATATATATATATATATATAAAGATTTAGGTGACAAATTTGCATCTCTCCATCTCAAATTTAATTTTTTAAAATCAAAACTAAAAAGATATGTTAATTAATATTATTTTTTAAAAATTAAAATTAATTAAATAATAATATTATTCATTATGAAAGGTATTTTAGTGCTTCAGGAATTAATAAATTACGACTTAAATAATTTATCATAAAAATTTTAATATGAAAGAAAAAGTTTTGTTTCTAATCATCACTACATATGTGAATATAAGCATGTATACTACTAATTAAGCAAAAAATTGTCACAGCATTTTGTTAAATACTTTTACTACTTGAAAATATAATGGGGAACCAAATTAAAACTGAATGAACATTAAGAATAAAATTGAGAAAAGTGACATTAGGAACCAAAATGAGGTTTTTGTCATAGATTTTTTATTCTCAGAAATCCTATTCCCCAATTCTTTGGAATATGATTCCCAGGAATATCATAAAATTTATTTAAATTATGTATTGAGTTGAACTTTTATAATCTTAAAAATGTTTAATAATTTTTTAAATATACTTTTGATTGTTCTTTTAAATGATATTCAGTAAAATATAATTTGCAAAACTATTTTAATTTTAATTTAAAAAATATTTTAACTCTAAAATCTAATTTAATTTACCAAATTCATAACAACTTATCTGGTGTAATGTCAATGAAACTTGAAAGTATGGCTCATTTATCATCATGCATCCATACCTATTGTTCTCTCTCTCTCTCTCTCTCTCTCTCTCTCTCTATATATATATATATATATATATATATATATATATATTTATATTAGAGGCTTTGAATGCACCAAGGTGCATGTAATTTTTTTTTAATTTAAAAATTTATATAAAAGTATTACTATATTTTAAAATAATAAATAATTAGAATAACTACCTTTTATTTTTAAATTCTCTTACTATTATTTTTAACTATCTTACCCATAATCTTTTTCTCTCTCACTTTCCTCCAATCACATATTTTATTTCATATTTTTTAATTGTATAAAATAGCTATTTTGGGAGACCATTGAAGAAAATGGTCCAGAGCCATATCAATATTGAAGACTAGAGGCTTCGCATGCACCTTCGTGCATGCAATCTATCATTAATTTTTTAAAATATAATTATTATATTTTAAAATAATATATTTCATAATTTTTAAAATTTTAAATTAGAATTATTATCATAATTTAAAATAATAAATTAAATGATGGGAAGTTTTCCACTTTTTTAGTAACTACTATCATATATATTTTCTCTCTCCCACCAACTGTACTTCCTCACTTACCTTTCCTCCAATCAAATTTTTTTGTTATTTTTTAATTAGAAAATATGGCTATTTTGTAATCCCAATGACCAGAAAGGTCACAGTCATATTAATATAGATATGAAGTAATTGTTATGTGCATTTTTTAATTAATTTTTGGATGAATTTACGTTCTTCTCCCTCAATAATAGATAATTTACTTATTTTAACTAAATATTTGTATATTTATTCTCTAACAAGAAAAATGAATATTTTTAACAACTTATATTTCGACGGCCACTATTAATTGTTAGATTTTTCTTAATAATTAAATTTTAGATGTCAAAATAAGTTGTTAAAAAAACTCAATGATAATATTTTTTACGGTCAGTTGTCGATATTTATCAATAATATTTTTGACAAAATACATTTGTCAACACGACACCGTTGAGAAAATGTTGTGAAAATATATATTATCGGTAATTGTTGAATGTCAAAATATATTTTTCAACAATTTATTTTGACGGCTAAAATTTAATTGTTCGAAAAAGTACCATATTTTAACAATTAAGTGATCAACAAAATATAAATTATTAAAAATAGTCATCTTTCTTGTTGTGATTATTTATATGATTTAAATATTTATTTGAGTAGTATATTTTGTAATTTAAAATAAAATAACTTTATCATGAAGAAAAGAGGCATTCAAGGGTTTGATTTTGAAGCGTAGGGTTTAATTAATGAAAGATATTTAGGTTAAGGGTAATTTAGTAAATTTACATAGCAAAAAATAATAATCCTATCTCATGGGACAAGAATTCTACCCCTTATGCGAGGTTAAAAAAGTGAAGAAACATGAGATTAATTGTAAGATTCTCAATAATATAAGATTTTTGAGACTTTTCAATATGTGTACCAAACACGAGATTAGAAGATATCGGAGGGGACTATTTTTTCAATGTTTACCAAACACATCCTTATTAGTGTTTATCTAACAAGTGTCCTAGAGCACTTGCTAAGATTTTCTTTGTGGTTGAAAGACAATTTATTATTATTCTTTGTGTCTTGACCAGGGTTATCTATCATAGCGGACCCGATGACTAATCCCTCGGGTATTGTCAGACCTATTATTGGGGACGACCCTCTGAATGAATGAAGCTTTATTTTTATCTTTTCAAGAATCGAACTCGAGAAACAATGGTTAAAGTAACATAGATCACTTACCATCTGTGCTACAAACAATACATTGGTAGAATAATTAAAAATAAATAAAATTATAAGTTTTGTTAATCTTTCAAGGCAACAGAGTATATGTTTTCAAAATAAAAGAGAGGAAAGTATAATTTAAGAATCTCTTAAAGGAGAGAAGTGTAATTTACTTAATTAAATTAAAGGCAAAATGGTGTTTCCTACCCCCAACGTTTGGTGTTACTGTTAGTTTTGTCCCCAATATTTTTTTCCTATCAATTGTACCCCCAACGTTTTACTTTTCTACCAATGTTACCCTTTTCACTAACACCGTTAAATAATTAACGATTTTTTGTTGATGAGGCATCACACATGGCAAAAATGAGTTGATTGGACAAAAGTATTTTCACACGTGGCAAAATGAGCTGGCCAAGAAAAGTGAGAGCAAAATGGCGCGGTGCTTCAACTTGTTTGAGAAAAAAAAGATTTAGAGTTTAAAACAAAACAGTATTGTGCAGGTTATGATAGAGAAAATCTTGAGTTAAAAAATACTTTTGCTTAGTCAACGTATTTTGCTATGTGTGGTGCCATATAAGCAAAAACCATTAATTATTTAATGGCATTAGTGAAAAGGGTAAAAGCGGTAGAAAAATAAAACGTTGAGGGTATAATTGACAGCAAAAAAAAAAATATTAGGGACTGAATTAACAGGGACACCAAATAGAAAACACCTTTTGCCTTAAATTAAATAAACAAAGGGAGAATTGCATTTTTCATAGTAATTTAGTGTCTTAATTAACTAGGATAACCGAACTTCTCTATATTGTTCCCATTTATGGATTGTACGGATAAGATCACCCTAGTCCCTAGGGATATAAGGACTATTATAGTTCTTAATCCAGAAAATAATAATTTTTTCGTACTCAAATTCATCCAAATCGTGAACTTTGCATAGATAGATTGAATAACTTTTTGAGCTATCCATTTATAGAATTTTGACTAAATAAAGAAATGAACCAAATCAGTCCAGATCGATGTTCATCATATATTTATTAGGCTTATTTATTATTTTTAGGCCTTTATTAGGCTTATTGAAAATTGAGTAAAATATTTGTTTGTATATGTTTTTTGTTATCCTTGCTCTTCCACCATCTTTTTCCATTTCATTTTTAATCTCCTAAACCAATGATCTTTTATGGGATAAGATCTTGGAACTATTAATTGATGGGCTATAAAATTGACTTTTTATGTGCAAAAATTGTCAAATGTCATTGAAGACCTTTATGTTAAATTTTGTACGTGAATGTGCAGAATTAATTAAATATTATCATATCATGATTGACTCAGCAAAAAAATAAAAAAGAAGAAGGAATATCTGTTTCTCTAACCAATCCTGCACATGAGTCATTGCAATAATTTAATTTGAAGAGCAAATATGAGAATCATATATATGTGGTTAGAACATGAGATTTTTGTATGAAATAATTAAAAAAACAAGGATAGAGACAAAGTTTTTCATTAGAATTGAATATCCAATACTGACAATTTATTTATATATATATATATATATATATGCCTGTAAAAGAATATAATTAAGAAAGAGACCACCAGGTGGTCGGTTAGAGTGTAAGTACTCTATTTTTTATAAGCGAAATTTCGGGTTTAAAACTTGCATATGAAAAAATCTCTGTTGAGAGAACTCTAATAAGAATGCCTTCAATAAGAAGATACTTACGGGAAACAAAAGAAAAATTAAAAAAGAAAAAAATGTTAATTAAATTTGATATACAACTTAGAATGTTTAGAGATATATAATAAAATCAGCAATGAGATTACACTTGCATATTAATAAACTTATACTTTCATGATTAATTATCCTTGTCTATCAAATTCATTCATTTTAGCTAGGAGCTATAATCATTTGTTAATTTAGTTGTTATAATTTACATTAAAATCCTCTCGTTTACATAATTTCGAACATCAATTATATTTTAGAACTGACGTTAATTCTTTTATCGTTAATTTTAACTAACACTAAATTTAAGTTTTTAAATTAAATTAAAATACACTAATGTTATATATATATATATATATATATATATATATATATATATATATATATATATATATTGGCAATGGGTTATCCAGCACTTCATGACATAGACTATAGTGAGAGCAACATTTATTCATTATGATTCAATGTACTTGAATATATGTATATATAAACATTTTGATCAATTTCTCTGATTTTCATCAATACATATATATAGAGGTGTGATTATTTATGGAAGGCAGGGTACATTGAATAATTCTTCTTGTCCTTATCTCATGACAAAACAAAGCCCAAGAACATACAATAATTAAATAGACCAAATTAATTAATTAATTAATTAAGAAGCAAATTAAAGGCATAATGAGGTGATAATATATATATGTATTTAAATATATATGGCATTACTCTCTTATAAGTATTTCTACAACACATATATGTGAGGCCACGTGAAGTAGAGGTTTTCCCATTTGCACAAACATGGTTTTCCATGTGTGCCTGAAAGGGAAACGTCCATGACATCCCATGTGTGTCTCAGATTCCATATATGCCTATATATCTCTTTCAACAAATTAAACAAACATAAAGTCATCTACTTAATTTGTTTAATTTTAACCTAAAACTATATATATATATGGTGGATTCTTGCACGATTCATTCAGATCATGGTAGCTAAATCCCTTGACAAAAGGGTCCGAGTTTTAGGACGAGTTTGGTTACGTGAATATTAGAGAGAATGACGACAATGAGAATGGGAATCTGATGTAAAAGTGATGTGAATGGAATAAAAGTGGATAAAAAAATAAGGGCAAAAACATAATTTCATCAGATTACAAAAAGAAAAGTATGTTTGATGTGAAGAAGGTTAGAGAAAATATTGGATAACAACCAAGATTACGCTCAACATTTGTACAACCAAATGGGGCCTTAGTCCTAAAAAAATAGGATAGACCAGTGCATGAAAAACTTTCGCCAGGTGATATCTAAAGAGAGTTAGATGTACAAACTCAAAGTGTTACTTGGCCCTTGCAAGTAGAGAGAATGCTTCTAGGTTTGACTTTAGTCGTCCTAGTTAAAGTTTTAGTCCAAAGTGCACATAACTATGGTAAATTTTCAAATCTTACGCCCAATCTCTTCGAATTTTTAGCTTTGGTCATAGAACTCTGTCCATTAAAAATTTCGTCTATTTTTTTAACAAAGTTCCGCTGCATAAGCAAATACTTTGTTATTTGACCAAAGTACTCTTTAACTAGCTAAAAAATATACTGACGAGACAAAGTATTTGCTGACATGCCATAACTCTATTAAAAAAATGGATGAAATTTTAAAGGGGATTCTGTGATCAAAGTTAGAAATTAAGGACGAGTGCAAGATTTGAAAACTTAATTAAGGGTGCGTTTGGTGCATAGGCTAATTTTTTATTCCCGAGAATATCAGAAAAGTTGTTTCTTTTAATTTTCACATTCCTAGACTATTTTACAAGACTCTCATCCCATGGTTGAAAATAATTCCATCACATGGGATTACATTAATAACATCTCCTTGGGCGGGATTAATTAAAAAAAATGAAGAAACATGGAATTACTAGATTCCCAAAATTGTAAGATTTTCGGCCTTATTTTACTAATTCATGTACCAAACACAATATTACAAGATGCCATAACTCATGATTTCGGGACTATTTTTTTTAACTCTTGTACCAAATGCCTCCTAAGATCCTTAGATAGATAGACATGGGGTTGCTTTGTACATTTTCGTCTATATATATATATATATACATACTTTATTTAATTAATTTTTGACCTAGTTGTTGGGATTTTATAAGATCCTTAGATAGATAGACATGGGGTTGCTTTGTGGTATACTTTAATTTTGTTTGAAGGAAAAGAAGATAGGAAAACATGAAATGAGACATGCAATCAAAGAGATGATTCAGCTACGACTATATATGAATCTATGGTTTTCATGGTCATGTCATTAGGCTTATCAAATTGGTTTGTGGGGGACAAAATCAATTACCAGATAGATAAATAATCATTAAGCATGAGCTTATAATAGTGCATTTTTTAAAAAAAAATTTATTGTCCCACACACCCAACTTTTCTAACAAACTTAATTAAAAAAATCAACAAATTAACACAAAACGACTAAACAAAAAATAGTATGACTATATAAGCCACACCACATCGATCAAAACAAATTTTCACTTGCCTTTGTAGTTCATCCATTGACATTGACAATAATAGAAGTTAGAAAAAAATAGTATGCTTTAACCATTGTTTTTGTTCCATCCATTAAAAAAATGGAAATAGAGCATTTTTGGTTGCAACGTCATAATATTTAAAAAATTAGTTATTAAACCTGTTCTTATAAATACTCTAATCGATCAAGACAAACAAAATAAGGTTTACGCGATAATATGAAGATCAAAGAGAGGAACATTTGAAGTGTGTAAAATCATAACTTACATTGTATATTAGCGAATTATATATATACTGTGTAAAACCAACGCACTTCACGAAATGCACAATCGAGAGGTAGCTAAAATTTTTGACAAAAAAATAGTTTTAATCTTAGTGATTGTCCTCCGATCCTGTGAGCAAATGATATTATATGACTTGGGAATGATTGTGAAGGCAAAAGACATATGGGTCCACATTGTTGGAAACAAACAAGGTATTCATTCTAAGCATGCAAGACAACCTCCATGCACATCATTAAAGTTGCTACCTCTAAACCTATTACATTTTTCAAAAGGACAGACAAACCTCACACAAATTTTCTTTTAATAAAAAAAACACACAATTAAAGGATAAAGGGAAATTAAAGCTATATGAGATAATTTGGCTATATATTGCTTCAAAGAAATTAGTTCTAACTCTAAAATTTCTTAAACCAGCAAAGACAAGATATGTTGGCGTCGTTTGATCCATATAACTAATGAATATACTGATAAGACTGGGATGATAGAAATTGATCACAAGAACGAAACATCTGTGAATATTGTAAAGTGTTGAAGTACGACTATTTTAAACATTAACCTTTTATGTAGATTAATGTATAAAACGGTGATTTATTTTATATATTAACCCACATATATGTTAAACGTATATAAATAATAGATTCCGAGAATCTAAATCCATTGATGACACACATATTTTAGGATAATTGATCACGTTTTAGGTTAATTATTACTAAGCAAACATTGATTTTTATTGATAAGTATACACTTAGCTCGAGTCATTATGATCACCCAACCTACAAAATAAAATCATTATTCTTCTTTCCAAAAGGTATATTTACCTTCTTCTATACCATTAGATGATAAACCCTACTCATTTAAATTACCTTAAACTGTAAATTAAACCCTTCTCAACTTCCTTTTCGAATTCTAATATAAAATTGATCTTTGGAGTTCATGACATGTTAATTCCCTCGTAGTCAAATATTACCTCACCCTTTACAATTGTCACAATGCATGCCTTTAATAAGTTATTCTAAATATTAGTTTCAATTTTCAATGTGTGAACCTAATAGTCAATTTAATCAACAGGCCAATGTATGAACGCGTGAGGTTTGAAGATGGTTAGATGTGTTGGATCGAGCGTTTATTAGGGGGCCTTTGTTATGGAACAATTGTTACTACACTTTGGTCAATAATCTCCCTTCAGCAATTGTCACGTTGGGAATCGAACTCGTGACTTTGGCCCAGATACCAATTATTAGATCGAGCGCTTAATTACTATTGGGTCAAAATTAAAGCTATAGCTATTAGTCAGGACTTAACCCAGTACAAGCGCCACGTGATTCGACTATGACTTGGCCCTTGTCATGGGACAATTGCTGTTACACCTTAGCCAACAAGATGCATGCAACTTTGTCCTTACAAGTAGAAAGACTGTTTCTAATATTTGAACCTGTGACAAATCTTACGTTTGCTCCACGGCTCACCTCAGACCGAATAATAATAATAATAATTTTAGGAAAAAATAACTTTATATAAATTTTCTCTGATTTTATAAATACTTAATGAAATCCGCAGAAAAGAAAAGGAGTTTTATATATATATATATATATATATATATATATATATATATATATTTGTGTGTGTGGATCGTGAAGAATGGATATGTCTTGTGGTTAGTGAGCAAAAAAGGGTAATGTGGGTCAAAAGTTGTGCTTATAAAGAAAACAGAGGAGGATGATAGAAGAATAAAATTCAAAAAAGAGGAATTAAAAAAAGCTGGTCTGGTCTGGTCTGTTATCAACTAGGATAAAAATAAAAAATAAAAAATAAGTAAAAGCAAGTGAGAAAACAATAAGAATATATAATGCTAATTCATTCATTCATCATCATCATCATCAATATCTCCAAATTGGCACATTTTGACATATTAGGCAGCATGTTGTTTCTGAGACACAGAACACTGTGTTTTGGTCATTTTTTTCAAACTGTTGCTTCCTCTGTTTCCCTCACTCTCCTCTCATCAATCATCAATCATCATGGCTCGTGGTCTTTCTCACTGTTCATTCCACTACCTACTACTGCCAAAATCCCCTCAAATAATTGACAACAGACTTTTTTAGAGCAGGTTCGATGATTAATTTTTTTGATACTGCGGAGTTTATTATTGGGAGCGATCTTTTCAACAGATGACACCCCATTCTCATCTTTTCAGAAATCGAATCTGAGAGACAATAGTTAAGGGAATACAGATTTCTATGTCACACCATGTTGGTATTGAAAAAAAAATAGCATTTTTTATAAAGTGCGCTATTTTTTTTGGTCTTATCAGAGTATCTACAGAATAAGACATGATAACTCGTTGGAAGGAATTGAATTCAAGAGAAGATGATTAAAAGAATAAAATAAGATAATTTTGGATAAAGTAAATCCCCATTTTATGAGTTAAATATATAAAACGAGCCTATTTGAAAGGATCTATTTTTTAAATAATTCAATTTTAACCTTATCTCTTGAAATTAGTACAATGGTCAAAGTTTTGTCACAATCAAGTAGCCTAATTCTTCTCCTCTGTTTTCTGTAGTTGGATTTGACAGAAGAAGACAGCTTATATGGTATTGGTACCTCCATTTTAGAACTTAGCAAAAAAAAAAACAAAATTAGATCCCAAAAAAGAAAAGATGGAGAAGGTGCAAAATGAACAAAAGTAGAATTTTGAATAACAATATATATTTGTTTTATATATATATACTATATTACTACATTATAGCTGCTACATTTTGGTTCCACATGCTCCTCTACTCAATGGTGAAGTGACTAAAAACAGTGAAAACTATGTTTTATTACCCATGGTGAAACTACAAAGAGGTCGCATTGGACAATGAGAATTTAAATGACTCACAATTCTCTGCCGAGCACTGTTCATGCTTATGCTTGTCGGAGAAAGACACAGGTGTGAGACTTCCTGTGGGTCCTATCTCTGTGTCTTTCTCTCTGTTAAACACGAACAATATCTCTTACCTTCCTTTCTCTAAAATTGATAGTCTTAATTTTAGAGAAAGACAAACATAAAAACATTTTATACTTTATCTCTCTTTAAAATTTAGGCTTTCAATTTGGAAGAGGTAAAAAAAAGAAGGCAAGAAATCAAATGGGGCCAATTGGGATTTTTTAAAATTTTGGAGGAGCCTAATAAGATGACCCAACAGAACAAAGCTCAATTGAGCCATAATGAAGCAACTCCTGAATCATCTGCTCTATGTGATCATCTTCAAGAACTTGCTGCCCAACTTCTTCTTCACCTTGGCCTTCCTCCCCAACCCAACGATTCTCCAGCCACCGGAAACCTGTGCCCGCGCTCGTCCCGGCCGACGCCGCGGCATTATTGACGGGGGCAAATGGGTAATTGAACCTAGAGCTGTGTTGTTGTTGTTGTTCTTGAGGCTCTTGTAGTGGTGATTTCTGCTTATTATTATTATTAATATTAGTATTATTATTATTAGCCATTTGAAGAGAAAGTGACGCCATGTGACACTTGTGAAGCTTGGCTGTTAATGTTGCAGAGAGATACTTTGAAGAAGATGGCTGTGGCTCATTGGGATTGAATGGGAAATTGGTTCGAGCTTTGGTCCCACACATCAGCCTCGCTGCTTCGTCGTATGCTCTTGCTGCATCTTCTGCCGTTTCGAACGTGCCTAGCCATATTCTAGTCTTCCTGTGTAATAACCCCACAAGAAAAAAAAAACGTTTCGTCAGTTTCTAATATCAATTAAACCGGAGAGCCAGTGAAAAAAAAATCAAAATGCAGAGTTATTATTATATACACCCCAAGAAGAGTGAACAAGTGAAAAATACGAAACGTTTTGTTGGAAGAGTGGAGAGTGAATTACAAGAGGGTGGCCAAAGAAACGTTTCGTCAGTTTCTAAATCGATTAAACCAGAGAGTGAGAACAAAATGCAGAATTATTACACTTTTTTCAAAGGCAACAAAAAAAAAGTAACAAGTGAAAAGAAACGTTTCGGAAGTTTTAATTCAATTAAAACCAGAGTGAGTGCAAAATACAGAAGAGGAGGAAAAAACAGAGTAACGAAGTAAAAACAGAAACGTTTCGTTTGGGGGGGAGTGAATTACAGAAGAGGGTGGCGAATTTCGGAGACCCAAGAGCCCCAATGCCTCTGGCGGACGCCTCGATAGCGTTGTTGGGGTCTAGCCATGATTGATGATGATGAAGAAAGGAGAGAAACAGAAACGTTTTGGGTTGGGAGTCTGAAGGAATCGAAACGCGAAACGTATTTGAGAAGAGAGGACGTGACTGACTGAAGGGAAGGGAGGGGTAGGCCAAGATTTATATAAGCCCCCTTTTTGCGGTCTTCTTCTCTCTCTATCAATTTAGGAATGGCCCCACACAAAACAAAGACAAGGTTTTATATAATTTCATTCATTTCTCTTTCCATTTTTTTAATAAATATATATTGTAAATTTTACATTAATTTTTTTTTTCTTTTGTCCGCCCGATATCCGAGGTACTGTCTGGATCAATCCGAATTTAACCCGCATCGCGTACCTAGTTATAGTGAGAAAGTCTTTCAATCAAAATAACTGTATTCACAAATCACAAGGTTTCAAACTCAAGATTTTGTTTAAACGATACCAAATTACTTACCATTTAGACCAACCCACGTTAATAATTTTACATCAATTTTGAATGGATAGAAAACCCTATAAATTTTACATATTAAATTATTTTGTCACCTAGCTCAGTTGTTTTTTAAAAGACAATTTGAAAATAAATACTACATTGAAAATTAGTGAAAGTATTTGTTTTAATATGAGAAAAGTTTAAATGAAAGACTTATTTCTTAATTAGAGTATAAAAGTACAAATTTAAAATTTTGTTTTGTGATTTTAAAATTTGAGAGGTGGTTATTTGAAAGTAAATAAAAGTTGAAGAGTTTTCATGGTAAAAGTAGTGTGTGGCCAACCAAAAAGCCAATAATAAAGCCTTATCTTGAAAATTGGGTAATTTTTAAGTTTCACAAAGTGAATCTATATTAACATTATTAATCTTGCTTTCTGTGGAAGTGATCATTACACAATCTTCATTGCTTTTTTTTTTTTTTTTTTAACTTCATTGCTAAATATACAACTAATTAATAGAAACCTTTTTTTAAAAGAGAAAAATGATAAAACTATCAATTTTAAACATATAATTATCTTGGTTCTAAGAATTTGGATCGATCTCTCTTTATTGAGAGGATTTTCAGTAGTACGATAGTACTGAACTTCAATACATCTCTTCAATCATTTGGTCTCTAATTCATCCAAGGTAAGCCTATATTAATGTGAGTTTTATTAATATTAACAAATGACATTACATAATTAAAGGAATGTACCGAAATTCAGTAGTACGTTATACCTAATATTATTGAACTCTTATCCCTCTTTACATAGATAAGAAAGTGATCTAAAAAGAAATAAACACATAAGGCATATAAATATGGAAAAAAGTCTATTATTACGGACTGAATCATCCCTCTATTTATTTAATGTTATTTATTAATATTAATTATCCACACTGCTAGAGATTTAATTGATTTAGATCACATTTTTATTAATATTGATAATTAATAAATAAAAAATTAACGAAGGGAGTACTGGATGTTTATCTTTTCTAAAATTTAATAATGCAATTTTTAAAAAATAAATCCAATAATCTCCTTATCATTCATCATTCACAATGTTGTGTCAGAAATTTGGATTGAGAAAATAATATATTTGTGTGATGTGAGGACGGAGATATATAGACACAAAATTAATTATATTGAGTGACCTAATTATATGGTACTAGAAACTAAAATAGAATGATATATTCTCACTCTGTGTCTCTCTCTCATCTTATGACAACGTTATGTATATTTTTTTTCATATTAGAGAATCTTGCTCGATCTATATTAACTTAGATTAACATAGATAAAATGAGTCTATACTCCTTAATTATTATCTTTCTGTGTTTAAGATTAGATGAGATGAGAATGAAAAAAAAAAATCATTTAAGAGGCCTCCCCCTTTGGGCCTCATCAGATAGGCCCAAGTATTGGTGTGTCCACTTACTCACCATTCTCTCAAGAGATGTTATGTATGGTGAATCAAGATGTAAATTTTTATCGGGAGAGATACTTGTATTTAATAATTAAGAGTTATTCCGAGTATAATAGTCTCAATATAACTGTGAAAAATAAAATAAAATAAAGAAGAAGAAGAAGAAGAAGAAGAAGAGAATCTTATTCTATTGTGTGTTAGATTTAGTATGTATTACAGAGAGAGTTGTTAGCATCTTCTATTTAATTTGCTAAATGAAATCATGGATCTTGGAGATAAGGGGAAAATTAATTAATTAATTAATTAAAATGAAATTGATGAAAGTTAATTATAAATGAATAATTTCATAATTGTTAATGATCACTCTCACATGGTCACATGCTAAACACATAGTACAAATTATCTTGAATCATCTTTATTATTATTATTACAGATTTACAAATACTAGTGTCTCTCTGTGTCTCAAGATTAATTTTTCATTATTAATATGCTTTTAATAAATATACAATGATACCAAGGTTATTATAGTGTAATTGCGTCGTATATTATATGTTGGAGAAGGTCATAATATAAATTGAATCCCAAAAAATCAGTATAAAAGGTAGGACATGGGAATTTATGATGAATGATGATATTGTATCTAAAGGGGATATAGGATTATAGATAGGTAGGTACCTACTTTAATCTTTAATCATAACCTTAATAATGCTAATTTCACAAGTGCTTTACTTACCTACGTATCTATTATTATTATTATTATTATTATTTTGATCAGAGTAAATTATATATATATATATATATATATATATAAATATATATAATTACCCGTATATATTATATACGGGTGAGTCTATGATACAACTTGTTTCATACATGCAATGTAATTTTAGCTAATAGGATTGTGACATGTGGGTAAGGTGATCACTTGAGATGCAATGCAATTTTTCACGTGTCACAATCCTATCGACCGAAATTGCATTGCATACATGCAACAAGTTGCATCATAGATCAACCCATCATATACTTTTTGTTTCAATATACATATTAATTGCATTATTTAATTTATATATTAGTTAATAAAACTAAGATGTTTTTTTTTATTTTTATATTAGGCTTTTAAACACAAAAATAATAATTAATGTATAAACCACTACAAAAAAAAAATGTCAATTTTAACATCAATTAACTAATATAATTTTTTTTATGAAATTAACTAATATCATTTATTAATAATCAACGTTATTATAATCCATAACGACATTTAATTTATTAATCTGGTTATTATAATTTATTACGTTAAAATTATACTTTTATTGTAATAAAAAATAGTCTAATATATGTATTTAAAGAGTGAATTTATGATGCAAACTTGTTCGCATCATGCAACACGTATGCGGCCATTGATGCCACATGCCCATTATTGTGTCATATACCCAATAAAAATCGCATCTATAATATTAATTATACTGTATACTCATTATATGATGTAACAAATTACATTATAAAGTCACCCTTTAAAAGTGTATAGAAAACTTTGGCATGAAAGCTACTCATTAGTCATTATCTAGTGACACTGGAAAATGGAAATGCAGGTATTCTTTGTCCCTCACTTCTCCTTGTGGTGTGGGCATGTAGGGTAGTAGTAGCTGCTATATTTGACCTCGTGTGTATATAACTAGACACTACACATATTTACATATTATTTATCTTTTAATTTTTAAAATATGATATAAAATTGTTAGTACTATATATATATATATATATATATATATATATATATTAGTTATTTATTGAGAAATTATTTTTTTGGTGTTACGGTTTTCTTTTGTGACACCAAAAATCTGTAAAGGGAAATTTTTTACAGTTATTTATTGAAAAGTTGGTTATTTATTAGAAAATTATTATACTTGTAAAGTTGGAGAAAATATTTTTTTGTGTCATACTTTGCATTTGTGATATAAAAAATAGCAAAGCCATAATATAAACTAGAGGTTTCGCATGCACCTACGTGCATACATATAATTTATTCTTAAATTTTTTAAAAATATAATATAAAATAGTTATTATATTTTAAAATCATTAAAAATTAAATATTTGATAATTTTTAAATTTTTAAATAAAATTTTTATCATAATTTAAAATAAAAAAAATTAAAAAATGAGAAGTTATGCACTTCTCCATTTTTTTAGTAACCACCTAGCATACTTGTTTTCTCTCTCCCACATCCTCCAATCATATTATTGGAAAGTTGAGGGGGAAGTTATTTTTTTGGTGTCACACTTTGCTTGTGTGACACCAAAAACTCTAAAGCCATATATATATATATAGATATATATATATTTTTTTGCATTAGATTATGTTTGCTACTCACATTATAATTTCTGACATGAATCAGACTTTTTTTTGGCTTGCTTATATATATAGGATTAATTAATTTTTCATAAAAATGTCTTTTTTTTTTATGTCTTTTGTTATATGTTTGGTTTTGTTTCTGAAAAAAAAGGATATTTTTTAATAGTACTAACTTTTTATTTGGCCGCCCCTCCTTTTCATCTATATAATAGTTTTTTGAAATTAAAATATTTTAATGAAAAATCATATACTATATTTGATCATGAAAAGACAGTTTAAATCAAACAAGTGTAGTCTGGTAATTTTTTTATTTGGTCCTTTAACTAGGTGGTAAAAGTACGAATTTAATCTTTAAACATAAAAAATATTTTGTGGCCAACTATTTATCCTTAAGTGAAGGACCTGCACCGAAAAAATTAATCACTTTTAATATAAACCAACATTTGACTATAAGTTATTTTGAAGTATTTTGATATTTAATCTTTATATATAATTTTATATTATATTTAAATATTTTGATTATAATTATTTATATATTTGTTGTCTCTAGGCTTAGATCAGTCTGGGATTTTGGATTTCCTACACTGAACAATATGAGCCGTCCCAAAAGTGCTTTGTCTGTGAACTTTTGAATCTAATGTCAAAAAAGAAGAGCTCGCGTGAGATCATCCATGCAATTTTGTTTTTCTTCTTATAATTAAAATTTACCATACTTTAATTTTATCTTTAAAAATTATATTGAAATCAAATAAAATGAGACTGATGCAAATAGCACAACAAGAAAAATGAGTATTTTTAACAATTTATATTTTGACGGTCAATGTTAATTGTTGAAAAATTTGCTTTTTTTAATAATTAAATTTTGACCGTGAAAATTAAATAAGTATGTTTTTTCAATAATTTAATTTTGACCGTTGAAATAAGTAATGATGATATGTGCTAATGCTATTATTTTTGACAATAAATTTATCGATGATGACTGTCATAAAAAAAAAATACCGTTAATAAAAGTATTATCAATAATTATTAACCCTACTTTTTTTTGGACAATCAAAATTTAACTATTAAAAAAATACTTTTTAACAATTAAGAGATCATCAAAATATATATTGTTGAAAATACTTTTTTTTCTAGTAGTGTAAGTTAATTAATTATACACATTCTATATAGAATACTAAATTATGAAGAAACAAAAATATAATTTACCTTTTGGACACTGCAATAAGAAAAGTTAAACTAGAGTAAATTAAATTATACTCTATATCTTTAAAAATTGTTAATATTATATTAACAATTAATTATTTATTTATTTAAAAATTTACACTTTTCTTACTGAAAAAATTAAGAAATTAAAGTTTTATCAATTTTGATTAAAATATCCTTAGTGATAATATACTTTTTTAAATATAATTTAATTACACAATTTCTTTTTATATTATACATATAAGGGTAATGGATCAAATTATACATATAATTAGTACATTGTGGTTAAAATGGATATTCTAGAATAGTTCTATTTAGAATTTAATGTGAGGTGTTTAATGATTTGTTAAGCAGGGTGATGAATATTGAATAATATATCCATGTCTTTGTCCGTAATTTGTTTGAACAACAAAAATAATATATATATATATATATATATATGATTTTAGAAAAGACAAAAAAAAAATCGAGTTATTTTTGTTAGGCCTCCGAGATGAGGATTGGGATCTTCAAGGAGAATAAAGAAGATTATTGTTATAATACAAAATAGCTAGCTACTAGCATTTTTTTATTTAATTTTTAAAATATAATATAAAATAATTAGACTTAAATACATAGAACTTCTTTAAGTTTTAAAGTTAACCAATTAAAAGACATTTCAATCATTTCGATGCTAATTGAACCAACATAATAGTGATTTTAATTGAACATTGACGCGACAAAATCTTACTAAAAAATGAACTTCTTTATGGAAGGGTTTTCTACCCAAAATTGAGAGTACACATAATTATTGGTACAAGGTTTAAAAACTCAAAACTTTATACATCTAAACTAAAATTCAAAAGTATTTTGTGTACTTTAGTCAATAATTATTATTACATTTTCGGATAATAAATTATATAAAATCAATATATGCACTCTAACTCTTGACCTATGTTTTCTTCACTCTTTTATTAACTACTTATTAATTATCTCTATTTTTTCTTTTCCATCTCTTCATATCAGTTATTTTGTTTTATGTTTTATATTATAAAGTACATCATTTTGTGAGATCAATAATAAAAATATCTAGAATCATTATATATATATATATATATATATATATATATATTTATTGGGTTAATTTATTATTATATAATTTTTTTAAAAATTAATTATAAAAATATAATATACATATTTTTATTTCTCAAAAGACTCTCTCACTATATTCAAATGCACAATGCGAGTCGAGTCTGAATCAGTCGGGAGAGTTTCTCGGAGAGAACTAAAAAATTTACTTAAACAATACTAAATAACTTACTACTTAGATCAATTTCTCGTTGATAAAATCTAATCTAATTTATTTAATCAATTTTAATTGATTTTAGTAGAATTAAATTAAAATTTTAAATTGATTTAAATTTACTCACTCTTATTTAAAATATTATTTACATGCTTACATTTAGTACAAATAACATAATTATCAATCATATAAACAATATAAATTATTTCATAAAATAATAAATATTATATAATAAATAATAAATCATATATATTATAATATATATATATATATATATTAGTATTTTTATAATTACTTTTTTAAAAAAATTATATAATAATAAATTAGCTTATATATTGTCTGTCTACATAGTTGATATATGGTAAAAGTTAATCTATATATGCATTCTGATTTAACTCTTGACCTATATATATTGTTTCCTCGTCATCTATAAGAAATTTTGTAAGTGTTTTTTGAGTTTGGAGGTCTGTCCTGACCCTAGATTAGGGCACTATCCCCTCACCTAATTTTTTTTCACAAAAAAAACTAATTATATCCTATTTTTTAAAATTTAGTTAAAATTATATCCTATTTTTTATTAAAAAAAGTTGTAGTCAAATTTTATATGACATTTGATATATATTATATATAAAATTATTACATATAATTTGAAATTCATTAAAAAATCGGCCAAAATAATCAGAAAATCTCCTAGAATTAAAGGTTATATTCAGATAATTCCTTTAAATTATTATAAAAAAAAAAAGATAAATTAAAACTCCCTTAATTTTTGTAATTCGTAAAAAAAAGCCTATTAACTTTTTTATTCAAAAAATATTAACATAATAATGATCAGTCAATAAAAGCAAGTCATACCAAAATGTAAAAAAAATCACTCGAAATTTAAATTTTATGCAAAAATTCCTATAAACTTTAGATATTGTGCAGGAACCCTCATAAACTTTAGGTCTTGTAGCAAAACTCTTTAAATAATTTGACAACACATGTTTTTCTTACATTAGGGTTTTAGATGAAAAAGTTAATGGATAATGTTTTTTTTTCCTCAAATTGTGAAGTTTAAGTTTTTTTTATGTCAAGTTTTAATTTATAGTTGAGGATGATTAATTATCTGCCCATGGCTTATATTTTAAGGAAGTTATATGTGCATTTGACTAAAAAATAAGATTGTTTAAATATTTTTACACCCATTTTTTTAAAAAATAATATAATCACTATGTTTCATCTTAAAACTTAACAATAATATTAATTAATTGATTTTATTGTTATATTAAAAATAGAATCATAATATTATATATGTTGTATAAAAAGTTAACATAAAAAAATTTTAACCAATTTAAAAAAAAATTCATTATTATCTCGGTTTGTAGGATCGATCTCAGACACATAATAAATTAATGAATAGTTAGTAGATGAGCCTACTCATAGAATTATACATAATTTTCTAGCTAAGACATATTAATCATAACATTAATTATTGGCTATCAATGGCGTGTATATATATATATATATATATATATATATTCTACATGATATATTTTGTCTCCATCATCATCTACATAAAAATAAAATAGTGTCATTTTATTTTTATATCTAACTATTCACATGATTTTTTTTATAAAGTAATAATTAATAACTTGGCTATTGAGTAAACATAACACGTGTAGTGTCCAATCCTCTCATATATTTATCATAACTCTAGAAGACTCTTCATGTGTAATGTGACTACACTTCAATACAAATACCTATACTAATTATTTTATTATTATTTATAATTTTATTATATATTATTATTTTATTATAATGACTATAATTATAATAATAACAAACGAACAAAAATCACGATGCAAAAGAACAAACTTAGTAATTACAAGATACCACCTGCTGAAGCTGAACAAATGTATATATATATATATATATATATATATATATATATATATATATATATATATATATATATGACCGAATATTTTTTATTCATCAGTACTTTAAGGATTAAATTTTATTTAATTGGTTGATAGAATATAATATTTAGATATTAAATATTATTATTTTATTGACTTTTTAGTTTTTATCACTTTCAAATAACTAATTACTCTATCATCTAATAAATAATGAAGTTTTAATAACCAAAAAAAGAATAATATATATTTAAATGAAAAGTTTCAACACTCATTTGGCTTCTGTTCTGTTGTACTCAAAGAGGTATGATTCTCATTCCTCTTGAATATTATTATTAATTAATTTGTTTTTTTTTTCCCAAGAATTCTCTGTTCTCATGAATATTATGATCACTATGCTTTTTTAATGATTATTGGAAAGATATTATTAACACAGCTGGCTCCATTGAAAAATTTGGGGTAGTACTCAAAGTTTTTTTTCCATGGGTGTGTCTTAATTTGTTGTATAAATTAAAAATTTTATGTAAGAAAGTCAATCGACGTCTTCATATAATTTAAGACATTTATAATATAGAAATTTTTTAGGCGAAAATATACATATATAATTGTACAAAACTCACTGCAAAAAATTGTTCAATAGGTGACGACAACAAATGTTGTCATTGAAATATACTATTTGATGCGATTAAATAGAGTCGACACTGATTCTGATTTTTTTATATGTTTTTTATGGCGACCGAAAAAAGTTTTCACTCAATGAACAATATTCGGTGGCGATAGTAGACAATTGTCACCGAAACTTCTGACCCTTCATCACATTTGGTGGCGACCCTAGGGAGTTGCCACCGAAACCTCAAACCCTTCATCACCTTCAGTGGCGACCCTAGACATTTGTCACCGAAACTTTTGACCCTTCATCACATTTGATGGTGGCCCTAAGGAGTTGCCACCGAAACATTAAACTGTTCATCACATTCGGTGGCGACCCTAGGTAGTCGACACTGAAAAGTCAAACCCTTCATCACATTTGGTGGCAACCTTAGATAGTCGCCACGGAAACTTCTGACTCTTTATCACATTTGCTAGCGACTTTAGAGAGTTGTCATTGAAAACGTCAAACCGTTCATCACATTTGGTGGCGACCAAGGTCCCATTGAAAGAGATGTTAATGTTGCCACCAACGATTCTTCATGGCAACATTTGTTCTACCTCAGTGGCAACCTTTGTCATCACTGAAAGTTATATATTTGGTGGCGACGGAGTTATAGGTGGTGGTCTGGCCTTGTGACGACCTAAAAGTCGCTATCAAAGACTTTCAGTGGCGACTTTTTAACTTTGTAGTAACTATTACATATTATATATGTAGATAGTTTCTCAACTATATATAAAATTTAAATTTAGGATTTCAAATTTTTGCAATTTGTACAAAAAATTATCTCCTTTTAATTTCTTTTCTTCCATGATTGTTAACATAATCAGATTAATTGGAAGAGTTTTCTAAAAGACCTAATTAAAGCCATCGAAATTTTCTGCACAACACAATGCCTTAATTTTAAGGAGGTTTTCTACATATTAAAATTAATTTATGGCTTGATTTTTTTTTAATGTATTTCAATCTTGTTTTTATATAGAAAAGTTAATATAGTGAGTTTCTTGCATAAATAATTATAAAGATCAAAGGTTCATTTTGGTCCTCTATGTTTCACCTAAATCTCAAATTAATCATTTATGTTTTAAAAGTTTTAAATTGGTCCTTTATCTTTTCCAGAAGTTCTAAATTGGTCATTATGTCTAAGTCCGTCAATTTCGTAAGTTAACTGTTGACGTGTCTGTTCAATCTGACGTGTCACGTAACGTCATCGCCACATCATCCTAGAGGATGAAATAGAAGATGACGTGAAATGACATGTAAGCTTAAATGGACACGTAGGAGATATGATATGTCTATTTCAGCACACCACGTAAGCACTTAACAGAAGAAATGGACGGAAGGACAAATTTGAAACTTCTGAAAAAGATAAAGGACCAATTTGAAACTTTTGAAACATAAATGACTAATTTAAAACTTGGGTGAAACATAGAGAATAAAAAATGGGCATTTGACCAATTATAAAAAAAGAAAAAGAAGAAAGATTTTATGTCAACTTTTAGCATAAAATTTAAAACTTATTCTATATTCGATATTAAACATAAATAAATTTTTAAATACTCCAAAAAAAAAGTTCACATACTAAATCTCACTATGATGAAATCTTTAATTTCCGGAATAAAAAAGATATTGAATAATTATTTTATCAATTTTGTGAATTTGGTTTTGGACTTTTTAGAGTAATTAACAAAAAAATTATTCTACAACAAATAGACAAAATATTTTGAATTTGGATCATAAAAAACTTCTCCACTTTAGGCAAATGTCACTCAAGAAATTCATTGTTTTTTGCTTTATTCATTACATAAATATTTTAGCAATTATTATTAAATTTATAAGAGATCGAAGACAAGTCTCTACCTCAAGTTTCTTAATCTTATTGAAATCAAAATTCAATTGCTTTAATGAATACTAGAATATGGAAGCCAAACGTGCAATATATATTGGGAATGTGTGTGGTTATAATATGAATAAAAATCAGCATTATTGGTTTTTCAGTTTTTACTTTTTAATCATATATATGGATTGATAGTAATAATTCTCTTATATATTTATTATTATTCTATTTAGTATTTACGTGTACATCTTTGCCTTTAATTAGTAACATTCATTCATATATATATATGGTTTCTTTTTTTAGATAAAATATATATATGGTTTCTAAATAAATAAGAAATGTACGTAAACTTTACTCTTGTTGGGGGCTGGGGCATGAGTTAATTTCTAAGGCTGTATTTGATAGGTGAAATAAGTGAGAGAATGAGAATGTGAATTGGAATAGGAATAGGAATGATAATATTGGAGGGAATGTATATGTCATATTAATGTGATATGATGTGAATTGAGTAAAAGTATGTGAAATGACTATTTTATCCTTACGTGAGAATGAAATAAAAGTAGGTAGAAAAGTATGGACAAAAACATAATTTCATCACATTATAAAAGTAAAGTATGTTTGATAGAAAGAATGTTGGATTACATCATCCACCCCCACTAACGTAACCAAACACACCCTATAAGGGCACGTTTGGTCGACGTAATTGTAGACGTAATCTATTTACATCATTCCATTTTCACATTTAATATAAAGGTAAAATGTTATCTACTTTTATTCTATTTACATCACATCACTTTCGTGTTACTTTTTTTCATTCTCTTTTGTAATCCCATTACATCCTTCACCCCACTAACTAATTAAACACACTAAGACTTATATATATAAATTACAAATACTAAAAACGTAATTATTATAAATTTCAGAGGCAAAAATATAAATATTCATATATTCCAAATTAAGTGTCACCTGGCTATTCTTGATTGGTTGGAAAGAAGTTGCTTAATTCCCATACAACCCTTTAATTCAATGCATTACAGAACATCCCATAATGAATATTCCCCCAAACAAATGGAATCTTCAAAAACTGAAATGCGTGCACAAACTCAACATAAGAAAAATTTTATGAAGTACTGAGGTGTTGTTAATTTTGTACATTAACCAAATAGAATATGCATATGCACTAAAACCCATTTTCTAATATATATATATATATATATATCCATAAATAGATTCGAAACAGTTAAAATATATATATATATACACTAGAGCCTTCGCATGCACCTACGTGCATATATGTAATTTGTTCTTAAATTTTTTAAAAATATAATATAAAATAGTTATTATATTTTAAGATCATTAAAAATTAAATATTTGATAATTTTTAAATTTTTAAATAGAGTTTTTATCATAATTTAAAATAAAAAAAATTTTAAAAAATGAGAAGTTATGCACTATTTTTTTAGTAATCACCTATCATACTTGTTTTCTCTCTCCCACATCTTCCAATCATTTTTTTTGTATTTTTTAATTATAAAATATAGCTATAAATATAGATATAAATTTATTGAGAAGTTGGTTATTTATTCAGAAGTTGAGAGGGGGAGTTATTTTTTTGGTGTCACACTTTGGTTGTGTGACACCAAAAACTCTAAAGCCATATATATTTACTAGAGGTTTCGCATGCACCTACGTGCATACATGTAATTTATTCTTAATTTTTTTGATAATATAAAATAGTTATTATATTTTAAAATCATTAAAAATTAAATATATAAAAAAAATTATAAAATGAGAAGTTATGCACTTCTCCATTTTGTAGTAACCACCTATCATACTTATTTTCTCTCTCCTACATCCTCTAATCATATTTTTTTTGTATTTTTTAATTATAAAATATAGCTATAAATATAGATATAGATTTATTGAGAAGTTGATTATTTATTGGGAAGTTGAGGGGAAGTTATTTTTTTGGTGTCACACTTTGCTTGTGTGACACCAAAAACTCCAAAGCAAAGTGTGACACCAAAAAAATAACTTCCCCCTCAACTTTTCAATAAATAACTAACTTTTCACAAAATAGCTATATTTTATAATTAAAAAAAATACAAAAATATAATACGATTGGAGGATGTAGAAGAGAGAAAACAAGTATAATAGGTGGTTACTAAAAAAATGGAGAAGTGCAAAACTTCTCATTTTTTTAATTTTTTATTTTAAACTATGATAAAAATTATTTAAAAATTTTTAAATGATCAAATATTTAATTTTTGATGTTTTTAAAATATAATAACTATTTTGTATTATATTTTTAAAAAATTTAAGAATAATATGTATGCACGTAGGTGTATGCGAAGCCTCTAGTATATATATATATATATATATATATATATATATATATATATATATATATACTAGAGGCTTCGCATACATTTATGTGCATACATATAATTTATTCTTAAATTTTTTAATTTGAATAAATAGTTATTATATTTTAAAATTATTAAAAATTAAAAATTTGATAATTTAAAATTTTTAAATAGAATTTTTATCATAATTTAAAATAAAAAAATAAAAAATGAGAAGTTATGCACTTCTCCATTTTTTTAGTAACTACCTATCATACTTGTTTTCTCTCACACACATCCTCCAATCATTTTTTTTTGTATTTTTTAATTATAAAATATAACTATAAATATATATATATATATATATATATATATATATATATATATATTGAGAAGTTAGTTATTTATTGGAAAGTTGAGAAAAAGTTATTTTTTTAGCGTCACACTTTGATGGTGTGACACAAAAAACTCCAAAGCCATATATATATATATATATATATATATATATAGTAAAGTGTATAAATTATTTGAGTTGTCAAATGAGACTATTATAATATAAATACGAATTTTCATTTTTTCATTTGATGAATTAAATCGTGCATTTCATGCATAAATCATCTCACTGGATCCAAAAGTTTAAATTTGTTTTTTGTAACTAAAGATTAAAATTCAAAAGGTTGGGAGGACATATACATAAAGCCTTTGTGATAGCTAGAAGCAAATTTGCAGTATAGTCAGATAAAGATGTCAAATAAATAAAAAGTCTACTCATATATATAGAGGCGTATATATATATATATATATATATTAGAGGCTTCGCATGCACGTAATTTATTTTTTAAATTTTTTAAAAAATATATTATAAAATTATGATTATTATACTTTAAATTAATAAAAAATGAAATATTAAATTATTTCAAAATTTTAAAATATAAAATAAAATAATTATTATATTTAAAATAATAAATGGAATCCTGGAAAGTTATCACTATTTTTATTTTCTCTCACCCATGATCTTCTCACATCATATTTTTATTTTTATTTTTAATTAACTAATTGACTATTTTAGGAGACCACGGGAAGATCCCACAGTCATATTAATATATATATATATAGAGAGAGAGAGAGAGAGAGAGAGAGAGAGAGAGATCCATATTATAGGGTCTTTGATTTTATTACTACTTATTTTTTTCTTTTGATGGATCAAAATAAAAATTATATGGCTAAAAATATGGTTGGTATAATTAAGAGAAAATATCTTTGTTGGAAGACCGTTCTAAAATTATTTTAAGAGAAATATTGAAAATATTTTAATTAACAACGTATATCTTTTATAAAATATTGAAAATTTAAAAATAAAAAACAGAAAATAAACATGTACACCCTTTAAATATTATAATATATAATCCATTTCCTATAAACATTTTTTCTTTTACTAAAATTATAGATGGCCAAAAGGTGGAGAACAAGTGATGGAAAAAAAAAAAAAGGACTAAAGATTACGCGTGCATTAAGAATGATATAAAAAATGGGATACAGTAATAATATAATATATAATGAGCACAAACTTTCTATAGAATGCTTTTAATTTCTTCACAAATACTCAAAGAAAACACATTCATTAAAAACTCATTCATGAATCTGTAGTTGTAGGCCATCAATAATCCATTTAATTTCAAGTGGTCCAACACACACATATTATTGTTATTATTATTATTATTATTACATGTGCCCTTATGATATATGTGTTAAGGTTTCATATAATTGGTCAATAAAATTTTTAAATATTAAAAATTATTTTTAAAGTTGATTTTACACAAATTTTAAGTCATTAAATATTCTATTGACCAATCAAGTATAACATTTCCTTATTAGACTAAACTCCCTAAAGTTTTGGGTCAAGGGTATATTCACCATTTTAGTTTCAAAACTTTACATATAGCGCTGTCAAAATGGGTTGTAACCCGCGGCCAGTTCGGTCTGCCCAATAAATGGGCAGGCTTGGGGAGGACAAAATAGACCCTTTTAAAAATGAGCCTAAACGAGCCGGTCTGTTAAGCCTGTTTAAAATTAAAATTTATTTTTATTATTTTTATTAATTATGTTAAAAATTATTAGTAGATGTTTTGTTTATATTTATTTTTAGTTGTTATTAATATATTATTTTCTTATATTATTATTTGAAAGTATAATTTTGTAAAAAAAATCTTAATTCTTACAATTAAAAATAAATTTTATACATTTTTTATCTTATAATTAAATTATTAACATATAATTATAATAGTTATAAATATAAAAATTTTAATAGGACTCATAATTTATAAAATTTATTTTTATCTTTTTTTATTATATAAATATTATTTTTTACTCTTTGTTTTAAAAAAAAAAATTTTTTAAAAAGTTTTGGCCTGCGGGCTGGCCTGTTTAGTCTGCACGCCAACATGGGTGGTCTTGAACTTATTATAGTTTGCCCATTTATAAACGGGCTGGCCCGTTTAAGGAAGAGCCCGTCACGGGTGAATGCGGGCCGGGCCGTTTGACAGTGATATTTGTAGAAAAATCTCTTGGACTTTCAATTGAGGCACACCCAGCACCGTACCCTTCTGTCCACACATTCAACCGTTATTTGCTATGTAAATACATTTTCTATGAGTATTTTAGTCATTTCACATTTTAGCGGCTCCAAATTGAATGATTAAAATAACATTACAAAGACTAAAATACCCTCATAAAATGTTCTTATATAGCTGATAACGGCTAAAATACCATCATAAAATTATGCTTACATGACGGATAACGATTAAAATGTCATCACAAAATATGCTTACATACATAACAGATAATAGTTGAATCATGCAGAGAGATGACTGGCAAAAGAGTACTATTAGATGCACCCCAAATTAAAAGACCAAAAAATCTATCTGCAAGATTCTAAAATTCACGGGATATATATATGCTCTAACCCACAAACTCAAATAGATCTCAATACATTTTAACCTTCCTATATTAGAATCCATCGATCTAGACATATAGAAAAGAGTTTTGGCTTTTAATTACTATTCTTCGAACTTAACTTCCCATCATTTTCGATCACAAAAGGAATTTGAAAGCGATGTAACAACAAAGATATTAAAATGCTAGCATTGACGTATGTACACTTGCATGTGTTTCACTCTAATTATAATTACCCTTCGTATTTATTTATTTATTTATTTATTTTATTACTATTTAATTTTGTTTTTATTTGTACATATGCATGCGATGCATGATTGCCAAACACATACATGCACAGCTTCAAATACTGTCAAAATTGGAATTTAGATCACCTCACCACCCACCATTACGCATCTAACTTTGGTCCCCGTAGATGAATGGATAATAAATATATAAATAAATAATGTTTATAATATTATTTATCTATTTTAATTTTTTCTTTTCCTTCAAAATGTAACACCGAATAATTATTATTAGTTCACACCTTTTATTTGATGTTAAATCAAGTCAAATTTAGGGCAGGTTTGGTATACTTACCAAACAGTGCATTATATGTAATATCACAATTTTCAAAAAAATTTTACATCATATTTTATATATACCAAACATAATTTTTATCATACTTTTTCTTTCTCTTAATTCTTCTCTCTATCTCTCTCTTCACTTTTCTCTACAGTACTTTCCTTTATTCTACAATATTTTATTTTACAGTGCTTTCTTTACAGTACTTTACATCTATGCATTTATACCAAGCATGTCCTTAATGTTAAGTTTTGAATAAACATTGAGTGGGAACTGAGAAGGACACCGTTATATTATATAAACTAATTAATAATAATAATGATAATAAAAGAAGTTAGAAGATATAATATTGAACATAGCAAATTATTGTCTTGATTCTTAAAAAATTTCACTTGTTTCATTTTAATTAATTTCTATATATAATTAAAAAATTATCAAATTTAGTCTCTGAAATATTTTTTGTCTTAATTTAATTAATAAATTATGAAAATATCAAATTTAATACCCAAAAGATTCATGGTGTCACAATTTTATCCTTGTATTTCATATTTCTATTTTTTCCACTATAGACAAAAATTGCAATACAACGTATCTCTCAATAATTAAGTAAATAGAGACAAATAAAATGTTTTATATGTGTGGACCAAAAAATAGTAATTTAATTACTCCATTGAAAATGCAAATATCAAGTAAGTAAACAACATATTTTTCTCATGCATTCTTTCTTAATTTCCAAAAACATGAACATGTCAAATGTTATGAAATAAATGATTGTCAAATGATGGACAAGTGGGAGAGACACAGGCTGATACGTCAAGGATCTAATTAATGAACAAGTTAAATCATCCAATCACAAACATAACCTCCAAAACCTAACTTTGAATCTCTATAGCATTAGCTTTTATATATATATATATATAGCATGTGATTGATACAAAGTAGCAGAAACCTAACCTTGAATTCCTCAAATCCTAGACTGACTGGCTGGCGTAGAAAAAATAGGGACAAAACTAGGAAATATACCAAATTCAGACCAAAAGTTTCAGTCATATTCCTGTCATATTTGTGCTCCTTCTTTCACTTACCAAACAGATACATATATAGTCATTGATTAGATTGAGGACTATTTGCACCAGAACATATGATATTTTGTTTTGCTTCTTATAAATATCTTTACTTTACAAACTTTTTTTTTGGTTTTTTGGACCAAGGTATCGTATTTTTCGAGTTGTCAAGTTGTTTGGACGATTTTAAATGATAAAATAACGAAGTAAAATACTATTTAATTTTTGAATTGTTGGTCAAATTATTATTTAGTTATCTAACGGGTAACAATCAGGGGACTAAATAATTGACAGAGTTGCAAATTTGGAGACTAAATAGTATTTTTTCCAAGTTCGGGGACTAAATAATTGACAGAGTTACAAATTCGGGGACTAAATAATATTTTTGCCAATTTCAAGGACTAAATAGTTGACAGAAGTGTAAATTTGGGGACTAAATAGTATTTTTACGAAATTCAGGGACTAAATAGTATTTTGCCTCTAAAATAATATATTCATATCGGTTTAATTTGAGTTTATAGCGTAAAACCAAATTAAACTATAAATGATTAATTTTGAACGGTTTGATTTATATATATATATATATATATATATGCGGTTTAATTCAATTTTTTTAACATATCAAATCGATTGGATATTTATTTTCTTTGATTTTTCTCAATTTAATTTGGTTTGTTTAAGGAGAATTGGTTTTGAACACCCCCTAGTAAGTGCAAGTGCAAGCTTAGTGACTAATTTCCCAAAATCCAAATGCAGCTGGACCACCCATTGCTAGTTAGGGACTACTTTCTCACAGAATACGATGCTACAATTACTTCAGGATCGAATCCGTAGCGTCATAGTTAAAGGAATACAAATCTCTTACCATTTGTCACATCACAATGGTAAAGGCAATCAAGTCTAAAAAACATTAAAGGTACAAACATCTCTTTGTGGAGATCTAAACCTTGATTTTCTATAAGTTGCAAACCACTGTCAAAATGAGTTCGTCCACAAAAACTTTTGTGTTAGATGGACTAGCTGGGCCTAAAGGGTTGGCCCATCTTAGCCTAGCCCTTGAGGGTTGTGGGTTGGGCTAAGCCATCCCATGTTTATTTTTAATTTAATATTTAAATATAATTTATTTTATTTAATTAAATATTGATATATAAAAAATAAATATTACAAATTGGCTTACAAAAATAGTAATAAAAAGTTTATTTGGTGTAGTTTATTTTATCAATGAACATATTATAAATTAATATTGTAAATTGGCCATTCAAAATGTAATTTATTTTACATATTAACATATTATGAATGAATATTACATATGATATATAATATTCTATATTACATAAATAATTTTTGAATAATTAAAAAATTAATTTTTTAAAAAGAAAAGCCTATTGGGTCAGCCTGGCCCTATGCGGTCCTTGCAAGCCTACTATGGGCCATGTGCCTAAATGGACTAGGACTGAAAGTCCTTCTTAAAAATAGGTCAAACTTTTATTCTAATTAAGGGCTGGATCGAGTTTATTTTGACAACTCTATAAAAGACTTGTATCTTTCGCTAATTTCAACTCATTTTAAAAATATACCAAATAAATCCGTTCCATTTAATTTTCTTTCATTTTAAAATTAACCACCATATTTGTAGAACTTCCATTCAGTTTAATCAACCCTAATTAACAAGTTTCGTCAAAACCCCAAATTGGTCCTTTATGTTTGCACCAAGTTTCATATTGGTCCTTTATGTTTCAAAAAGTCCAAATTGGTCCTTTATCTTTGCAAGAAGTTCCAAATTGGTCCTTCCGTCCAACTTAGTTAACTTTTTCTGTTAAGTGATGACGTGGCTGCTGAGTTGGATCCTACGTGTACAAAAAAGGTGACGTGGCACTCCACATCACTTGCCACGTCACTCTCTCACTCTCTCTCTCCGCCACGTCAGCATCTTCTTCAACCTCTTCTTCTTCCCTTCCGCTTCATCTCCATCTTCTTCATCATCATCACCACCACCACCACCATCATCATCATCATCATCATCATCACCATCATCATCTTTCGTCTTCCTCCTTCACCACCTCCTCCACCTCCTCCACCACCGTCGTCGCCGTCGTCGCCGTCATCATCATCACCGATTTCGCCGCCGGTGGCTGTTTCTCGGTAGTCTCCTCCATGAAATTCTGCACCATTTTCGCCAGGCAAACTGAGCTCGGCTCAAACTCTGTTCCTCCTCCTCCATCTTTCTGGTTCTGAGCTTCTCCAGCGACGTATTTCTCCGCCGAGGAAGTCTTGGAGACGCTCGGAGACTGCCGATCGAACACGAACAGCCTCACCGAATCGTTTCGAACCGCTGCTGCTTCCTTCAGTTTCTGAGAATCGATATGAATATCAATAGGCTGGATCTTCGCTTGTTTCTATCTCTGTCTGTTTCACAACCTCTCAATTATACTAAATCTATACCACTCTGTGTCAGCTCTGCTCCATTCTCAGAGCTCAATAAACTTCACTCTTCAACAAAAAAAAAAGCAAGTGTCTAAAGTGACGAAGTTAGACACAGATTCTACAAAATGTACATTGAAATTGAAACAACCTGAAACCAATTGAAAGTTGAAACACTCTTCTCTCCAAGAAGAAGCTAAAACAGTAAGCTAACGAACATTCATGATCTGCTACTACTCTAGTCAGCTAAAGCAAAAACACTCACAAAATCGGTGATGATGATGACGGTGGCAGCGGCGGCGGTGGTGGAGGAGGTGGTGGAGGAGGAAGACGAAAGATGATGATGGTGATGATGATGATGATGGTGATGGTGATGATGATGAAGAAGATGGAGATGAAGCGGAAGGGAAGAAGAAGAGGTTGAAGAAGATGCTGACGTGGCGGAGAGAGAGAGTGGGAGAGTGACGTGGCAAGTGATGTGGAGTGCCACGTCACCTTTTTTTTGTACACGTAGGATCCAACTCAGCAGCCACGTCATCACTTAACAGAAAAAGTTAACCAAGTTGGACGGAAGGACCAATTTGGAACTTCTTGCAAACATAAAGGACCAATTTGGACTTTTTGAAACATAAAGGACCAATATGAAACTTGGTGCAAACATAAAGGACCAATTTGGGGTTTTGACCTAACAAGTTTTGACTATACTTTCATCAGAAGACTACTGATCAACACTTGAAGGTTTCAACTTCAAACATTTATATATATATATATATATATATAGTTGCTAGAAAATGTAGAGTACTTGTTGCTGCATTGTGATTTTCTACAATCTTTGGTTCCTATCATAACAGAACCTATAGATATGTGTGACAGATTTCTGGCCCAAATGAAAAATAAATGAACTTAACTAATATTACAAAATTAGGCATATTACAACAAAGATTTTCAGTTCCACTAATGTGAATATATATATTTGGTTATATAAAACTCCATATTGGTCCATTATGTTTGCACGAAGTTTCATATTGGTCCTTTATGTTTCAAAATGTTTAAATTGGTCCTTTATGTTTGCAAGAAGTTCCAAATTGGTCCGTCCGTCCAAGTCCGTTTATTTCTTCCGTTAAATGCTGACGTGACGTGCTGAGGTGGACATATCATCTCTCTTACGTGTCCATTTAAGTTGACGTGTCATGCCACGTCATCATCATCCACTAAGATACGTGAAGACGTGGCAATGATATGGCATGATATGTCAGCTTAGATGGACACGTCAACACGCCACGACAGCACTTAACTTAAGAAATTGACGGAAGTGGACGGAAGGACCAATTTGAAACTTCTTGCAAACATAAAGGACCAATTTAAACTTTTTGAAACATAAAGGACCAATATGAAACTTCGTGCAAATATAAGGGATCAATTTGGGGTTTTGACCTATATATTTAAGAGAGAATTGGACAAGAAATTGAGAAGTTAAATTTCATGAAGCTGCAGTGAAATGAAAGTGGATCAATATGGTTCGTTTAAAACATAAGACATAAAGGAGTAATTAAGCAAATATGGGATCATGAGATAAATATATATACCTTAATTTGCATGATTTAGCTAACACTAATTAATTACTTATCAAGGATTAAAGAACCAAAAATCAAACACACATGCACGTCTAAATCAAATTCTGAAAGTTTCTTTTATTTGCATGTAAATTAAAGGATAGCAGTAGTTAATTAACCCTAGCTATCTAGGGCATTAATTTATGTATGAGAGAGAGACAGAGTGTGAAAGAAAATTTTAGAGATAAGAAGCCAACTTGAGCCTCTATTTACTATCCTTATCCTCCTCCCAGTAGCAAAAATATGATAACTTCAAACCAGAACATCAAATATGAAATCTAACTAATTTCACATTGGTATATATACTAAACACGCCAGCGTCGTTTAATATATATAGCTGACCCCATTTTGTTTAATCAGAACATGTTAGCGTCGTTTAATCTTTTCTCTGTGGCATTTAAAAGTAAAGTTCTTGCTTCGTCACGCATCATCGTCTGTGTGATGTACTCAGATCGTTAGGATGAATTTAGTATAGTCATTTCATTTTTTATTAAGTTCATTTTTATTTGTTTTGGTCAAGAAGAATAAGTAGATTTTATTGAGTATTTTAGTTCTAGCTTAATTTATCAAGTAGTTGACTTAATTTTTGGATATCTTTTGCAGATTTCCTAGTAGAATAGTGATAAGCCGTAGGCACGGCTTAAATAGTTTGATATAGAATTTTTTTTTTTAGAAAAGTTCAGTTTGACCCATTTTAATTAGCATAATTTACTTTCTTCTTGGAGTTGGGCCGCTTGGATTTTGGGCCGGAAGAAAAGGTTAAATATTACATGGACTTGGGCCTTACTTTGATTTGGGCTTTTGGGATATTTTCCTTTGAATTTAATTGAAAATTTCTATGGCTTTGGGCTTGGAGGTGATAGCCTGAGAAAGCAAACAAGTTTTCAACTCAAAAGGGGCAAGTGGATTGAACTCATATAAAATTTTGTGAAATTCTCAATGAGCATATATATATATATATATATATATATATATATATATATATATATACTAGAGGTTTCGCATGTATGTGTATGTAATTTTTTTTTAATTTTTTTAAAAATATATTATAAAATTATGATTATTATATTTTAAATTAATAAAAAATTAAGTTATTTCAAAATTTTAAAATATAAAATAAAATAATTATTATATTTAAATAATAAATGAAATCATGGGAAGTTATCACTATTCTTATTTTCTCTCACCCATGATCTTCTCACATCATATTTTTATTTTCTTTTTTAATTAACTAATTGACTATTTTAGGAGACCGTTAACGGGAAGACCCCACAACCATATTAATATAGATATATATGAGTAGCTAATTTCTTCTCTTCCAGCTGGGAGAAAAATTTTAGAATTTTTTATGGATTGTTATAATAGAACTTAGGGTTTATTTTGTATCTTTATTTATGTTTTCATTGATATATGAACTACTTGGCCAATGATTTTTTTCATATTAATGATTGTTAATTGAATTTCTTAAATTCGTAATTTTTTAGGGAATTTAATCTAAGTAGCAAATAATGTGAAATTAATTATATGATATAATTATTTTACATTGTGGAACTAAAAATCAAGTTAGGTTGAATTCAAACGTTTCAATTATCTATATTATGTGTTTGGTATATTGTTGAAGATCTTAATGATGTTGCTTAATTACTTACATTATTTGGTTTGTTAATTAATTAGGGCGAGTTAGAGGACATTCTTAACCTTAAGAACATATTTAACTGTACAATTGACAAAGTTTTAATTGTTAAGCCAAATATATCATGATATGCTTGATAAATTAGGTCGATGAATAACTAACATTAGTTCTATAATTGAACATCGTGAGTGGAATTTATTTTACTAATTTATCTTCTTTTTGCAGGCTTTATTGTTAACTCGTGCTCACGTGTGTTGCTGTATTTTCTTATTTTCATTGTGTTGTTTATTTGATTTTAATTTTGTTTTATTTAGTTTTAATTATCTATTTCACACCCTCATTTATTTATTTTTATTTTTTTTCATTTGAGTTTTATTTATTTAAAAAGAATTTGAAATCTATAATAGATTCTATTTACACCGTACACTTTTAGTTTATATTGTAGTAGGATATTTTATTTTGTTCCGGAGGGTGACCCTCCTTGTTCTAGCTTGTTGATCATTCTTAGAATTAGAAATTTGGGTCATGAAGATATTGAGAAGAGGAAATCCACATGGGTAATAAAGTTTATTATAATATTGTATAATTATAATAGGGTGATAAATGATATTTAAATATATAATTTAAAATATAACAAAAATTATATGTATTATGCTTTTAAAAAAACATTTGTACATATTATTATTTATTTTATTTAATATATATTACATGAAAATGCATTTAATAATTTATTGTAAATAGTTTATTTATTTAATTATATTTATAATATAATATTAATATAAATATTAATTAGTATCAATTGAGTCATGGTTCCAATATAGACGAGCTATTGAACTTTGAACCAGTGCTTTCATCGATATGATGATTGGCCCAATTTTTAAAATATTGCATTAATCTTTTAAGTAAGTTAATGTGGAAAATAATAAATTTATTTTGCACATTCACTTTCTAACATGCTAATAGAGGTGGTCGCGGGTTGGTTTAGTTCGGGTTTTGAGGAAAAATTGGAACCAATCCGATCAAAATTCGGCGGGTTGGGTTGGGTTTGAAAAAAGAGAGTCTTGAACCCGAACCGAACCACCCCGCCAAATGGGCGAGTTGGGTTGGGTTGGTTCGGGTTCAACCCGTCAAATTTATTTTTATTATTTTTTTTACTTTTTTTATTTTTCTTTGAACTTTTAAATTACTTATCTTCACAAAAAAGACTTATAAATTTAGGAAAAAGTCAAGAACATAAAATAAACTAAAATTGACATATTCAAGATATGAACAATTTGTATTTGTTGCTTATATATTAGTGATTTAATATTTTATTGTGTTATAAATTCTTTTTCTAATAATAATATATACTATAACGGGTTGACGGGTTGGTTTGGGTTCATAATTTCCAAATCCGCTAACCGAACCAATTGATAAACGGGTTAGAATTTTAGACTCGAACCAACCCAACACAAACTAGCGGGTTGGATTGGGTTGACGGGATTGATCCGACCCGGTAACCACTCCTACATACTAATGTGCAAAAAGCAAAAAACAATGCATTTCTAAGAATATGGGTAATCCACCCTTAGTGGATTGGACATAAAATCCAAACCCAATTGGTGATTGGAGCAATTATATAAATAATGGAAAGGTATGGGTTAAATAAGGTGTATTTCACCTAAATTGGAATTTGGAAAGGGAACAGTTAATTTACGTGATAAAAATGAGAGCATTTTTATGATTTTACCAGCAAGATAACTGTTACATTTTTAATACACACAAAATCACTTTTCTCTCTAAAAACTCTATTCTCTTCTCATCCTCTCGTTGAAAGTGTATTTGCTGTGTGCATTGCTCTGTGTTCAACTGGTGACCAAAGTACGTGTGGGTATACCTGTAGTCAAATCGAAAAATACTTTTCTTTTCTTTTTTTGGTAGAAAGAATGATAGTAAGGGAAGGCACTCCCAAGTACTACTGGGCAGGGCGCTAGTGGCATGTTGGAGAGACCAATAAAGGCCCAACCCAAGGGATTACTGCACAGGCCTAAACCGCAAGTAGTTTTACCCAGTCGTAGCTACTCAACTAGCCCTTGGGTGCAAGGGGATCTCCCTGAGTAGGGATGCCCACCTCAAGGGGATTGGAACCCTCGCCCATGGGTGAGGCGAGAACTTTCCTCCGGATCCTTGACCATTTGTGCCAACCCACTTTGGCGAAAAATACTTTTCTACGTGTACGCCTGAAAAATACTCAACAATTTAGAGGATATATGATAAATCCATTCTTTTTTTCTTAAAGGATATGAATCCATTCTTAAAATGCAAGAGAGCCGACAACTATAAAGACAAATAAAAGAAAAATAGGTTTTGCTTATACTAGGATACTTTTTAAATAAATCCAAAAAAAAGTTATCGCATTAAATTTAAATTTAAAGTTTTGGGCAAAATATTGCAATGCATCAAGGGCTCAACCACATACCTCCAAAGTTACTAGATATTTTGAATTTCATAATTATACACAACAAAATAGACTAAAAAAAGAGTTTAAAGCAATGTTGTAAGAATCGAACCGGACAAAGACTCGGACAAGTGTTCGATTTATGGTTTGATCGGTTTAACCGGTCGAACCGTCGGTCGAACCGGATGACGTAATAAATAATAAATAATAAATATTCTTAATATATAAAATGACATCACTCAAATTTTAGGTTTCAATATACATAATTTTGAAGTTTTAAATTACATAACTTCTCAAAGTTTTAATTTTTAAGACTTGTCAAGCTTTGAAAAAACTTAATCAAACCAAATATTAAGTTATTGATAATCATAACTTTTAAATTTTAATTTTTAAGACTTTTCTAATTTTAATTTTTAAGATTTTTCTAATTTCTTTTTTTAATGTTATTTTTCCTTTTTATTTTTTAATTTTTTTAAAAAAATAAAATTGGACCGGTTGGACCACCGGTTGACCGGTCCAACTCCGGTTAAATCCGGTCCAACTGCAAAAACGGTTTTTTGGTCCAACCGACTCGCCATTGTATTCGGTTGGCGGTTGAACCGATCGGACCGTCCGGTCCGGTCCGGTTCTTACAACATTGGTTTAAAGATGTAAAATTTTTAAATTACAAATTGACTTAAAATTTTCACAAATAGGGAAAAAAAGGCAAACTACTTTTTAAGTTCCTGAATAGTTGGTCAAATTATTATTTAGTCATCGAATTGAAAGAAAATACTATTTAGTCCCTGAATTTTTAACTCTGTCAACTATTTAGTCCCTGAATTTTTAACTCTGTCAACTATTTAGTCCCATGGACGTTACTCGTTAGATAACCGAGTGACATGGCTGTTCACTGCTGACGTGGCTGGAATTTTCTCCTCACTCCTCCTCCTGCATTGTCAAAAACTAGATCGATGACCCCTTTTCCCTGTTCTTGGAGCAAAACTTTGCTTGATGTACAGCTATGACGACCACATTATGTCTCGTTCTCAAGACAAAATCCTCTCCTAAGTCGGCGGCAACATTCGCATCGTGGTTATTAACGGCCATGTCACTTGGTTATATAACAGGTAACATTCAAAGGACTAAATAGCTGACATAGTTGCAAATTCGAGACTAAATAGTATTTTTCCAAAATTCAAGGATTAAATAGTAATTTTAACAACAATTCAGATACCAAAAAGTAGTTTTCCCATACAAAAAATATATATCCGTATGCTTCTTCACCGTCCTATGCCATCCCCAAGTCAACTAGTATTCACAACAGTTATTAATCTCTTATGATCAATCTCTCTGTGCTCTGTCCACACACACACACACACACAAAAACGCATAATTCCAAATCCGACGCGTTTTCCTTCCTCTTTTCCGAATTGGCGCCTCCCGTAGGATTTCGAGCGACGGAGATTCTTCCTTCGCTCGCTTCCCGATTTCGAGCCTTCCTCTCTCTACTTTTCCCTCTGGACTTCTTCTTCAAGATGCGTCGCGCTACATCCAAAAAACTGGGTCAATCCAATTCCGTCAATTCCTCTCCAGCGGATCTTTTCCGCTCCGGTAATTGATTTTTCTTACACCGATTTCTCGTTCTGCAATCATATTCGGTTTTTTGATGATTGAAATTGTTATTCCTTGAGCTTAGGTTTATGTGTAGTTTACGTTACTTTGAATTTTATGAGCTTTGGTCCTTTGAAGCTGATTTTTTTTCTGTGGGATTGTATTTTGATGCCTGTGAACTTCTGTTGTGGGTCTCTCTTTTCAATTTTGTTTTCCTTTTGAATAATTTTATCTTGCCAGGTGATTATTTGAAGGAAAAGAGAAATATAGATTAGGATTGGGAGATTCTGAGGACAGGGTAAGGGAGCTTCTTGTAGGAAAGGCTTATTTTTTAAGAATAAATGACTGAATTAAAATTGTAGGATACTTGAAATTAAGAAAAAATAATAGCAAGGTATCTTCTGCAAGCTTATATGCTGTTGGACAGTGGGGCAAGGCAGTGGTTGTGGCATGCCACTTTCTTTTGGCTCGGTCATGGCGGCGCATGCTATCTCCACAATGTGCAATTGCCCATGGCTCGCACTACTGGGTCGATCAATTTGAATTAAGGCAGTTTTTATGTAGGTTCATTCTAAAAAAAATGTTTTTTTTTAGTCTCATAGGTACCAGCTCTAAGTATCCTCCTTTTATTCTACCATTCTAATTATTTCTTCCTTACTATTGGTCTTTTCTAATTTTTTGATTATTTTTTACCTAAGTTTCATTCTAATTTTATGATTATTTCTTCCATGCTTCTCTCATGTAAGGTTATTATTTTATTTTTTCCCTTCATATGTCATTTGAGACCAGGACACTAGGTGTAGGTAAAATCACAAAATACTTAATAACTAGAAATACTTGTGCTTGTGGGTTGTGGAATTATTTATGTGATATGCTTTCAATGCTAGTTTACAACTTGTGAATTTGTGAGGGGTTTGAGAAGTGAAAAATATTTTCTTATAGATAACTTAGTATCTTTTATTTTTCCCTCTCTTTTTATTATTTTTAATTATATAATTATGTGCCCTGCACTTCAATGTCGCCACTCACTGTGCAACGTGCTATGAGTAAAGGCCCTGGGAGCCCCTTGTGGCGCAACAGTGTGCCGCATGCCGTTCATAACTATGACTCAGCTATATAAGCTGGGTTTTTGTTTAAATGATTGGTTCTTCCCTGTGAAATGCAAGCTGTCCTGGAATTCCACTTTATTACACTTTTGAAGTAGTCTAAAATTAACTTATGATGGGTTCGTTCCGCCTATTAAGCAGTCCTGGAAGTAGCATTAATTTTTTCAGTGTTTATAACTAATAAAGCATGACTTTTTTCAGCTTCGAGTAAAGCAAGTTCCAAGGAATCAGAACGAATTGACAGTCTATTTTATTCATATGCCAATGGATCTTCTGGTTTGATTGAGTAAGTATGCTACATCCAAGAATGTACTGCTTTTGTCATTTGTTTGAGCTATCATTATATTATTCAATAGTCATATTTTTTAGTTCAAATTTAATACATGGATATATGGGCAAGACGTGTTCTTTCCATTGTGGTTGACTGGTTGCTGTAATGGAACTGTTACCGGTCATCTAAGTATGGCTAGGGCCAGGGGAGTTTCATGCCTAGCTGACTTTTCTGACCTCTTAGGTTGTGTATGAAATGCATGAAAGGTATAATGAAGTACACTTAGGATTTTCTTGGTATGATGGAATCCTGATTCCCAAGTGATTAAGAAAAATAAGTATATGATATATGGAAATTCAAGATATATTCGGTCAAGAAGTCAACCCCCTGGAGAAAGACAGAGTTTGCACATAATTATAAGGACATTCATCACGTACTTGAATAATGAATATCATATCAAAACTTGTTAGAATAGATGCATTAAAAAATGCTAGAAAGTGAGTGAGTCTAGGTTACTTTTTCATATGAGCATACTGGTTAATAAATAGATTTTTTTTTTTAAAAAAAAATGTGAGATCAATCCATTTTGTATTTAATTATATTTTGATTTCAGCCCAGAAGGAATTGAAACTCTTTGTGCGGATATGGAGGTGGATCATACTGATGTGAGGATCTTGATGCTTGCATGGTAAACTATTCTTATGGTCATTTGATGCCTCGGTTCTCGTATCTTGTGCTTAAATTTGTGTTTGGAATTGATGGAGACTAAATGTGCCAGGAAAATGAAAGCTGAGAAGCAAGGATATTTTACCTTGGTAAGGGACAAATTTTATGTGCATATCAAATTTATTGTTCATACTCCATAAAACTACCTTGGGCATTATTCCAATTTTTGACATAGCATGTATAAGACTCCACCTTCGTTTAGGTATACTCTACATTTACCTTTAAATGTTTGGCACACCGTCATTGAGTTGTGGTACAAATTTTCTCTTTCCATTGGTCATTATACTTAAATCAACTGACTGAACCTGAAAATTTGTAGGATGAGTGGAGGAGAGGCCTTAAAGCAGTGAGGGCTGATACAATAAGTAAATTGAAGAAGTCACTTGTGGATTTAGAAAAAGAGGTACAATGATCAACTTCATACTCTTCTAGATAATTTTGTAGAAAATTACTACATGTATTTGCTACTTTGTGATTATGGTATTAACGTGATGACTGTTGTTCAATGATATGTAAAGGTCATGCGGCCGTCGAATCTGTCAGATTTCTATTCTTACGCATTCCGATATTGCTTAACAGGTACAGTAGATGCAATTTTGTGCATATTAATTTTGGGCAATTGTTTCCTTTCCTTGTTATACCTATGTCCCATCTCTAATTATTCTAATTTTGTCAGAGGAGAAACAGAAGAGCATTGATATAGAGAGCATTTGTGAATTACTTACTCTTGTACTGGGTTCCCAGTTTCCATCACAAGTCTACTTGTTTGTGGAATATTTGAAGGTGATTAATGGATTATTACATTATTATTGTCTTTGATATGATAATAGTTGAGGTTTTGAATTTGAGTTTTTGATAGACATGATTTTTATACACAAGCTTCTCGTTTACTTGTGAGTTAAGGAACTTATATTGAGTTTAGCTACTTCAGTTTTTTATATTTTTAGTTCAGTTCCCCACTATCTGTCGCTTTACAGGCCTCTCCAGTCTCCATTTTCCCCCATGAGTGTCAGTGAATCTATCAATCTAATTTGATGTATAAAGTATTTTTTCTGTTTCAGTGAAAAGACTGCAGATGTACTGCTTACCGTACTAATAATAGCATGAAGCCATGAAATGATTGAATAACCTGATGACTTATAGGTTGATACTAGCAATCGAGAAAACTTAGATGTTATATTATACGGACAAGATTGTTGCTTTTCTCTCCTTTTTCCTTTCCCATTTTTCCCCTTATAAAATGTGATATTAAACAGAGGGAAAAGGTAAATTGAGGTAGCTCTTTGGTTAATGTCATATACTCCACTTTTGAACCTTTTATGGAGACTTCCTTTGTTTGATCCAAATATAGTAGTTAGTAGCTAGTTAGACTTTGTGATAAGGAATAAATAAATAAAGGTTAAGCAAAAACACCTTTTATGTTCCCCGACTTTACACCAGTTTTCAATTTCGTCCCTTTTGTAGTCAATTTTGTTCTAAAAGTTTTGAATTGCAATAGATTTCGTCCCCAAAGTTTCGAAGTTTGTCCTAACACTTAGCATCGTCCAAATTACTAACAGAAAATGATGATATGACATCACACATGTAATATTAATGCTAATCCATCACTCAAAATGACGTCATTTCTTAATATTAATGTTAATTTATCACTTAAAATCATGTTGCTTCTTTATATTAAGAAGAATATGAAGAAATAACGTTTTGAGTGATGAGTTAACATTACTATCATGTGTGATGTCATGTCATTATTTGCCATTAGTAATTTGGACGATGTTAGACGTTAATATGAAATCCAAAACTTTAGGGGACTAAATTGATTGTAATTCAATACTTTTGGGATGAAATTGATAGCAAAAAAAGTTTGGGGACGAAACTGAAAATTAGGGGACATAAAAAGGTGCTTTTGCGTAAAGATTAAGATTCTAAAGGTTCTTACATACTTTCTAACTTTCTATCATTGCAGACTCAGAATGATTATAAAGTCATAAACATGGATCAATGGATGGGATTTTTCCGGTTTTGCAATGAGGTACCTTCTCTACCTCTACTTATCTAGATTTTGGTTGAAAGTTTTACCACAGGGAGTTCTTATTTTACACCTTTTTCAGTGACAGAAGTGTTAGTTTCTCATCTTGTAGTCATTACTCATTCAGATACACTCTCTTACTACCTGTTTCTGTACTAAATGACACACCACCTTCTGTTACCAAAGAAGCACATAAGATTTATGTGCAACATGTGACTGTTACAAAGACCTAATCATGCTTAATGTCTTTCATATATAGAAATGCGGAGTTGAAACTTCTCCCCGTTAATAACTGGGTCTGGACATCACATAATTCAATGGTGAGAGTTGATGAATGTAGTGATGGGTTCAGCTATTTGTGCTGGGACATGCAAAAGTTTGTAATATGTAACTTGTATGCACGTACTCACTGTGTCTTAAAAAAATGGGAAATACTGGTGATTTGCAAATTGTAAGACTTTAGAAAAGGAGATTAGAGCTTAACATCATGTACCATTTAGGGGAAAACCAAAGAAAATAATAGGAGAAACTATTAGGAGGGATTTAGCTATTAATAACCTAATCATAGAAATGAGTAAAAACAGAAAACGTTGGCGTCGCTTGATCCATATAGTCGATCCCACCTAGTGAAAAAAGGCTTTTATTGTTGTTGTTGGGCATATCACCTGTATTTGTGAGTAAATGTTTCATATGATGAGAGGGGTTTTGGTAGACATGACATGAGTCTTGCAGGGAAATTTACAGTGTCTTACAAGAGTAGTAGGTAGGAAGTAGGAACTAAATGATGACATGGGGAAAAAATTGATCAGTTAGCTGGAAGAATCCATAGCATTATGCTAATATTATATATTTAAATTCTTGTTAAGAGTAAATTAATGATTTGGTCCTTGGAAGATGAAATGTTTCAATTTAGTTCATAAAAGATCAATTCTTACTCACTTTGAATAAAATTTAATTCAACATTTAACAGTAAGTTAGGCTTCATTAATATTATTGTCAGTTAACTTTCTATCCATCATATTGATCAAATGACCAAACTGATTGAGAATTGATCTTTGGGAGACTAAATTATTAATTTACTATTACATTAATCAATGTTCTATGCTTTTTAAATGAATGCATCCTCTCTTTTTTCTTTCCTTTTGAAATCTATCTGACTTACAGACTCCCATCTCATGGCAGATAAGTTTTCCAGAGCTAAGTAACTACAATCCAGAACATGCGTGGCCCTTGGTCCTTGACAATTTTGTTGAATGGGTGCGAGAAAAGCAAAACTAGGCTGATTCTGTGCTGTAAACTGCCATCATTAGAAAATGCTGATAGGGCTACTGAATCTATTTATGTTTTAGCCCTTTGGACATTACTTTTTATAGCTTTCCTATATCTGGAAAAGCTTCCATGTAAGCAAGAAGAAATTGTCAGACTCACCTAAATCAGATACATGCATGCCTGTGTGGCTAATTGTATTGTGGTCTTCTTCTGTTGGCCCATCTTCTTATTGGCCATGCTAAATATAACAGTAAATTAATGATTTAGTGCTTCAAATATAGATATTATCTCAATTTAATTCTTGAAAGATGAAATATTTTAATTTGATTCCCGAAAGATCAATTCTCGGTTAATTTGATCTTTGATTAATGGGATTGATGAAATAGCTAGAGGTGTGATTAATAGATGAAAACTTGATTATTAAATGATGAATTAGATCTTATTTAATGACAAAAAATATAAGATATTATATTTACAAATTAAACATTCTCAAAACACATTTAACATTTTTTGTATAGTTCATAAATTTGAAGTGTTATAAAATAATTATTTTAATTAAAAAAATATAAGAGAATATATGATGGAAAATGTGGGAGAGAAAAAATAAATATGATGTGTAGTTATTAGAAATGTCAGAAATAACTTACATGTATGAATGAGCATGTGAAGTGATGTTTTAAAGACTAAATTAAAATAATTTATATTTCAATAAATAAATTGAGTCAATGAATAAATTATTAATTTCCTCAAATGTAAACTGTTGTTACTTGATCCCTTTCAAACTATCATTTCATACTATGAATAAAATGTTGGGTTGATACATGCTTGCACTTATGAACATTGCTGATATCATTCATCATATTAAATAAAACAACTCGTAGCTTTCATTTTAAAAAAAAACCAGTATATTTGATAAGAAGAAAAAGTATTTCTTTATAAATATAAATGATTTTTTTAAAATCACTTTAAAATACAAATTTTAAATGTGCCACAGTGAGTATGCCTCTAATAAGATATCCAACTAATTTGATTTGACTCAACTATTATACCGAAAGTATTCAACCTCTACAATTATGTTTGGTAACAGTAAGTTAACTTATATAGTATGCCGTGGAAACTACGCTATAATGTCGTTAGTAGTAAGTTGGTTAGGTAAAATGTTACGTGGCCCATAAGCTATACTAAATTACTAATAGGAGAAAACTTATGTCCATTTCCTTATGTCTATTTCCTCCGGTTCTCCAATATAATTATGACACGTGGCAAAAATTGTTTAAATGACCAATCACAGTAGAGAGAGAATATAGAAGACCACTTTTTATATGACCAATCATAGAAGAAAGAGAGTGTAAATACAATATATGATTGGTGGAATTGGAGGAAATGGACATAAGAAAATGGACATAAATTTTTTCCCTACTAGTATGGAGTTTGCGAATTCTGAAGAAGAAGCTAGTTTGATTTGGTTTGACTCCATTCACCTCTAGTTCCCTTTGAACATACTTTATTAAGGTTTTGGATTAATTTATTTTTGATGTTAGTTAAAAAATGTTTAGTCTAACTCGACTCTGTTAAGATTATGGACTAGGTTGGTGTGCTTTTATTTATTTTTTTAAAAAAGTTCATTTAAAATGACTATTAATTTTTTGATAAAAAAAATTGCTCACCGAGCAGCAGATCTCTTTTGAGGGACAGGGAGTACAATAATTTCTCTTTAGATTTTCTCTTCTAAAACTAGCAAGTCCTCCAACTCACCTAGGATACGTTTGGTAAGGATTCCCACAGTAAAATGGTGTTTCACGATTTTTAAAAAAATTTTACATCATATTTTATACATACCAAACACACTTTTTAGCATATTTTTTCTCTCCTAATTTTTTTCTCCATCTCTCTCCTCACTTTTCTCTACAGTACTTTCATTTACTCTATAATACTTTAATTACAGTACTTTACATCTATACATTTATACAAAGCCACTAGTGCGAAAACTAATAATCTTTCTGTCAGATTCTACAGCAATATCAACGGTAGACAGGACCGAAGCCACTGGCGCAGTTCAAACAAGAAGTCAGAGGAATAGAACGGCCCAAACTCCCCAAGGCGTTGCCGACACTACTGCTAATATATACTGAGGCCATCATTGTAGCGGGTACAAAAGCAAGAACCTCGATCTTAACCCAAACCAAGGGTATAACCAACATTGAAACAGCAATACCAGCCCCAACAATGACTCAAGAGAATCAACCTCAGATGACCCGATTCCTTCAACATCCGTACATAATGCTGCAGGCACAGTGCTCTTGTACTGAAACTTAAGTGCAAGCTGGACAGCCGCTCGATAACGAGAATGATCAACTTCATGAAGAAATAGCTCGACTCAAGACAGACTTATCCTGGTTCTACAAACACCAAGTATACCGGGTTTACCAATCGCTATCCAAAGGCACTGTGTTTCAGCCCCCGGTAGGGATCTTATACCCAGAGCAAGGCCACACCAACCCGCTTCTGAACTATCAAGGACACCCGCCAACACTGAGCGTGCTGCAAGCACCTCAGGCGACAACATCCTCTCAAGTGACACTTGCCTTAAGCATGTCACAAATGCAGCTTGTTCAACCAATTAAATTTAGCACTATCCCCTGCACACAGGCAGACTCTTTGTACCCATACCTTCGGCGACAGTGGTCCATCAGACTCAAGCAACAGCAATCGTATCTCGCTCAATAAAACCACCTAGAAGGTACCTATAGCTACCATCCCCATAGGCTTAGGGATTAGGATTTAGGTTTAAGGTTTAGGGTTTAAGGTTTAGGACTTACAATTTAGAGTTTTAGGCCTAGGGATTAGGGTTTAAAGTTTAGGTTTTAGGGTCTATGTCATAGAGCTTAAGGCTTAGGGATTTGATTTAGGGTTTAGGTTTTAGTGTTTAATTATTAAGGTTTAGGGTTTAGGGTATGAGGTTTAAAGTTTAGGTCTTTGGATTTAGGGTTTAGGGCTTAGGGTTTTTAGGTTTCTGGGTTTAGCTTTTAAGGCTTTAGGGGTTTAAGATTTGAGGTTTAGAGTTTAAGGTTTAAGGCTCAAGGTTTAGGCTTTAGGGATTAAAGTTTAGGGCTTGGCATTTAGGGTTTTAGGTTTAACTCTTAGGGTTTATTGTTTATGATTTAGTGTCTAAGACTTAGGGTCTAGGGTCTAGGGTCTAGGGTTAGGCTTTAGGGCTTAGAGTTTAGGCTTTAGGGCTTAAAGAGGATGTTGGGTTTAGGACTTAGGGATCAAAATTTAGGGTATAGGTATTAGAACTTTGTGTTTAAGGCTTATGGCTTAGGAATTAAGGTTTAGGCCTCAAGATTTAGGGTTTAGATTTTAGGTCTTAACATATAGGGCTTAGAACTTAGGGTTTGCAGCTTAAGGGTATGAGATTTAGAGTTTAGGGTTTAGGACTTAAACTTGACATTTAGGGTTTTAGGTTTAGCTCTTAGGGTTTAGGGTCTAAGGTCTAGGACTTCGGATTTAGGGCTTAGGGTTTAGGGATTAGGGCTTAGAGTGTAGGGTTTAGGGTCATTATCTCCCAACAAATCCCAATAGAGCGAGCTATCATTAGTCTTTATCCAATGCTCGCTTTAATGTTAGGGGTGCATTCGCCTCTTTCCTATACTTGATGCTGGAGCGTTTCTTGGTGTCAGATCTCATAAATATTGCTTATGAAAGCATATCCTAGTTAAGACTATTAATAACTATATTCCAAGTATATTAATCTCGTGGGTTTGCGATGCTTTGCTTTTCCTTATGCCCAAATTGGTCGTGGAGTTACTTGTTGATGTTTTAGAGTCTCCATGTTTTACTTTACTTAAAAACATTTAAGTCACCTTCACGTATGCTCAATGTTGTGAGATTTAGTAACTAGAAGCACATATAAGCTAGAAAGTAGTACAAAGGACATTGTAGATATCAATAATGAGGCATTGGCTATATATCACGTTGCATATGACTTCAGAAGTATTAACAAGTCAGTCAATAAATGTAACTATCCCTTTGTTGAGACGACTAGCTGTTCACTAAATCCAAACTTCCAACGCAAAGCTGAACCTTTAACTTTGTGTTGAAAGTGTTAGCACAGCCCCAGATTTGTCTAACTCTCCTTTTTATGGGAGTCGCTACCAAGATTTTATAAAACATGGAAAAAGGTTTCAAAAATGATTTTGAAAAGAACATATGAAGCTTAGTGTGCGAACCAAATTTGGATTCGAGAGTCTATTTAAGGCAAGGGGAAGATGTTAGGCACCCCTCGTCTGCCGTCCATAGGGCAGTTACCCTAAAATAAAAATAGTAATTATTTTATGCTCGGCCTTTATTTCCAATTATTGATTATACATGTGTTTATTAAGAATTTTAATAGGCGGAAATCAAAGTCCACGTAGTTCGAATGATGTGTGTGTGGAGACTCATGGAGTCAAGTGACACTCAGAGTGCGGGTGATTTAGCCATAAGAGGGCCTGGGGTACTCTTTTGGCACTTATGTTAAGTTATGGTTTGCAGTTACATGCAGTAGGGTAGCCAAAAAGGAGAACGCACGTCCCTAGTTGACTTTCGGGATTGACCAGGATCAAATGAGGAAACGAGTTCCACTCAAGGTAATTTGACAGGCATTCGGGGATTGCTCGTATCATTAACAATCAAAGGAGGCAACATGGGCCCCTCAATGAAGCCATGGTAATGAGAACTTATGGAGGAGTAAGGTCTCTATTGATTTATGTCGTACGGGCATTCATAAGGCTTATTTGAATTTAAAGCAGCCAAGGAAAACATTAAAAATTAGATTCTAGCTGAACGTCGCGACTTTCATGACAATGTACCTCGAATGTCACGACTATCATATGGATATGTCGCAACGTTTAAGCAATCTTCACTGATTTCCTCAGATGAACGTCCCGACCTTCGTGTTCTACATCACAACTTTCATTGAGAGTTTATTTTTTAGTTAACTTTTGACGGCCTGTTTTGATACCTATAATTCATTTGTTTGGATCAAAGGCATTTTCTAAGCCTTTGTATTTGTCAAGGACAACAAGGAACAATAAATCGAGCATTATGGCAATCGGTCAAGGCCTATTGGTTAAGCCCCAACCGATGCCCTAGCCTCTACAGTTAAATTATAGACGAAACCTACCTTATATATGATATTAGGCCAAGCCTATATGAATTCGCAGTTGACTGGGGTGTCTAGGCTAGAAGATTGTGCGTTAAACTAAGTAGAGTGAGATCCTATTTATAAATTTCAAAAATAACAACTTTCGCTATTTTTGAGGAGGACGTTGTGACGTTAAGCATGGATCAAGGATTCCGTGAGATGCGTAACGGTGAGGAATATTCGAATATTCCTCATATATGCTGCGATGTTGTCCCTGTGTGAAAACCATGTGAGAGGATAAGCGGGGAAATTCGAATGAATTTGAATTTTGGAGGTACGTCACAATGGAGAATGTTGATGTCGCAACGTACTTGAACTTCTTGTACTGATTTGGGAGAAAGTGTCGGACAAAATTGGGTGTCTACAAAGAGTTGGAGGCTTCACTATTTTGTACTTCTATGCATCTCAATTAGGGGAAACTTATTTTCCTCGATTCACTCGTTATTCCTTACAAACTCACATGCAACGTCATACATAGCCAATACCTCATTATTGATATCTACAATGTCCTCTGGATTATTCTCTAGCCCAGATGCACCATGCAATAACTGCATCTCGCAAAACTACCAGTAGATGGATGACAGAGACACAATTGTTTTTAAGTAAATGCATCCACAAGCACTGTTCAAGCATTTGGAGAACAAGCTGATCAGATACCTACGTGCCAAGCGATAGTGGACGACCAAAAATGTAAACTATGCCTACACGTACTACTTAACATAATTAATATAAATTGAATACGGTTATTAACATAATCTTATCATCATAGCTTTTCAAGCACCTCGAAGGATGAGATTGGTTTATATTTTCCCATGTTTCTAGCAACGCTGAATGAGCATCGTCCCAAGCTATGGGGGTAAAAATGCCACATTCTTTTTAAGCCTTGCCATTGTAAGCCTCATTCTCACAGCTAAATGCTGCACAACATTATTGATATCCGTTGTTTTTTTTAGCAAAATGGCACGCGTATTTGAGTTATATTTTAGAAGGAATAGGGTGAGGCCAAAACGACACAGCTTTGATGGGGAAAAGAAAAGTAAGAATTCTTATGTGAAAAAAATGTCTAGTCAGATATTTTTGCCACATAGGATGCCATGTCAGCACAAACTGTTAAATTTTTTATGGTGATAACGAAAAGGGTGACATTGGCAAAAACGTAAAACGTTAGGAGTACAGTTGACAACAAAAAAACGTTAGGAAATCTAATGTGGAAAAAAATATGTCCAGTCAAATATTTTTGCCACATAGGATGCCACGTCAGCAAAAATTGTTAAATATTTGACGATGTTAGTGAAAAAGGCGACATTGGTAGAAACGTAAAACGTCAGGGGCACAATTGACAACGAAAAAACATTAGGGGCGAAATTGACAGGACCCCCAAATATTGAGGGTAAGAAAGGTACTTTTGCCAATTAAATAAAATGAGCTTAGATAAAATAAGATGAACATCCCTTTCAGAGGACGATTGCGATCTACCTTAGCCGTTACAAAATATAGTAAGAATCGTATTATGATGACCATTTTCTAATATCATTCAATCAATTGATCGATCGAAATCTTGAGACTTATCCAATGTAACCAATAGAAATTCATATATCACATGAACTTTCTAGCTAGTTAATCGGGCCAACGTTGAAGTGAATGGGGAGTAATGGATCTCATGAGCTTAACTCAGCATTACCATGCCATTAGAGGTTCCAACAACAACTCTACCAAGATTAATTAAGGAGGAGAAGGGAAGGGAAGCGGAGAGAATCAAGATATTTTTCCCTTGTTTGGAAAGATGAAATTTGGCGGGAAAGATAATGGAAGATCAACTCTTAATCCTTCATTATCCTTCCCTTCACAAATTCAAGATATCCCAAATTGGGGTGTCTTGGAGAAGGTATCAACATCCAAACAAGGGAAGGACATATGGAATGTCAACCTTCCCTTTCCCTCTCCTCCCTTTTCCTCTGATCACTTCCTTTCTCTTCTCCCCTTAATTTCCAAACAAACCCTTTAGAGCACGTTTGGTATCCCTTACTAGCAGGAAATGTGAGGTGAGCTTGAGCTTGAGCATCTTTGGTATGTCTTCACCACAGGTGAGGTGAGGTGAGGTTAAGGTTCCCTTTGGAGAGGGAAGCTTCCTTCCCTTATGGTGGGGAGGGAAGTTGAGGTGAGGTTTAAAAACCAAAATGCCCTTAAAAAATTTGTGGCTTAAAAAGTAAAGGCAAAAAAGGTTTTCATACTTTTATCTTCTATTTCCTTATCTTCTTCCCACCATACCAAACAATATTACTTTTACATTCCACTTCCATTTCCCTGCATACCAAACATACTTTTTATCACTTACTTCCACTTCCACTTCCCACTAAAACACTCACCGCTACTAAACGCCACCTTAGTCTAGCATATGGGGGAACTATGGGAGAACATTCCCATACACTTAGCCATTGCAACCGATCAACGATCCAGATCGATCAAATAATAAACGTGATCCGCCTCAATTAACACATGAACCTATCTATCTTTCTAAGAAATGGGGAGTGAAAAAGCAATGTGGTTAAGCAAGGGAGGGAATCCACTTTGGGCTAAACTATCTTAATCAACAACGTTGGTGTTGATAGATGCTTTTATGATCTAAAGTTGTAAATCAAAAAGAAAGCGGCAACAAAATTATGGAGTTTCCACATTGTCTTTGTCGATGGTTGTCAAAAGTAGTTGAACTCCAACATATATAACTTTATTGACTCTAACAGTATGTATTACTATTGAGAGAGAAAATAAGGGAAAACGTCCAAACCACAAATTAAATTAAAGTCATTGCTATATTAAAGGTGACTAAATTATTATTTTAATGACATGCATTTATGAAAAAAAATATTATTATTTTGGTCTTTAAATGATATAATATATTGCAATTTAACTTTGGAAAGATTAAAATATGAAATTTAATTTTTGAACTTTGAGAAATTTTTCGTCAATTATAATAAGTTGTTAACGGATATTCTCAAATTTTAAATTAAGACAATAAATTTTTAATTTCAAGGACTCAATTTGACTTTTTTTTTAGAAATCAAATTGAGACATATTATATTTTTAGAGAATAAATTAGATATTTTTATCTTTTTTTATGCTAAATCAATAAATTAACTAAGACAAATTACATCTTGACAACAGGACCAAAATAATAATTTAATCAAATATCATACTTTTTTCAGAAAGTGACTCATGACTAGGATTTTTTTTTTGGGGCCAATACTCATGACTAGGATCGCATCTTGTAAATTATTGAAATGCATTGATTTTATACATTAATTTGCTTAGGAGTTTAATGTATAAAATAGTAGTTTACTTTATGCATTAATCCATAAGCGAGTTAATGGATAAAGATAATGGATTCATGCACCTCACAAAAATTTCAATTTATTAGAGAATGCAATCTCTTCCAATTTCCAAAGGAAAAGGTCTCTTACAGTTTATTATTCTAATACTGAAAAAAATTAGTATTCACTTCATTTTTTATTTATCATATATAAATATTAATAAAAAAACTAGTCTATAATTTATTTAAGATAAATTCAATTAATAATTATAAATGATATTAAACAAATGAAAAGAGTATTCTCTATTAGACTCTTATCCCTAGTTTACAAGACATTTTGCAACTTTATTAGCAACTATAAAATTATGTGTTTTTTTTCTCACATGCATCTTTTTATTAGAAGCAATCCTGTTTGAGCTAGCTGAGGTCTCATATAACGGGAGTAGAACTCTCGCAGTAGAGATTTTTTTATATATAAAACTCGAATCTGAGAGGAAAATGGAGTGTTTACCACTACAACTAACTACCCGTTGGTACAAAATTATGTGTTTCAATCACGTAGGATTAGGAGGATGAATCTGAACCGTTCATCATTGACATTTATGTCTTCCACAAAGTCTTCATGTTAGTGTCTGTTTCGAAACAATCTTAAAATAAGTTTCATCATTCAAGTCACATGAATTCCATTCAAGTGTGTGTGAAACCCTGAAATTAGAGATGCAATATATATATATATATATATATATATATATATATATATAATTATTTATTTATTAAATTTAACGTATACAATTAGTTTTTTTGAGAGAAAACGTATACAATTAGTTATATTATAGATAAAATTGATTTTTTCCGAATTTTAAAAATTAATTTATGAAATTTAACTTTTTTTTTTTTTTGAAAAAAGAGAGAGTTATTATATAAAATATATGATAAAAAGTGTTATCTCTCTTAAAAGAAAATAATACTTTTAATGTAATTTTTTTTGTTTTAAAGAAACTTATGTGAAAAAACTAATTAATTAAATTGATTTTTTTTAATTATAAAATTCAATTATGTTTACTTTATGAATCATAAATATTACTTTTTAGATTTTTTATGATACATCAAAGGAATACCATTATTTGTAAAGTTCAAATATACTTTCTCCTTATATTCTCTTTTTGTAAATTGTTAATTTTAATTTGTTTTAAAAGAATTAATTTCTTTTAATTTAATATTTAAATCATAAAAAATATAGAATTTAATTTTTAAAAGACATTTTGCATCATAATTATGTACTATAATATATATATATTATTTGACTCATCAAATGACATAATATTTAACAATAATTATGTATGCTTTTGTTTTGTTTTTTTTGGCCAGTATGCTTTTGTCAATGTCTCGTCTACAAATATTTTACAATAGGGTTACATTAATATTAATAAAGTAAGGATAAAATTGTGTCAAAATATAAGTTTTATAGACTTAATTAATTTGATATTTTTATGATACAGTGATTAAAATGAGATAAGTGAAATATTTGGAAGGCTTAATTTGATATTATCATAATTTAGAGATTAAACTGATGCAAGTAAAATCTTTCATGCACCAATATAATACAATAATTTATTTTTTTGTCTTGACTAATGTATCACTCTTGAACACAGTGCCTAATCCCCTCTTGATGATATTATATTTTTTATTGAATTGTTGAAACTGTGAAAAATAAGTTGATCAAACGATACAAGTTTATGAAATACAAGTTGACCAAAACAAAAATGATACAAGTTTATTTTATTTAATTATATATATATATCTATGAAATACATCATATAATAACAGACAAAATTAGTTTCAGATTTATTCTCAGATTTAATTATCAATTTGGTCGTGCTGACTCAATTTATTTCTTAAACAATATAATGTATTTTATTTTAGTCCTCCAGAGTATTCATTAATATAACAGACAAATTTTTTTAATGATTAACTTGAGATAATTTGTATCTTTTAAGAATTAAATTTAATATTTTTATGTTTTAAAAATTAAATTAACCTAAAACAAATTATAAATTTAAAGACTAAATTGAAATAAACTATATCTTTCAATGATCAAAATATTAATTTACTCTAATTTTTTAAATCATATTGTTTTTCCAAATTTATATCTTTTTGTTCATTTCCTTTAGCCTCGTTTAGAGAATGCGTGATTAGGGGTGGTCACCGGGTTGTGTCAACCCGCTCAACCCAATTTAACCCGCCAGTTTGGGTTCAAAATTTTAACCCGCTTATCAATTGATTCGGTTAGCGAATTTGGAAATTATGAACCCGCCAACCCGCTCTAGTATATATTATTATTAGAAAAAAATTTATAACACATTAAAATATTAAATCACTAATACATAAGCAACAAATACAAATTGTTCATATCTTGAATATGTCATTTTTAGTTTATTTCATGTTCTTGACTTTTTCTTAAATGAAAATAAGTTCAAAGAAAAATAAAATAAAAAAGTAAAAAAATAATAAAAATAAATTTGACGGGTTGAACCCGAACCAATCCAACTCAACCCGGCAATTGGCGGGTTGGTTCGGTTCGGGTTCAAGACTCTTCTTTTTAAACCTAACCCGACCCAACCTGCCGAACTTTGATCGGATTGATTCTAATTTTTCCTCAAATTCAAACCAAACCAACTCGCAACCACCCCAATGCGTGATCATAGACTCATCACTTGTCGCTAACTTTTATTTGTCTCGAAATAACAAATTCGAAGTGGCATTTTCATTGGAAGGCTTAAAGAAAATTTGGGTGTTGTAAACTATTATGGTTCGCTTCAAAGGTTTATGCCTATCTTTAAATTTTTAATTTTATTTATGTCTGTCTTTTTTACTAATACCATAAACATACTTGACGGAATTTGCTGATGTGAACGATGAATGAGTATAATTTTGCCACCTCATTGTCCACTCTATTTTCTACTTCACATTTAACTTTTTACTTTTATAAAAAAACGTAATCCAAATAAAAATACAAAAGGGTAATAAAAATGGGTTACGGTATATATATGCATATTATGTTGGAGGGGCTGTTTGGTAGCAAGAGAATAAGAAGTAATGTTGGAGGTAATCCAACATTCCCTCCAATAATTTTCTTACAAAATCTACTTTAATTTTTGCAATGTGATAAAATTATGTTTTTTCCTTACCTCTTTTTAATATTCTAATATAAAAGTAAAATAATAATTTTATCCACTTTTATTCCATTTTCATTCTCATTTCCATTTTCTACTACTACTACCAAACGTAGTAATTAAACCCATTTTCATTCTTGTTCTCATTCTCATCACATTCTTTGTACCAAACGAGTCCTAAATAAAAAAATTTTAAATTTAATTTTAAAAGATTATATTAAATTTAATCTATCTAAAATGTAACTTTAAAACTAATTTAATCTTATATTGTAAGTAAATGAAATATTACTACGTTTTTTATTATTTATATTTTTTATTAATAAATTTAAATATACATATTTGATAAATTAAAAGTCTGAAACCCCAAATTAAACTGTTCAAAATGGATAATTTATTATTTAATTTGATTTAATTTGATTTCACGCTATAAATCAATTTTTTAAACACCCCTCCTAGTAAAATCGACATGGATAGTTTCAAGAATTTAAACCCTCCCAATATTTCAATATACATAAAAAGAATAGGAAAATATGTTTAAATTTTGGTCTAAAATTAAATTGTCCTTTGAGTTTCAAAGCGTGTCAATTGACTCCTATAATTTGTTCTATTAAAGTTAAGCTATTTCGTGTTTTTAAAAGAAAAATAATAATAGAACTAATAATGATTGTCCTAAAAAAATTAGATTCATGAAACAAATTAATTTCTTCATGAAAAAAATCAACCTTCAGTCCTCTACCATTGGCCAAAAGAAAAAAAAAAACCTCAACCATTGAATTGTTTTAGGCTTTACTATTAATTTTCTAAATAAAAAATTGTTACTTTTCTATCTTTTGAAGTCTCAAGCCAATAGAAAATTCAGTTAATGGGACCGACCTCTCACTTTTTTTAATTTAGATCAGAGTATTTATTGTTGAGTATAATAATTAATTTTTTTATTGAATTGTAAGTATTTTGAAGAATAAAACAACAACCTAAAAAAGAATTTAAAATTACTTTATACTCAAAACTTCTCACATGTTTACCACAAAGGTCCTACTTTAATTACTAATTAAAGAAAACAAGAATATTTCCAATCACAATAATACACCACCTACCATTTGCTTTTGTTATAAATATAAATTTATCTATAATATATAAGAGCACATGTTAAAAATTTTCTTAATTTGTAAATAGAGTATTTTATATCTTGAAATATGTTAAAAAGAAAAACAAAGTTTAGACTAAATCACATGAAAATAAATTGTAACCCTAAATACCATTTATGATTCTAAAATTCCACGTCACAACTAATTGTTAGTTTGTTATTTTTTCTCTAAATAAACACCGAGGCAGTTTGGTTACATAACAAATTATGTAATCATAGATATAATTTCTCTATATTTTTTTAATAAAATGTATTTTATTTTTTATAATGTGATAAAATTATATTTTTGTTCTTACTTTTTTACCCACTTTTTTTCATTCTCACTTTTAATATAAGAATAAGATAGTCATTTTATTAACTTTTATTCCATTCACATCACATCTTCATTCTTTCTAATATTCTCTTTCTCATTCCCATTTGTATTCTCTCAAACATTTCACTAACTAAACATACTATTTTTCAACAATAATTTAATTTTTAGTTTGGATTAGTTCCTTTCTCAAGACCAACTTGACCAATCATGTAAACTCAACTACAATCATCCGTCTGACTAAAGCAAAAAACCACAATCATCCCATACTTTGGGTAGTCTTTCAGGAAAGAAAAGAAAAGGAAAAAAAAAATGGACGGATATTATTCCTCTATATAAAAAAGTAGAAAACTTCCATCTTAAAACTTACTTTATTGTATTTGTATTTTAATTTTTATCAATTTTAGCGAGCGCATCTATAAAGCGGAAGAGAATAAGTTATGTGAGGAGCAAGAAGTTAAGCAGTCGTTTAATTATAAAAATGTTAGAAGAGATGGAATCAAAATGACAATAAAAATATTAGAGGGAATAGAAATGAGATATAATTATAATGTGAATAAAATAATAATGGATAAAATGATTATTTTATTATTGTATTAAAAGTAGGAAGGAAATAAAAATGAGTAAAAAAATAAGGATAAAAATATAATTTCATCAAATTACAAAAAGTAAGACATGTTTAGTATAAAGAATATTAAAGAGAATGTTAGATTACAACTAATATTAGTTGTAATACAGACTTCAAACGAGCAACCAAACAAGCCTAAGGGTGTGTTCTTTTCAAAGATATCATGATGGAAAGTCATCTCCCATTTCTTTTTTTCTTAACAAACAAACCCCACTTTTTTTAATGTGATGAAATTATGTTTAAACAAAACTTATGTCCATTTCCTTATGTCCATTTTCTTATGTCCATTTCATCCAATTCCCCAATATAATTATGACATGTGGCAAAAAGTGTTTAAATGACCAATCACAGTAGAGAGAGAATATAGAAGACCACCTTTTAGATGACCAATCATAGAAGAAAGAGAGTGTAAATACAATATATGATTGGTGGAATTGGAGGAAATGGACATAAGGAAATGGACATAAGTTTTTTCCATTATGTTTTTGCCCTTACTTTTTTACCAACTTTTATTCTATTATCATTTTTAATATAAGGACAAAATGATAATTTTACCCAGTTATATTCTATTTACATCACATCACATCATATTGACATGACATCTCCATTCCCTCATCTTTTCCCATTCTCATTCTCATTTCCTTATCTTTTCAACCAAAAGAACATACCCTAAGTAATCTTATTAAATGCATTTTAAAGAATAAATTTATTGTAACTTTTTTTGGTAAAACATTGTACTTTTCGCTCTGGCATTACCGGAACATACAAAAAATGAGGTAAACTATCTTTTCAATTATTAGATAAATTGGTATTTATTTTTTAAATTTTAGAAATAAACTATTTGATCTCTAAATTTATACTTTGCTTAACTATTTAATCTCTAAAAATTTATCTATTAAGTTACTATATAACGTGACACTATCAATTTTTATTATATTACTACCTCACCTGCCACATCATTTGAATATTTAAAAATAATACTAAATTATTTAATATTACTTTTAATTAGTACATGAAATATTTAGTATTATTTTTAAATATTTAAATGATGTGGCAAGATGATATGACAAATTAATGATGTCACATCAGTGCATAACGATCATGTTACACAGTAACTTAATAGATAACATACTAAATAGTTGACATGATGTAAATTCAGAGATCAAATAATCTATTTTAAAAATTCAAAACTAAATAAAAATTTAACGAATAAGTGAGCGACCAAAAAATAGTTTACCGTTAAAAAAAATAAATTATTCCATGGAATTCAAAACATATTTTTGGCAAAATTCATTTCACACAAAAAAACATTCAAACGCAACCTAAGATATCTACTACTATCTACAAAGTTAAAATCCCATCATTTTAGCGAAGTTGTATAGAAAATCAAACAAACAGAAGCATTGTGAGCTCCGGGATTCCTGCCAGGTTTTTTTGAGATAGCTTTTAAAGCTAATTAATTAAATTGATGAAAAGAATCAACAACATCAACAAATTTGAAATCAAAATCAATCCTACTCTCTTTCTTCTTGACATCAAGAAGATGATGCAGAAGAGCCAATAATCAAAGGTGAAGAAGGAGGAAGGGCACGTCTAGTTCTACTCCTTCCCCTGCGTAATTTCGAGCTAGACGAAGCAGGCGATGAAGAACAAGAAGATTTTGAATTCGAAGCAGCGAGTTTATCATTAGTATTGGACGACTCACTCGTTAATGCTTGCTTCTCTCCTTCACATTGCTTCTCTTCTATTCTGTGATGCCTCACTTTCGTCGAATTCAAACTCACCGGAAGAACACAATTGCACAGAAACCCTAAGTAAAACGGAAATTCACGAACGAGAAACAGATTCAAAATCCAAAATCCAAAATCGAAATCGAAAATCGAAAGTAGAACTGAAAATTTTTACCGATTCTAGCAAGACGATTGATCCAACTAGGGATTGGATTTCCGGTGAGCTTAACACAAGCATCGTTACAGAAATGGTTACAATTCTTCGTAATCAAATTGTACGCATTGCCTTTGTACTCTCCGGCAAGCTCTTCCATCACACGCCTAACCTCCTCGGCTCCCATATCCGTCTTCCCGATCAGTATCGTCTTCCTAAACGCGAATCCATCGCATCGTTTCGGCTCGCCTTCGAAAATCCCGGTGGAGGAGTACTCGTGAGCTCCGAATGCGTACTCCACTCCATGAACTACACTCAAAATCGCAATCCGTAACCGTAAAACCCTATCAGTTTCCTCAAAAATCGCAGATCTGAAAAATTTTCAAAAGCAGCAAACAGAAGGAGAGATTCGAAATTGAAACCTTGTACGCCGGAATGGTACACTCCGAGGCCGAACCAGTAAGCGTAGCCGTTAATGGGAGTCAGATCGTACACGTTGAGATACACCGGTACGGATCCTGAACTGCATCTCCGGGAAGCCTTCCGGCACAGCATTGTACGGCGTCGTTTCGTGAGCTTTACTACGAAGAGTTCGACTTCATCTCAAAAAGAGAAGGAAGAATCTTCGCTAATCAAATGAAGATATGAATGAAAGTCGATTTATTTTGGATTAAAGGCAAAAAAATAAATAAATAAATAATTTTTTTTCTCTGAATTTCGGAAAATGGGAAGAGAATGAGAAGATTCTGATAATGGGTTCCACCGGCGGCAGGTGGTGCCGCACCGTCTGTGTTGATTTCAGAGTATGATGTGTGTGTGTATGTATATAAAATCAGTGTTTGTATATGAATGGCCTCAGAGTTGTACTGAATTTACCGAAATGCCCCCACTATGGCAGTATGAGTTGGTCTCAATCTCAAAAAGCTATCTTAAGATCTATTTTTCTTAAAAAAAAAGTTCGAATTATTATTATTCTGAAAAAAAACAACTTTGATGTTTATATATGCGAAATTATTCTTTTAGTCTTCAACGTTTGCACTAAATTTAATTCCGTCTGGTTTTTTTGTTAAATACTAACGTGGAAGGTTTATGTGGCACACTTTCTCTCCTACGTGTCATATTTGGATGATATGACACCCTCTCTCACTCTAATTCAGCAAAACGACGCCGTTTTGCATCACTTTTCTCTCACTCCAACTCAGCAAAACGACGTTTTGCTGAGTTGGAGTGAGAGAAGGTGTCATATCATTCAAATATGACACGTAGGAGAGAAAGTGTGTCACATAAGCCTTCCACGTCAGCATTTAACAAAAAAAAAACAGACGGAGTTACGCTGGAGGACCAATTTTGACCAAAACAAAAACGTTGAGGACCTAAAATAACTTTTTGAAACATTGAGGACCAATATTAAACTTTGTGCAAACGTTGAGGACCAAAAGAGTAATTTGACCTATATTTTTTTAAAAAAAATTAAAAGAGTGAATTTATATTTTCTATTGTTCACAGGCTAAATTATTATAATATAATTTTTAAAAAAATTAATTATTAAAATACAATAAAATAATTTTTATTTTCCAACATACTACAATTTCAAACAAATTTTTTTTTTAACCTTTTCTATCCTATGTGTCAGTGCATTCGCCCCAAAGTACGGCGAATGCATTGACAACAAGGGCCTTCGCCATACTGTATGGCGAAGGCCCCTTGGACAAACATTTGGACAAGTGTTCGGTTCATGGTCTGATCAGTTTAACTAGTCGAAACGGTTGATGCAATAAATAATAAATATGAACTATTCTTAATATATAAAATGACATCACTCAAGTTTTAGGTTTCAACATACATAATTTTGAAGTTTTAAATTACATGACTTCTCAAATTTTAATTTTCAAGACTTATAAAACTCTTAAAGAATTTGATCAAACCAAACACTAAATTCTTGATAATCATGACTTCTTACGTTTTAATTTTCAAGACTTTTCTAATTTCTTTTTTGATGTCATTTTTTAATATTTATTTTTGTAATAAAAAAATTGGACCGGTTAGACAGTCTAACCCGGTTGAACCCCGGTCCAACTAGGAAAATAAATTTTTGGGTCAAATCGACTCACCTTTAATTTATATCCAGTTAGCGTTGGACCGATCAGACCGTCCGATCCATACAACACTGATATAAACTATAAAGTGAGATAGATAAAATAATTTATACAAATTATATGATAATTGTTATAAACATTTTAATACTATCCTTATATAATCAATAAACAACCGTAAAAAATAAGTATGTTAAAATAAATTAAATAATATATAATATACAATTTATTTTAAATTTTTTATTTATTAAAATTCTAATTAAAGACTAAAAATTTTAAATCATCGCATACCACTTTTAAATTATAAAATATTATTATATATATATTTATTATATTTATATTATATATATATATATATATATATATATATATATATATATATATATATATAAGCCAATGGCGAAGGCCCCTTGTTATCAGTGCATTCGCCGATACATAGGATAGAAAAAATTAAAAAAAAAATTTTATTTGAAATTGTAACATGTTGGGAAATAAGAATTATTTTATTGTATTTTAATAATTAATTTTTTAAAAAATTATATTATAATAATTTAGCCTTGTTCACACTTCACAGCTTTTATTTTGATTTTTAAGAATATCTTTATTTTGAAAATTTTTTATTTATATTAATATGATTATTGAGTCTTTTATCATTTGCTTCATGAAATAATTATTTAAATAATTAAAAAAATAAAATAAAAATATGTTATGTGAGAAAATAAAAAGAAGGAAAAATTTAGGTAAAGTTGCTTATATCCTTTCATTAATTTTCACCAATCATATGTTGTATTTACACTCTCTTTCTTCTATGATTGGTCATATAAAAAGTGGTCTTTTATATTCTCTCCACTGTAATTGGTCATTTAAATACTTTTTGTCACGTGTCATATTTATAATGGGGAGCTTGATGAAAATAATATAAATAACTTGATCTAATTTTTTTTAAAGAAAAGAGATAATGATAATTATAAAAAGATAACTTGTTAATTTTTAATTAAAAAATTAATTAATAATAATTTTACATTTTTTAAAAAATTAAAAAATATATAATATGTAGTGCATATAAAGCGGTTTAATAAAGTAATCATCATAATGTTTTTTGTAAGAGCATTACTATTTATCCAATTTTTTATGGCTATGTAAATAATATTTTTGAGCTTATTAATTATTCCTAAATAAATTTAAATTGAAAACCGTTTAAAAATTTTGAAAATTTCAAATGATGTTCAAATTTTTTAGATTAAACTGAAACAAAAAAAGTGCACTTTTTTGGGACAGAAATGTCAATACACCCTTAAAAGAAAAGAAAGAAAAATTTTCTCGGGAGAAAGGAAGTAACGCTTGCTCATAATTATGGCGTATGGTGGGGTTTCTGTATTTTATTAAGGATTCAGATTAGTGGAGTTATAATTTTAAAGAGATATCTAAAAAAAATAGGGAAAGAAGAAGAAGAAGAAGAAGAAGAAGAAGAAGAAGAAGAAGAAGAAGAAGAAGAAGGGGAGACAATGATTGAATTTGAGATGGAAAACAAGAGTGGGACCTACCGATGGCCGAAGATAATGGGATTAAATAATTATAAGTTAAATTATTGTTGTAATCTCAATAATTTCACTTAATATTTAATTAGCTAATATGTAGGGAGTCTTCATGAGTTTTAGGTTAGAGATCCTTGAGTTCTAAAATCTTGTAGATAGAGCTCAGGCACCCAGCACTTTTTTGCTAGCCTTCCGTCCATATTCTGCCATTATTTGTCATATAAGCATATTTTGTGAGAATATTTTAGTTGTTATCTGACATGTAAGCACATTTTGTGAAAATATTTTAATCATTATAATGTTATTTTAGTTGTTTTAGTAATTTGAAGTCGCTAAAATGTGAAATGACTAAAATATTCTTACAAAATTTACTTGTGTGGCATATAACGATTGAACGTGGAGGAAATGGTGTTAGGTGCTCCAAATTGAAAGATTAAAGAATCTGTTAGCAAAATTTTGAAACTCAGAAGATATATGTGCTCTTGACTTAAAACTCAATGAGTCTCGATGCACTTTAGCCTATTTAATTGATTTCTATACATTATAAAACAAATGATTTCTATACTTTAAGTGTTTCTATATTTTAATAAATATTTAAATTAATCCTATTGTTACCTTTTTTGAAATTATATTACAATTTTTTCATCAACATAATATTTGAACACACGAAATATGTATAATTTATGAGAATAAAAAGAACAAAAATAAATAATGATGTAAAACTTGTTTAAACACATGGAATGAAATATTTTTTACTTTTGTATATTGATTTTATAATGAGTAGATTGGTTTAAATTAAATAATTTATAATGTTACGATGATATATCTATTATCTATTATATCTATTATATATACTTAAAGATAGAGGCGTTAATGCAATTGCTGCCAAGTCAGCGTGTAAACATCTTTAATCATCTGACATATATTGCTGACGTGTCGTTGACATATGCTATATATTTTCTGATATAATCAGCTTTATATAATAGATTTTATTCTTTGGACTTTATATAAAAGAATATTCTAAATGCAAAATTAAATTTAGCTTAGAGATTTGATAATATATTAATAATGTATCTTAACTGAAATATCCTAACTACCAATTAAATTTAGCTTAGAGATTTGATAATATATTAATAATGTATCTTAACTGAAATATCTTAACTACCAAGTGAAACCGTGCACTAATCCTCCTTACCTAGCTTTCAATATTTACATACATATATACATCATCTATCATTTTTAAATCAAATATTTTCCCACGCGTAAGCATATATATATATATATATATATGATACTCTCTACCACTAATGCCCCATTATTCTATCCTCCTTAACTAGCTATATATAATAGATTCTTTAAATTCGAATATTTAAAATCATATATTTAAATTCGAATTTTGATTCAGTAGATAAGTTATTTAAATGTGAATTATTTGAATAGTGGTTTCTGATTCATACTTATCAGAATCATATTTCAACTTAAAATTTAAATTGTTGTTATTTGTTATTTTGTCAATATCTCCCAGTCCTATATATACTAAGACGCACACCAGTATAATCAAATTAGCTTATAATAGAATTCAAGGAAGAGTTCTCACAAGACATATTGGATTATCGAGGTTCGCGTGGTGCTTTGTGACTCTGAGGTATTTATTATAACACCTTCTAGCTGCGTCCAAAATATTTTTAATACTGTATGAATCTAATTAAATTGCTAAAGAAGATTCTTTGACGAACTTTAATTTGAAGCATGAATATGGCTCCATTCATCATTTTGGGTTCGATTTTGTTGCTGCTGATCGGATCAAAAGTGGCAAGCTTGATCAAAATATATTAGTAGGTATGTAATTACGTACTTATTTTTTGTATTAATAATAAGTCTATTGATTAAATATAATCATTTTTAATCTGATATTACAATTTTGCAGATGTAATATTAATTGGTCGTGTATTCAACATGTCCCAAGTGCACCTGTCGTCTCCAAATGATCCAAAGACTAAACGCGTTACTGTGGACATTGAGGATAGCGCGTAAGAAAGCATGCATTATATTTAAAAAAAGAGAGTTTATTTTAATTTTCTTAATTTTTATTAATTGTATATTTTGAATGTAAAAGGAGTTCGCATATCATATTGTATCAGGGAAGTTGCAGGTAGAACCGTAGAAGGAAAAAATAGAGTAGTGAGCTTCTTTTAGAGGTAATTTTGTAACAGAAATATTTATCAAATTATCAATTTTTTTATAAATTAATATGCAGGTGATGGAAAATCGCAAGACCAAAATTTCAATGGCTTGTATGGATGCTTACATAACTCATATGTGAAGAAAGAATATACCCATTATAAAGAGCAAGCAGTTAATTAATCAATATAATATCTATATTATACCTATTATTTTATTATTTTTAATATTAAAATTTTTAAAATTTATTATTGTTTATATTAATATGCTGGATATATTAATCAATGGCTTGAAGGCTTGAACGTTACTTTCCTACGATTTTTAATAAAGCATATATGTACCTCACTCATAGAAAATCAATTAATATTAATATATAGTTGCTATTCTAGAATCACCATTTTTATTCACATAGGTTTGAGTTGCCAGTTATCTCAATTTTTTATTTCTTTATATTTTTTATTTTAATAATCATCACAATTTAAATTAATTAAACAATCAATTTTGTAATAAATTCCTTGATTCATGCTAATGTAATATGATTTTTATGTTCCTTAAAATCAGCTTGAGTTGCCAGTTATCTCAATTTTTTATTTTCTTTAATTTTTTAAATAATCATCACAATTTAAATTAATTAAACAATTAATTTTGTAATAAATTCCTTGATTCATGCTAATGTAATATGATTTTTATATTCCATAAAATCAACTTAATAATTAATCTTATATTAATTTTAAAATTCATATTTCCCTTTAATCATGCTACACTGACCTACTATTAGTGTTCTTTAAAATCAGCTAATTTTAAAAATTCTAATAAAAATCTAATTTTTAATTGTTATATTATTTTAATTTTGAAATTTTAATTGTTATATTACTTTTACCTAACTTACAGCCTTACAAGTCTCTATTATATTCTTACACGTTTTTGCTTAACTTACACTAAAATAATATTGGATGAATTAAAAAGAAGAATGATATAATAATTTGAGAAGAAAATTAGTTATAACTTATGCGTGTCTCAACATAGCCCAACGTATGCAGTACGTAGCAAGTAAGCACTAAGCAGCGTCTTTTTCAACGTTGCCTTTAGTATTTTATAAAAATAAATGACAAAAAGAGAAACTTTGTTAAATATTATTCTATTAATATCATTATAAAATTATAAGTTTTATTTATTCTAAACAAGATCAAAACTTTCGAATTCTTTACATTGAATTCAGCCGTGAAATGCATAAGCTTCACAGCCCATCAACTCTTGGCAAATATGGCTAGACACGGGATGCCAATTGCATAAGATGAATAACAAAATAAAATTTAATAAGGTAATCAATTTTTACGTTTATTGAAGTAATCAAAATGTATAGAGAGAAAGTTTAAATATTTGATCGATATAGTTGTTATCAAAATGTATCTTTATATTTAATTGTAACTTTTATTAGAGTCATTTTTATATAGTCGTTGGTCTCACAATTTATATCTATTTAATAATTAATAAAACATAAAATAATTTAAATTATTTTATTATAGTTGAGAAAAGGTGGAGATAATAGATTGTTATAAAACTGGTGAGAGAGATTAAAGATAATTTGTGATAAAAATGTAACAAAAACAAGCCATGTGGAGACCTAAATCAGGGATAAGAGTTTAATAGTATCGTACCACTGAAGTTCAATACATCCATCTAATCATGTAGAGTCATTTGTTAATATTAATATAAATTCACATTAATGATGACCCAAATTGAATGGTTTAGGAACCAAATGATTCGAGGGATGTACTGAAGTTCAGTACTATCGTACCACTGAACATCTACTCCTAGATCAGACCTGCCTAAAAGCTGGTTCGACGGAACAGAAGCTTTTGCAACCTTCAATAGCGATGCGAATGTGAGTAACAGATGCAATATTTGCTACGAACGGCTGTGACGGTGATGAAATTGCATCTTACGACGACAAGACAAAGAGTAAGAAACATGAGCTTCTGCGAACGACGGGATGGTTTCTTCTTTGACATTTTGTCCAAATATTACACGTTATGACTTTTTAATTTAATTTCCTTACAATGTTATTACGCTTTAAGTGCTCTAAATTATGTTGCCAATCAATCATGAATTGTAATGCATTATTTTTCATCAAATTGGACTATACATGTTTTTTTATAATAAATTTCATCAAATTATAGAAAAATCCAATGCACTTACAATAAATCAAACAACTCCATTCTAACAATATTGAAGAAATAATTCGTAAAGAATATTGAACTAAAAGGCGAATAAAAAGGTCAACTGATCCCATTTGTAAATGAACTTGGGATGAAAAACTGCACCATTCTTGGTGTTGCAAACAAAGTTTTTACTGTTAAGTAATCTTCAAAGTCGAAAGTACATTGAAATTTTCTAACAACATTATGAAGGAGTGGAAACTTTCTGACATTAAGATCTGTAAATTTTAGATATAGATCTGCAAAAACTTTCTCAACAAACGAAAATAACAAAAACTACCTTCAGTTACTAGATCTAAGAAGATTTAGTAATTAGAGATTAAACTTTTCTAAAGAAAGACAAAGATACAAACTAGATCTTGAAGAAAATACCACCAAAATGAGGGGATGATATAGATCTGAAAGATCTATTTATTTTAAAGACTGAAAATAAACAAAATTAAGAAAATAAGGAGGGATTTCTAAACTTACAAAAATTTTTAAGTTGTAGCAATCCCTCTTGCACTTATCTGCAGGAGGAGAGGCATTGGAGGATGAAGAAGAAGGAGTTGAAGAGGCGGGTTTTTATTTACTGAAGGAGAGAATTGAATGAGAGTTAAATTGGACGATACATGTTATAATAGCAAATTCTAAAATTTAATACTACTACATAAGTGTAAGGTTTCGTAGTACCATCTTATTGTATAAAAATATGTTAAGCCTCCATTATTCTTATGAATGATGAATTTTTTTTTATATTACTATATCAAAACTTAAAAAAAAATCCCGTGCATGTGCACGGGCCAAAAGCTAGTTATTATATATATAAAAGGGCTTCCACCAACCTAAAACTATATGACACGTGGCATCCTAGATTATTTAAGTTGTTATTTAATAAAACAAAATGAAAATAAAGATTTACATCAACTAACCAAATCTAAATTAAATTAATAGAATTTAAACAATAACAAATATATTCCATCTATATATATATAATACTATTCATTAAAAGTATGTTATTAAATTAAATTAATTCGTTAAATTTCATTAAATTGATTACAAAAATATGTGCAATACATACAGAAAAATATGTTCCAAAAACTATATTTTAATTTTTTTTTAGATAAAAGTATTATAAAACCAAATTATAAAACATTAAAAAAAATTTAAATTGAAGAGGGATGCATACTTTAAAAACTATATTATTAATAAATATATATATATATATATAGAATCTTAGAGTTTACGGTATAGGATTAAAGGTTTTAAGGTTTAGGGTTTAGGGTCTAGAGTTTTAGGGTTTAGGGCTTAGGGTCTAGGATTTAGGGCTTCGAGTTTACGATATAGGGTCTAGGGTTTAGAGTTTAGAGTTTAGGGTTTTAAGGTTTAGGGTTTAGGGTTAGGGTTTAAGGTTTAGGGTCTAGGGTTCAAGGTTTAGGGTTTATGGTTTAAGGATTAAAGTTTAGGGTTTAGGGTTTTGGAATTGGGATTTAATGATTAGGGTTTAGGATTTAGGGTCTAGGGTCTATGGTATAGCCCTATAGGGTTTACAATTTAGGGTCTAAGGTCTAGGGTATAGGATTTACGGTTTAGGGATTAGGGTTTTAGGGTTTAGGGTCTAATATTTAGCATTTTGAGTTTAGGGCTTTATGGTTTAGGGTCTAGGGATTATGGTTTAGGGTCTAAGGTCTAGGGTTTAGAGTTTAGGGTTTAGGAATTAGGGTCTAGGGTTATGGGTTTTTGAGATTTATGGTTTAGGGTTTAGAGTATAGAGTTTTGGATATAGGGTATAGGGTTTAGGTTTTAGGGTTTAAGGTTTAGGGTCTAGGATTCAGGGTCTAGGGTTCAGGGTCTACAGTCTAGGGTTTAGGGTTTAGAGTTTTAGGGTTCAGGGTCTAGGGCTTAAGGTCCAGGGTCTAGGGTTTAGGGTTTTACGATATAGTACTTAAGGTCTAGGGTTTAGTGTTTAGGGTTTAGGGTTTAGGGTTTTAGGGTGTAAGGTTTAGAATTAAGGTTTAGTGTTTAGGGTTTAGGGCATAGGGTTTAGTGTTTTGGTTTAGGGTCTATGGTTTAGGGTTTTAGAATTTAGGGATGTAAGGTTTAAGGTTAGGATTTAGAGTCTAGTGTCTGAGGTTTATGGTTTAGGGTTTAGGGTTTAGGGTCTAGGGTTTAGGGTATAGGATCTAGGGTTTAGGGTTTAGAATTTAGGGTTTAGGGTTAGGGTACATGGTTTAAGGTATATGGTTTAGGGTTTAGGATTTAGGATATAGGGTTTAGGATATAGGGTTTAGGGTATAGGGTATAGGATATAGGGTATAGGGTTCAAGATTCAGGGTTTAAGCTTTAGGGTTTAGAGTTTAGGGTTTCAGGTCTAGGGTCTAGGGTCTAGGGTTTAGGGTATAGGGTTTAAGGTCTAGTATTTAGGGTTTAGGGTTTAGTGTCTAGGGTTTAGGGTTTATCGTTTAGGTTCTAGGTTCTAGGGTTTAGGGTTTAGTGTATAAGTTCTAAGGTTTAGGGTTTTAGGGTTAAGGTTTAGGGTCTAGGGTCTAAGGTTTATGGTTTAGTGTTTAGGGTTTAGGGTCTAGGGTCTAGAGTTTAGGGTTTTAGGGTTTAGGGTTTAGGGTCTAGGGTTTAGGGTTTTAAGGTGTAGGGTTTAGGGTCTAGGGTCTAGGGCTTAGGGTTTAGGGTTTAGAGTTTTATGGTTTAGGGTTAGGGTTTATGGTCTAGGGTTTAGGGTTTAAGGTTTGTGGTCTAGGGTTTCGGGTTTAAGGTTTAGGGTCTAGGGTCTAGGGTCTAGGATCTAGGTTCTAGGGTTTAGGGTCTAGGGTCTAAGGTTTAGGGTCTAGGATTTAGAATTTAGGGTTTAGGGTTAGGGTGTAGTGTTTAAGGTCTATGGTTTAGGGTTTAGGGTTTATGATCTTGGGTTTAGGGTATAAGGTTTCGGGTTTAGGGTTAGGGTTTAATGTCTAGTGTTTAGGGTCTAAGGATTAGGGTTTGAGTTCTGGGGTTTAGGGTTTAGGGTCTTGGGTTAATGGTTTAGGGTTTTAGGATTTAGATTTTAAGGTTTAGGGTTTAGTGTTTAGGGTTTAGGGTTTGGGTTTAAGGTTTAGGTTTTTTGGGTTTTAGGATTTGGGGTTTAAGGTTTCACTACTAGAAAAATTCAATTTAGAGACGGAAAATTCCGTCTCTATGTAGGCCAATTTCCGTCTCTAATGTGTTTAAAGACGGAACCCGTCTTTGTTTAGAGCGTCGCAAATGGTTAGAGACGGAAGTTTTTAGTCCGTCTCTATAACTTCCGTCTCTAATCCGTCTCGAACGCTATATTAAAGAAAATTAATTAGAGACGGAATAGAGATGGATTAAGTCCAGTTCCGTCTCTAATCCGTCTCGAACACTATATTAAAGAAACTTAAATAGAGATGGATTAAGTCCAGTTCCGTCTCTAAACCGTCTCTAACGATATATTAAAGAAACTTAAATAGAGACGGAATAGAGATGGATTAAGTCTAGTTCCGTCTCTAAACCGTCTCTACGATATATTAAAGAAACTTAAATAGAGACGGAATAGAGATGGATTAAATTCATTTCCGTCTCTAAACCGTCTCTAACGATATATGAAAACAACTAAATCAGAGACGGAATAGAGATGGATTGAGGACGGTTCCGTCTCTAAATCGTCTCTAAGCATATATTGAAGAAGTTTGATTATAGACGGAATAGAGATGGAATTTTTGGATGGATTAACCGTGGCTAAATTCCGTCTCTGTGGTGAAAGTAATATTTTTTATAAAAAACTTTCAAATTGAAATAGATAATAAAATACACAATTAACTAATAAAACTACATAAAATATTAAAACATAAAGTTCACATTTGAAACACCATCCAAAAGGTTCTACACATTTAAAACACATACACAAAAGTCTAAAATTCTAACAGCTATTTAAAGGTTATACATCCATCCAAAAGACTATGTTAAAAGTCTAAAAACATAAAATATAAGTCAACATTAATGTCATATGCATAATATCAATCTTTCTACTTGATCATGTTGGCATCCTTAGGAATTGTCGCTTGGTGTACCTTGGTTTCCTTGAAACTTGGAAAATAATTGACCAAACAAACGATCATATTCTGCAAACTTATCATTATAGCCAACTATCACTTCTTTTTGCTCATCAACTGTTTGTTTCAGACTAGCATTTGCTGCTTCTAAGACTTCAGTTTTCTGTGCCACCCGCTTATCTATCTCCTCTTGGAATAGAGGATGAAGCTCACTAGCTTGTGAAGTAGAAGCCCCAGTTGATGAGCTACAAATTTCAGTTGCCGTTGATCCAAGACCAAAAACACGACCCTTCTTATCTTTACCTCCCACCACCTCTAACCAAATTGATGTCTCTTCATTCAGAGAAATTGTATCATTGGATGCACCATCAACGGGGTGGTTGAGAAGATCTAGCTGACTTGATTCTTGTATATTCAGCCTGCAGATTAAAAATAATTGACAAGTTATAATATATCATGTTCAATACCATTAATCATGATCATAATAAGGATCCACCACTTTAGAGAGACTCAACTAAACCAAATGACATACAAAAGGCAAGATTTCATTTAAAGTATAATATCACAAAGCCTATCAAGCCCAACCACCAAGGGGATAGAATTTGGAAGAGCTAATGCCTAGGTTCATTTAAAGAAAGCCCACACCACAAAGAAAACCCAATAGCATATTACATGAAACAAAAAACAAAACAAAAAACTTCACTTGAATCTGCCCAAAAAATTCACTTACATAAGCTAAAATAGAAGAAGCCAAAATACTAAGCAAGATAGCCATAAATCAAAGCAGCCCCATGTTTTTAATTAGCCCATAGAACAATGAAACAAGATAGTCAAAAATCTAACAAATTGTGAGAAACTTTAATGATACCAACATCATTTGAATCAGCCCCAAAATAGTGAAAAAATGTGGCCAAAATACAATGAAATCATCACAAAACTCAATGCTATCAACCCCATTTTAGTCAGCCCAAAAAGTGGCAAAAACATGATGAAATGCATTCAAGTAAATAGTTAAATCTAATAGAGATTATACACAAAGTTGATATCAACCCAACAGCCTAGTCTAGGATTTCTCTATAAAGCTCAGTCTAGGTGACCTAGTTTAGGTGACCTAGTTAAGTTTATGTATTCAATGAATCTGACCAATAAAACAAATTCAGAAACAGTCAAGCCAATAACAGAACCAGTCCAGAAACATTAACAAAATAAATTTGTCATATAATATGAATTTATATACTTACATATGCATATGCAGATCTTTGGTCAAGAAATTCACCGACTAATTCGAGATGGACTGATTCCGTCTCTATTGCGTCTCTATAATAGACTCAACGACATCGTTTGGCTTAATAGAGTGGAGGTAATTGTTGGACTAATTCGAGACGGAAAAATCGGTCTCCATTCCGTCTCTGAAATAAACACAAAATTAGAGACGAAAATTTCAGTCTCTATTCCGTCTTCAAAATGCACGCCATTATTTTTTGTTTTCGCGCCACAAAATTTTTTTTAGCGCCCAAATGATTCCTATAATAAAGACGGAATGGGGTACCAGCGATTTAGAGACGGAAAATTCCCTCTCTAAAACCGTCTCTAATATCGAAATTTTATTGAATGAAAAATTACAGTCTTAGAGAGGGATTTGAGACTGACTCGACATGGAATAGAGACGGATATATACCGGTCTCTAATTTCCGTCTCTAAAATACAATTTTCTGGTAGTGTTTAAGGATTAGGGTTTTTGGGTTTAGGGTTTTGCATTTTAGGTTTTTAGATTAGTGTTTAGGGTTGAAGGTCTAGGGGTTAAGGTTTAAGGTCTAGGGTCTAGGTTTTAAGGTCTAGGGTTTAGGGTTTAGGGGTTTAGGGTTTAGGGTTTTGCATTTTAGGTTTTAGGGTTAAGGTTTAGGTTCTAGGGCTTAAGGTTTAGGGTTTAGCATTTTGGATTTAGGGTTTAAGGTCTAGGGTTGTGGGTCTAGGGTCTAGGGTTTAGGGTTTAGGGTTTAGGATTTAGGATTTAGGGTTTAGGGTTTAGAGTTTAGGGTTTAAGGTTTAGAGTTTAGGGTTTAGAGTTTAAGGTCTAGGGTTTCGGTATAAGGTTTACGGTTTAGGGATTAAGGTTTAGGGTCAACGATTTAGCGTTTTGAGTTTAGGGTTTTACGGTTTAGGGTTTAGTATTTTGGGTCTTAGGTTATGAGTTTGGGATTTATGGTTTAGGGTTTAGGGTCTAAGGTTTAGGATCTAGTGTTTAGGGTTTAAGGCTTAGAGTCTAGAGTTTAGGGTTTATGGTCTAGGGTTTAGAGTTTTAGGGTTTAGGGTTTAGGGTCTAGGGTTCAGGGTTTAGGGTCCAGGGTCCAGGGGCTAGGGTTTTAAGGATTAGTACTTAGGGTCTAGGGCTTAGGGTTTAGGGTATAGGGCTTAAGGTTTAGGGTTTAGCATTTAGGGTTTAAGGTTTAGCATTTAGGGTTTAGGGTTTAAGGTCTAGGGTTGTGGGTCTAGGGTCTAGGATTTAGGATTTAGGATTTAGGGTTTGGGGTTTAGGGTTTAAGGTCTAAGGTTTGGGTATAAGGTTTACGGTTTAGGGATTAAGGTTTAGGGTCAACGATTTAGCATTTTGAGTTTAGGGTTTTACGGTTTAGGGGGTAAGTTTTAGGGTTTAGGATTTCAGGTCTAAGGTTATGAGTTTGGGATTTATGGTTTAGGGTTTAGGGTCTAGGGTTTTGGATCTAGTGTTTAGGGTTTAAGGCTTAGGGTCTAGGTTTAGACTTTTAGGGTTTAGGGTCCAGGGTCAAGGGGCTAGGGTTTAGGGTTTAGGGTTTTTAGGATTAGTACTTAGGGTCTAGGGCTTAGGATTTGGGTTTAGGGTTTAGGCTCTAGGGTCTAGGGTCTATGGTTTATGGTTTAGGGTTTAGGGTCTAGGATCTAAGGTTTAGGATTTAGGGTATTAAGGTTGGGGTTTAGGGTTTAATGTATAAGGTTTAGGGTGTAAGGTATAGAGTTTAGGGTTTCGGGTTTAGGCTCTAGGGTTTAATGTCTAGAGTATAAGATATAGGGTTTAGGGTCTAGGGTCTAGTGTCTAGGGTTTAGAGGTAGGGTCTAGTGTTTATGGTCTATGGTTTAGGGTTTAGGGATTATGATCTAGGATTTAGGGTTTAGGGTTTAGACTCTAGGGTTTAGGGTTTAGGGTTTAGGGTTTAAGGTATAAGAATTAGGGTTTAGTGTTTAGGGTTTAAGATCTATGGTGTAAGGTTTAGGGTCTAGGGCTTATAGCTTAGGGTTTAGGGTTTAGAGTTTTAGGATTTAGGTTTTAGTGTTGGGGTTTGGGGTTTTGGGGTTAGGGTTTAAGGTTTGGTGTTTAGTTTTAGGGTCTAGGGTTTAGGGTTTAGGGTCTACGATCTAGGGTCTAGGGTTTAGGGTTTAGGGTCTAGGGTTTAAGGTTTCGGGTCTAGGGTTTAGGGTTTAGGGTTTATGGTAAAGGGTTTAGGGCTTACGGTTTAGGGTTTAAGGTTTAAGATTTTAAGGGTTTAGGGTTTAGCGCTTAGGGTTTTGGGTCTAGGGTTTAGGGTCTAGGATTTAGGATTTATGGTCTAGGGTCTAGTGTCTAGGGTCTAGGGTCCAGGGTTTAGGGTCTAGGGTTTAGTGTTTAGGGTTTAGGGTCTAGGGTTTTAGATTTTAGGGATGTAGGGTTTAAGGTTAGGATTTAGAGTTTAGTGTCTAAGGTTTAGGGTTTAGGGTCTATGGTCTAGGGTTTAGGGTCTAAGATATAGGGTTTAGGGTTTAGAATTTAGGGTTTAAGGTTAGTGTACAGGGTTTAAGGTCTATGGTTTAGGGTTTAGGATTTAGGATCTAGGGTTTAGGGTATAGGGTTTAGGGTATAGGGTATAGGGTTCAGGGTTCAGAGTTTAAGCCTTAGGGTTTAGGGTTTAGGATTTCGGGTCTAGGGTCTAAGGTCTAGGGTTTAGGGTATAGGGTTTAAGGTCTAGTGTCTAGGGTTTAGGGTATAGGATTTAGGATTTAGGGTTTAAGGTTTAGGGTTTATCATTTAGGTTCTAGGATTTAAGGTGTTGGTTCTAAGGTTTAGAGTTTTAGGGTTAAGGTTTGGGGTTAGGGTTTAGGGTCTAGGGTTTTGGGTCTAGGGTCTAAGGTTTAGGGTTTAGGGTTTAGGGTTTTAAGGTTTAGGGTTTAGGGTCTAGGGTTTAGGGTTTAGGGTCCAGGGTTTAGGGTTTAGGGTTTTAGGGTGTAGGGTGTAGGGTTTAGAGTCTAGGGTCTAAGGCTTAAGGTTTAGGGTTTAAGTTTTAGAGTTTTAGGGTTTAGGGTTATGGTTTAGGGTCTAGGGTTTAGGGTTTAGGGTTTAATGTTTAGGGTTTAGGGTCTATGGTTTAAGGTTTCGGGTTTAGGGTTTAAGGTCTAGAGTCTAGGGTCTAGGATCTTGGTTCTAGGGTTTAGGGTATACGGTCTAAGGTTTTGTGTTTAGGATTTAGAATGTAGGGTTTAGGGTTAGGGTATAGTGTTTAAGGTCTATGGTTTAGGGTTTAGGGTTTATAATCTTTGGTTTAGGGTATAAGGTTTAGGGTTTAGGGTCTAAGGTTTAGGGTTAGGGTTTAGTGTCATCTGTTTAGGGTCTAACGATTGGGGTTTGAGGTATGGGGTTTAGGGTTTATGGTCTAGGGTCAATGGTCTAGGGTTTAGGGTTTAGGGTTTTACGATTTAGGGTTTAATGTTTAGGGTTTAGGGTTTGGGTTTAAGGCTTAGGGTTTTTGGGTTTTAGGTTTTTGGGTTTAAGGTTTAAGGATTAGGGTTTTAGGGTTTAGGGTTTTGCATTTTAGGTTTTAAGGTTAGGGTTTAGGGTTGAAGGTCTAGGGGTAAGAATTTAGAGTCTAGGTTTTAAGGTCTAGGGTTTAGGGTTTAAGTGTTAGGGTTAGGGTTAGGGTTATGGTTTAGGGTTTTAGGGTTTAGGGTTGGGGTTTAAGGTCTTATGGTTTTGCATTTTAGGTTTTAGGGTTAAGGTTTAGGGTCTAGGACTTAAGGTTTAGGGTTTAAGGTTTAGCATTTAAGGTTTAGGGTTTAAGGTCTAGGGTTGTAGGTCTAGATTCTAGGGTTTAAGGTTTAGGATTTAGCGTTTAGGGTCTAGAGTATAAGGTACTGGGTTTAGGGTTTAAGGACTAGAGTTTAGGGTTTAGGGTCTATGGTCTAGGGTTTAGGGTATAAGGTTTACGATTTAGGGATTAAGGTTTAGGGTCAACAATTTAGCGTTTTCAGTTTTAGGGTTTTATGGTTTAGGGTCTAGGGTTTAGGGTTTAGGATATCGGGTCTAAGGTTATGAGTTTGGGATTTATGGTTTATGGTTTAGGCTCTAGGGTTTAGTATCTAGTGTTTAGGGTTTAAGGTTTAGGGTCTAGGGTCTAGGGTTTAGAGTTTTAGGGTTTAGGGTCCAGGCTCCAGGGTCTAGGGTTAAGGTTTAGGGTTTAAGGTTTAAGGTCTAGGGTCTAGGATTTAGGGTCTAGGGTCTAGGGTTTAGGGTCTTAAGGTTAGGGTTTAGGGTTTAGTGGATAAGGTTTAGGGTGTAAGGCATAGGGTTTAGGGTTTCAGGTTTGGGGTCTAGGGTTTAGTGTCTAAGGTATAGGATCTAGGGTTTAGGGTCTAGGGTCTAGTGTCTAGGGTTTAGAGGTAGGGTCTAGTGTTTAGGGTTTAGGGATTATGATCTAGGATTTATAGTTTAGGGTTTAGACTATAGGGTTTAGGGTTTAGGGTCTTAGAATTAGGGTTTAGTGTTTAGGGTTTAAGGTCTAGAGTGTAGGGTTTAGGGTCTAGGGCTTATAGCTTAAGGTTTAGTGTTTTAGGGTTTAGAGTTTTAGGATTTAGGTTTTAGGGTTAAGGTTTTGAGTTTTGGGTTTGGTGTTTAGGTGTTAGGGTTTGGGTTTAGGATCTACGATTTAGGCTTCAAGGTTTATGGTCTAGGATTTAGGGTCTAGGGTTTAAGGTTTAGGGTCTAGGGTTTTGGGTTTTGGGTTTTGGGTCTAGGATTTTAGGTCTAGGGTCTAGGGTCTAGTGTTTAAGGTCTAGGGTCGAGGGTCTAGGGTTTAGTGTGTAGGGCTAGGGTCTAGGGTTTAGGGTTTAGGGTCTAGGGTTTAGGGTATAGGATTTAGGGTTTAAGGTCTAGGGTTTAGGGTTTATGGTTTAGAGTCTAGGGTTAAGGTTTAGAGTTTATGGTTTAGGGTTTAGGTTATAAGGTTTGGGGTTTAAGGTCTAGGGTCTAGGGTCTAGGGTCTAAGGTTTAGGGTTTGGTTCGAGGGTCTAGGGTCTAGGGATAGGGTTTAAGGTTTAGGGTTTAGGCTCTAGGGTTTAGGGTCTATGATTAGGGTTTACAGTTTAGGGTTTGGGTCTAGGGTTTAGGGTTAAGGTCTAGGGTTTAGGGTTTAGGGTCTAGGGTTTTAGTTTAGGGTTTAGGCTCTAGGGCCAAGGGTCTAGGGTCTAGGGTTTAGGGCTTAGGGTTTAGGGTCTAGGGTTTAGGGTCTAAGGTCTAGGGTTTAGGGTCTAGATTGAGGGTTTAAGGTTTAGGGTTTGGGTCTAGGGTTTAAGGTTAGGGTTTAGGGTCTTGGGTCTAGGGTTTAGGGTTTAAGTTCTAGAGTTTAGGATCTAGGGTTTAGAGTCTAGGATCTAGGGTTTAGAGTTTAGGGTCTAGGGTTTAGGGTTTAGGGTTAATGGTTTATAGTTTAGGGTTTAGGGTCTAGAGTTTAGGGTTTAGGGTCTAAGGTTTAGGTTTTAGGGTTTAGGGTGTAGGGTTTAGTGTTTCGGTTCTAGGGTTTAGGGTCTAGGGTTTGGGTTTAAGGGTTAGGGTCTAGGGTCTAGGTTTTAGGGTTTAGGGTTTAGGGTTTAGGGTCTATGGTTTAAGGTTTAGGGTTTAGGGTTTAAGGTCAAGGGTTTTGGGTTTAGGGTTTAGGGTCTAGGGTTTAGGGTTTAGGGTCTAGAGTTTAGGGTTTAGGGTCTAGTTTTTCGGATTTAGGGTTTGGTTTTAGGGTTTAGGGTCTTGGGTCTAGGGTTTAGGCTCTAGGGTTTAGGTTTTAAGTTTTAGGGTTTTGGATCAAGGGCTTAGGATCTAGGGTTTAGGGTCTAGGATCTAGGGTTTAGGGTCTAGGATCTAGGGTTTAGGGTTTAGGGTTTAGGGTTTAGAGTATAGGGTTTAGGGTCTAAGTTTAAGGTTTAGGGTTTAGGGTCTATGGTTTAGGGTTTAGGGTCTAAGGCTTAGGGTTTAGGGTTTAGGGTTTAGGGTTTAGGTTCCAAGGTCTAGGGTTTATGGTCTAGGGTTTAGTGTCTAGGGTGTAGGGTTTAAGTTCTAGGGTTTAGGATATAGGGTTTAGGATCTAGGGTTTAAGGTCTAAGATCTAGGGTTTAGGGTTTAGGGTGTAGGGTTTAGGGTATAGGGTTTAGGGTTTAGGGTTTAGGGTTTAGGGTTTAGGGTCTAGGGTCTAGGGTTTAGGGTCTAGGGTCTAGGGTTTAGGGTTTATGATCTAGGGTTTTGGATGTAGGGTTTAAGGTTTAGGATTTAGGGTTTAGGGTCTAGGGTTTAGGGTCTAGGGTTTAGGTTTTAGGGTTTAGGGTTTAGGGTTTAGGGTTTAGGGTTTAGGGTTTAGGGTCTTGGGTTTAGGGTCTAGGGCTTAGGTTTTAGCTCTTAGGGTTTAGGGTTTAGGGTTTTGGGTATAGGGTTTAGGGTTTAGGTTTTAGGGTTTAGGGTTTAAGGTTTAGGGTTTAAGGTCTAGGGTCTAGGGTCTAGGGTTTAGCGTCTAGGGCTTAGGTTTCAGGGTTTAGGGTTTAGGGTTTAGAGTATAAGATCTAGGATTTAGGGTTTACGATTTAGGATTTAGGGTCTAGGGTTTAAGGTTTAGGGTTTAGGGTCTAGGATCTAGGTTTAAGGTTTAGGGTTTAGGGTTTAGGGTCCAGGGTTGAGGGATTAGGGTCTAAGGTTTAGTGTATAGGGTTTTGGGTCTAGTGTTTAGGGTCTAGAATTGAGGGTTTAGGGTCTAGGGTTTAATGGTTTATGGTTTAAGGCCTATGGTCTAGGGTCTATTGTCTAGGGTTTAGGGTCTAGGGTCTAAGGTTTAGGGTTTGGGTCTAGGGTTTAGGGTTAGGGTTTAGGATCTAGGGTTTAGGGTTCAGGTTTTAGGGTATAAGGTTTAAGGTATAAGGTTTAGTTTTTAGGGTTGACGTTTAAGGTTTAGGGTTTAGGGTCTAGGGTTTAGGGTTTAGGGTCTAGGGTCTAGGGTCTAGGGTTTAGGGTTTAGGGTCTAGGGTCTAGGGTCTAGAGTTTAGGAACTAGGGTTTAGGGTCTAGGGTTAGGGTTTAGGGTTTATGGTTTAGGGTTTGGGCCTAGGGTTTAGAGTTAGGGTTTAGGATCTCGGGTTTAGGGTTTGGGGTTCAGGTTTTAGGGTTTAGGGTCTAGGGTTTAGGGTCTAGGGCTAAGCTCTAGGGTTTAGGGTTTAGGGTTTCGGGTTTAGGGTTAGGGTTTAAGGTTTAGGGTTTAGGGTCTAGGGTCTACGGTTTAGGGTCTAGGTTCTAGGGTTTAGGGTCTAGGGTTTAGGGTATCGGGTTAGGGTTTAGGGTTTAAGGTCTAGGGTTAGGGTTTAGGGTTTAGGGTCTAGGGATTACAATTTAGGGTTTAGGGTCTAGGGTTAGGGTTTAGGGTCAAGGGTTTAGGGTTAGGGTTTAGGGTCTAAGGTGTAGGGTTTTGGGTTTAGTGTTTCAGGTCTAGGGTTGAGGGTGTAGGGTTTAGGGTTTATGGTCTACGGTCTAGGGCTTAGTGTTTATGATTTAGGGTCTAGAGTTTATGGTTTAGTGTTTAGGGTATAGGGTATAGAGTTTAGGGTTTAGGGTCTAGGGTTTAGGGTTTAGGGTCTAGGGTCTAGGGTCTATTGTTAGGGTCTAGGGTTTAGGGTCTAGGGTTTAGGGTTTAGGGTCTAGGGTTAGGGTCAAGGGTCAAGGGTTTAGGGATAGGATTTATGGTTTAGGTTTAGGGTTTAGGGTATAGGGTTTAGTGTTTAAGGTTTAGGGTATAGGGTTTAGGGTATAGGGTCTAGGGTTTAGGGTCTAGGGTTTTGGGTTTTGGGTCTAGGGTTTAAGGTCTAGGGTTAGGGTTTAGGGTTTAGGGTAAGGGTTTAGGGTCTAGGGTTTAGGTTTAGGGTTTAGGGTCAGGGTTTAGGGTCTAGGGTCTAGGGTTTAAGGATTAGATTTTAGGGTTTCGGGTTTAGGGTCTAGGGTTTGTGTTAGGGTTTAGGGTCAAGGGTTTAGGGATAGGATTTAGGGTTTAAGGTTAGGGTTTAGGGTCTATGGTTTAGATTTTAGGGTCAAGGGTTTAGGGTTTCAGGTCTAGGGTTTAGGGTTTAGGGTCTACGGTTTAGGGTATATGGTCTAGGGTCTAGGGTTTAGGATTTAGGGACTAGAGTTTAGGGTTTAGTGTCTAGGGCTTAGGGTTTAGAGTTAAGGGTCTAGGGTTTAGGGTTTAGGGTTTAGGGTCTAGGGTTTAGGGTTTAGGGTCTAGTGTTAGGGTCTAGGGTTTATGGTTTAGTGTTTAGGACCTAGGGTTTAGGGTATTGGGGTTAGGGTTTAGGGTATATGGTTTAAGGTCTAGGGTTAGGGTTTAGGGTTTAGGGTCTAGGGTTTAGGGTTTAGGGTCTAGGGTTTAGGTTTAGGGTTTAGGATTTAGGGTTAGGTTTTAAGGTCTAGGGATTAGGATCTAGGGTTTAGGTTCAGGGTTTAGGGTTAGGGTTTAAGGTCTAGGGTTTATGGTTTAGGGTTTAGGGTTTAGGGTTTAGGGTTTAGCATATATGGTCTAGGGTTTAGGGTCTAGGTTCTAGGGTTTAGGGTTTAGGATCTATGGTTTAGGGTTTAGGGTTTAGGCTTTAAGGTTTAGGGTTTAGGATTTAGGGTTTAGGGTTAGGGTTAGGGTTACTGTTTAGGGCTTAGGGTTTAGGGTTTAGGGTTAAGGTCTAGAGTTTACGGTTAGGGTTTAGGGTTTAGGGATTAGGGTTTAAGGTTTAGGGTGTGGGGTTTAGGGTCTAATGTTTAGGGTCTAGGGTTTAGGGTTTAACGTTTAGGGTCTAGGGTTGAGGGTCTAGGGTTTAGTGTGTAGGGCTAGGGTCTAGGGTTTAGGGTTTAGGGTCTAGGTTCTAGGGTTTACAGTCTAGGGTCTAGGGTTAGGGTTTGGGGTTTAGGGTCTAGGGTATAGGCTTTAAGGTTTGGGTTTAGGGTTTAAGGTTTATGGTCTAGGTTCTAGGGTTTACGGTCTAGGGTCTAGGGTTAGAGTTTGGGGTTTAGGGTCTAGGGTTTAGGTTTAGGGTTTAGGGTTTAGGGTCTAGGGATTAGGGTTTAGGGTCAAGGGTCTAGGGTTAGGGTTTAGGGTCAAGGGTTTAGGGTTTAGTGTTTTAGGTCTAGGGTTTAGGGTTTATGGTCTACAGTCTAGGGTTTAGTGTTTAGGATTTAAGGTCCAGAGTTTAGGGTTTAAGGTCTTGGGTTTATGGTTTAGTGTTTAGGGTATAGGGTATAGGGTTTAGGGTTTAGGATCAAGGGTCTAGGGTCAAGGGTTTAGGGTTAGGGTCTATGGTTAGGGTCTAGGGTTTTGGGTTTAGGGTCTAGGGTTTTGGGTTTAGGGTGTAGGGTATAGGGTTTAAGGTGTAAGGTTTGGGTTTGGGTCAAGGGTCAAGGGTTTAGGGTTAGGATTTAGGGTTTAGGTTTAGGGTTTAGGGTATAGGGTTTAGGGTCTAGGGTTTAAGGTTTTGGGTCTAGGGTTTAGGTTTAGGGTTTAGGATTTAAGGTCTAGGGTTTAGGATCTAGGGTTTAGGTTTAGGATTTAGGGTTAAGGTTTATGGTCTAGGGTTTAAGGTTTAGGGTTTAGGATTTAGCCTTTAGGGGTTAGGGTCTAAGGTTAGGGTTTAGGGTTAGGATTTAGGGTTTAGGGTTTAGGGTCTAGGGTTTAGGGTTTAGGGTCTACGGTTTAGGGTTTAGGGTTTAGGGTCTAGGGTCTAGGTACTAGGGTTTAGGATTTAGGGTTTAGGGTCTAGGGTTTAGGGTTTAGGGACTGGGGTTTTGGGTGTAGGGTTTAGGGTTAGGATTTTGTTTTTTGGATTTTGGGTTTAGGGTTTAGGGTTTATGGTCTAGGGTTTAGGATTTAGGGTCTAGGGTCTAGGGTTTAGGGTTTAGGGTTTAGAGTCTAGGGTTTAGTGTTTAGGGTTTAGGGTTTAGGGTTTAAGGTTTAAGGTCTAGGGTTTAGGGTTTAGGGTTTAAGATTTAAGGTCTTGGGTCTAGGGTTTAGGGTTTAGTGTATATGGTCAAGGTGTTAGGGTCTAGGTTTTAGTGTTTAAGGTTTAGGGTTTAGGGTCTATGGTTTAGGGTTTAGGGTTTAGGATTTAGGATTTACGGTTTAGGTTTAGGGTTTAGGGTTTAGGGTTTAGGGTTAGGGTCAAGGGTCAAGGGTTTAGGGTTAGGGTTTAGGGTCTAGGGTTGAGGGTTTAGGGTTTAGGGTTTAGGGTTTAGGGTTTAGGGTTTAGGGTTTAGGGTATAGGGTCTATGTTTTGGGGTTTAGGGTTTAGGGTTTAGGGTTTAGGGACTAGATTCTATGGTTTAGGGCCTAGGGTTTAGGGTTTAGGGTATAGGGTTAGGGTAAAGGGTTTAGGGTTTAGGGATAAGATTTAGGGTTTCGGTTTAGGGTCTAGGGTTTAGGGTGTAGGGTTAGGGTTTAGGGTTTAGGGTTTAGGGTTAGGGTTTAGGGTTTAGGGTCTAGGGTTTAGGGTTTAGGGTTTAGGGTCTAGGGTTTATGGTTTAAGGTTTAGGGTTTAGGGTCTAGGGTTTAGGGTTTAGGGTTTAGGGTTTAGGGTCTAGGGTTAGGGTCTAGGGTTTAGGGTTTAGGGATAGGATTTAGGGTTTAGAATTTAGGGTATAGGGTTTAAGGTTTCGGGTCTAGGGTTTAGGGTCTATGGTTTAGGGTATAGGGTCTATGGTTTAGGGTATAGGGTTTAGGGTCTAGGGATTAGGATTTAGGGTTTAGGGACTAGGTTTATGGTTTAGGGTCTAGGGTTTAGGGTCTAGGGTATAGGGTTTAGGGTTTAGGGTTTAGTGTTTCTTGTGTAGGGTTTAGGGTCTAGGGTTTAGGGTTTATGGTCTACGGTCTAGGGTTTAGTGTTTAGGATTTAGGGTCTAGGGTTTACGGTTTAAGGTCTTGGGTTTATGGTTTAGTGTTTAGGGTTTAGGGTTTAGGGTTTAGGGTTTAGGGTTTAGGGTTTAGGGTTTAGGGTTTAGGGTCTAGGGTTTAGGGTATAGGGTTTAGGGTTTAGGGTCTAGGGTCTAGGGTTTAGGGTTTAGGGTCTAGGGTTTGGGTTTAGGGTTAAGGGTTTAAGGTTAGGGTTTAGGGTCTAGGGTTTAGGGTTTAGGGTTTAGGGTTTAGTGTTTCAGGTCTAGGGTATAGGGTCTATGGTCTACGGTCTAGGGTTTAGTGTTTAGGATTTAGGGTCTAGAGTTTAGGGTTTAAGGTCTTGGGTTTATGGTTTAGTGTTTAGGGTATAGGGTATAGGGTTTAGGGTTTAAGGTCTAGGATTTAGGGTTTAGGGTCTTGGGTCTAGGGTCTAGGGTTTAGGGTTAGGGTCTATGGTTAGGGTCTAGGGTTTAGGGTTTAGGGTCTAGGGTTTAGGGTTAGGGTCAAGGGTCAAGGGTTTTAGGATAGGATTTAGGGTTTAGGTTTACGGTTTAGGGTTTATAGTTTAAGGTTTAGGGTTTAAGGTTTAGGATTTAGGGTTTAGGGTATAGGGTTTAGGTTCTAGGGTATAGGGTTTAGGGTTTTTGGTTTATGGTTTAGGGTGTAGAATCTTGGGTATAGGGTTACGGTTTAGGGTTTACGGTTGAGAGTTTAGGGTCTAGGGTCTAGGGTCTAGGATTTAAGGTTTAGGGTTTAATGATTAAGGTTTATGGTTTAACGTTAGGGTCTAGGGTCTAGGGTTTAGGGTTTAGGGTTTAGGTTTAAGGTTTAAGGTTTAGGGTCTAGGGTCTATGATTTAGGGTTTAGGGTTTAGGGTTTCGGGTTTAAGGTTTAAGGTTTAGGGTTTAGGGTCTGGGGTTTAGGGTTTAGGGTTTAGGGTTTAGGGTTTAGGGTTTAGGGTTTTGGGTTTAGGGTTTAAGGTTTATGGTTTAGGGTTAGGGTCTATGGTTAGGGTTTTGGGTTTAGGGTTTAGGGTTTAGGGTTTAATGTTTAGAGTTTAGGGTTTAGGGTTTAGGGTTAGGGTCAAGGGTCAAGGGTCAAGGGTTTAGGGATAGGGTTTAGGGTTTAGGTTTAGGGTTTAGGGTTTAGGGTTTAAGGTTTAGGGTCTAGGGTTTAGGGTATAGGGTTTAGGGTTTAGGGTCTAGGGTTTTGGGTTTTGGGTTTTGGGTCTAGGGTTTAGGGTCTAGTGTTTAGGGTCTAGGGTTAGGGTTTAGGGTCTAGGATTTAGGGTTTAGAGTTTCGGGTTTCGGGTTTTTGGTTAAGGGTCTAAGGTTAGGGTTTAGGGTCAAGGGTTTAGGGATATGATTTAGGGTTTAGGGCCTAGGGTTTAGAGTTTAGGGTCTAGGGTTTCGGGTTTCGGGTTTCGGGTCTAGGTTTTAGGGTTTAGTTTCTAGGGTTTAGGGTATAGGGTTTAGGGTTTAGGGCCTAGGGTTTAGAGTTTAGGGTGTAGGGTTTAGGGTTTAGGGTCTAGGGTTTAGGGTTTAGGGTCTAGGGTTTAGGGTTTAGGGTTTAGGGTCTAAGGTTTAGGGTTTAGGATTTAGGGTCTAAAGTTTAGGGTTTAGGGTTTAGGGTTTAGGGTTTAGTGTTTAGGGTCTGGGGTTTAGGGTTTAGGGTCTAGGGTTTAGGGTTTAGGGTCTAGGGTCTTAGCTCTATGGTCTAAGGTTTAGGGTTAGGGTCTAGGGTTAGGGTCTAAGGTTTAGAGTTTAGGGTATAGGGTTTAGGATCTAAGGTTTAGGGTTTAAGGTCTAGAGTTTAGGGTCTACGGTCTAGGGTTTAGGGTCTATGGTTAGGGCTTAGGGTCTAGGGTTTAGGTTTAGGGTTTACGGTTTAGGGTTAGGGTTTAAGGTCTAGGGTTTAGGGTCTAAGGTTTAGGTTTAGGATTTAGGGCTAGGGTTTAAGGTCTAGGGTTTAGGGTTTAGGATTTAGCTTTTAGGGGTTAGGGTCTAAGTTTAGGGTTTAGGGTTTAGGGTCTAGGGTTTAGGGTTTAGGCTCTAGGGTTTAGGGTCTAGGCTATAGGGTTTAGGGTCTAGGCTGTAGGGTTTAGGGTTTAGTGTTTAGGGTCTAGGGTTTAGGGTTTGGGGTCTAGGGTCTAGGGTTTAGGGTTTAGGGTTTAGGGTCTAGAGTTTTGGGTTTAGATTTTAGGGTCTGGGGTCTAGTGTTTAGATTTTAGGGTTTAAGGACTAGGGTCTAGGGTTTAGGGTTTAGGGTTTAGGGTCTAGGGTTTAGGGTTTAGGGTTTAGGGTTTAGGGTTAAAGGTCTAGGGTTTAGGGTTTAGGGTTTAGGGTTTAGGGTTTAGGGTTTAGGGTTTAGGGTTTAGCTTCTATGGTCTAGGGTTTAGGGTTTAGGGTTTAGGGTCTAGGGTCTAGGGTTTAGGGTTTAGGTTTTAGGGTTTGGAGTTCAGGGTTTAGGGTTTAAGGTTAAGGTTAAGGTTAGGATTTATGGTTTAAGGTTTAGGGTCTAAGGTCTAGGGTCTAGGGTTTATTGTTTAGGGCTTAGGGTTTAGGGTTTAGGGTTTACGGTCTACGGTTTAGGTGCTAGGGTTCAAGGTCTAGGGTCTAGGGTCTAGGGTCTAGGGTTTAGAGTTTAGGGTATAGGGTTCAGGGTTTTTGGTTTATGGTTAGGTTCAGGGTTTAGGGTTCAGGGTTTAAGGTTTAGGGTCTAAGGTTGAGGGTTTAGGGTTTAGGGTCTAGGGTTCGGGTTTAGGGTCAAGGGTTTAAGGATAGGATTTAAGGTTTAGGGTTAGGGTTTACGGTTTAGGGTCTAGAGTTTAGGGTATAGGGTTTAGGGTTTCAGGTCTAGGGTTTAGTGTTTATGGTCTAGGGTCTAGGGTTTAGGGTTTAGGATTTTAGGTCTAGGGTTTAGGGTTTAGGGTTTAGGGTTTAGGGTTTAGGGTTTAGGGTTTAGGGTTTAGGGTTTAGGGTTTAGGCTTTAGGGTTTGGGGCTTAGGGTTTAGGGTCTAGGGTCTAGGGTTTAGGGTTTAGGGTTTATGGTTTAGGGTCTAGGGTCTAGGGTTTAGGGTTTAGGGTTTATGGTTTAGGTTCTAGGGTTTAGGGTTTAGGGTTTAGGGATTTGGTTTTAGGGTGTAGGGTTAGTGTTTAGGGTCAAAGGTTTAGGGATAGGATTTAGGGTTTAGGGTTTAGGTTTAGGGTTTAGGGTCTAGGGTTTAGGGTGTCGGGTCTAGGGTTTTGGGTCTAGGGTCTAGGGTTTAGGTTTTACGGTTTAGGATCTAGGGTCTAGGGTTTAGGGTCTAGGGTTAGGGTTTAGGGTTTAGGGTCTAGGGTTTAAGTTTAGGGTTTAGTGTTAGGGTCTAGGGTTTGGGTTTAGGGTCAAGGGTTTAGGGATAGGATTTAGGGTTTAGGGTTAGGTTATAGGGTTTAGGGTTTAGGGTTTAGGGTTCAGGATTTAAGGTCTAGGGTTAGGGTTTAGAGTCTAGGGTTTAGGTTTAGGGTTTATGGTCTAGGGTCTAGGGTGTAGGGTTTAGGGTTTAGGGTTAGGGTTAGGGTTTAGGGTTAGGGTTTAGGGTTTATGGTCTAAGGTCTAGGGTTAGGGTTTAGGTATAGGGTATAGGGTTTAAGGTTTATAGTCTAGGGTCTAGGG